>OY757244.1:23844981-24444981 GCA_963583935.1 Diaperis boleti
TCGGTCACGTGTGATATACCACGTTTTGTCCAACAGTTGTATTTTTTCAACAACAAAATCTTCAAAAGGATCTTGAAAATATATTTTTGAAGTGACATTGCCATTTAAAATTTAAGTCATTAAGTGACTAAATTAAATTTAGTAACAGTAACACTGGTAAACGTTTTGACTGCATTACTTAAATCGAAGCTTGAAGTTCAGACTACAAGTTATCATCAATTCTATGAAATTATAATTGATATAAAGGAAATCGATTTGGTATGGACTTACGATATGTTTAAAATTGCATATTTCATGAATTTAGGGATTTTATACGCTTACTATAATTTCTGGTTTGCAACACTGTTAGCCCGCAATCTAGAAAGGGTCAGAGCTTCTTTTACAAAAAATGTATATCGTGATCAAATTAATGTAACAGAATTAAATTCATTGCACTGTACATTGGTTTGTATTTAGTCACGTGAATAAATTTAATAACTCAGATTAACTTTAATCTTCGATTAGCAAATGAAAAATTATATCGTCTTATTCCTGATGAGGAAAATCCCCCACAAAGCGTACCACAGCATGTTCAATTTAAGAACCTGGTGCCAAATTTAAAAATCCCTTCAGTTAACGAGAGATTCATGATAACAGCGCACAATCCATCACTGTCAGCCTTAACACCGTCCCATAATCCAATCAACTCCCGATGACTATCTGCAATCTCCCATAAAATAAATCCCATCATTTCCAGCCAACGATTAAGACTTCCTGACTCTAAAAGCTTCGTTTCATTAACCATGCACTCTAAAAAATGGCACTAGCTGATGGCGGACGGTCATCTTCTTTCTATGGGTCACTAACCGGCCGACAAGGTCGTGCGCTATCAATTCCATCTTGGCTACTTCACTTCTTGTGGGACTAACAAGTCGTTTATTTTCCAGGGTGCCGACTTTTCGTGGAGCAGTCCGAGCAGACTACGAGCGATGAGTTCGGGCAGCCTCTACAGAGGTTACACCGGGCCGAGGGCCTAGCAATATGCGGGAGGAAGAACTGGAGGTAGCCCTCAAGGTGAGAATTAGATTTCGCTTAGGACGTGTTCTTAAAGAATCTTTAGGTGGTGATCGTGGGCAATGGTGGAGTGGGCAAATCTAGCATGATCCAGAGGTATTGCAAAGGCACTTTCACCAAGGATTACAAGAAGACGATAGGCGTTGATTTCTTAGAAAGGCAAATCGAGTAAGTACTGATTTCTTCTTTGATAATCTTTAACACGCGAGGTTGTGAGCGATGGCAATTTGCTTGGGTATTTTGGGGGCGTATGTGCTATGCAGCACGGTATCAATTTATGATGTGAGATTATATTCAACAGCGAAATTAGGTGACATTAAGATGTGGGTATGTAATAATTATAATGTCTTAATACAACATAACGCAATTTTTAAATTAATTATAACTAGGTGAAATTGATGAAGTAGTCCATATAAGTCTTCAATTTTAACTTTAAATAAGATTTGTATTACTCCTAGGTGTCGAGGGGGTGGGCTCACCGAGCCATAGTGAAGAACTAATCCCTATGTCAGGGCAGCGATACTTACATTACCTAGTTTTATTTATCTTACTACCGTACTGACATCTAACCCTGCAACCTCAGAAAAATTTCAGATCTTCGACAACGATCAATTCCCGCAATTATTTGAAATAGAAAAATGCAATAAAAAACCTTGTTCGTTGTTAGCCAATAGAGACTGATTGATGCCCGCCTGCCGTTGCAAACTCTTGATATTTAACAAATTCAAAGTCACTAGTGTGTTTATTATTTATGATTTTTGGTTATGTTTCTAGTTACTCTGTTTCTTTACGCACAACTGACAACAGGAATTCCTAAATCGCATAAGCCGTTTGGTCGCTACATCGGTTCCAAGAATACCGAACCGCAAGAAAACAGGGGCTTACAAGGGGGCGGTCAGCGCTGTCTGATGACTTTAGAACGAGAATCTTTCGCGTGAGGCATAAATGCGAAAGTTCGACCTATACTACGGTACATTTACATACTAAGTACTATTCACACTTAATGAGTAATTACCGCTGACATGAGAGCCAACTTTCGTAACGTTTGAGAGCCAACTTGACCAGTGTGTCTAATTCCAGCAAGCACGTCTAAAATAGTTTATGATCAGGCTGAGGGAGATCTAATAATTACAGAAATTAAACACGACGCCTCGTATGACAGAAATGTTATAATCACGTTAAGATCTTTCAAAATTGTCCAGTGGACCATGTGTTTGAAGACAAAATTATTATTATACTTTACAAATAATAGACTATAAATATATCGATTTTAGTATCACTACGCATACGTCTCAGTGTGAGCTCCCAAATTTTCTCCTCAGCGGTGTAGTTCTATTCTATTTCTAATTTTTCATCATACAATTTTTTGTTTATGTTTTCAACACAGAGGTCCTGGCATAACTCAAAACCGATAGATTTATTTTTTACGAACTTTCCTCCACCGCAGGGTATCAATCGATTATTTTACTCACATCTTTTATACAGTTTATATTTTTATCAAATAATGAAATATTATAATGAGTTCTCTAATCGACAGACGAGAATTGTCGAAAATCTGTCATTGCCTTAGTCTACAAGACCTCTTGTCTAGGAAGACCATCTTTCTCTTGAATGTTAATAATTAGAGAACTTAAATGGTCCAGGCAATTTTAATTTTTTTCAAGCGGTTCGAAATATAATTTAGGTGAAAAATATTTATAATGATGTGATACTGAAGACATCTGCTATCTTTCAACTACCTGCTCTACGTCGGTAAAAATACCTCTAATCAGTAGTGTTTCCGGAGCAGGTGTTTTCAGTTTTTCTTATTCGGATTATTGTCGGACATATTTTGGCATATGTTACTTCAGTCACTTAAATTGTGGATAAGTATACTCAACTATTGCTGAGTATACTTCAACGTTGTGAACTAATAATATGATAATTTTAATTGGAATGCACAATATTCCATAAGATCATGTTGCCTGGAGACAACATAATTTACATGTAGTTAGATGGACAATTTTGACACTCAAAACCTACTGGATATATGAATACGTAAAAAAAATAACTAAAATAGTATGTCTGGTTGAAGATGAAGCGTTTTTCTTACGTAACAACTCTTACTGTACCTGCCATTTCGACCTCGAAATGGCCATGATCATTACGATCCACCAAATAAAGAGCCTCATTAAATTCCACTAATTGAAAAAGTTAATTGCAGAGTAAACAGTTAAAGCCCAAAGCACATTGCACCTCCAATGTCATAAACTTAACGATGACGGTAAACGTTTTTGCAGAGTGGACGGAGAAGAGGTCCGGCTTATGCTGTGGGACACCGCGGGCCAAGAAGAGTTCGACGCTATCACCAAAGCCTATTATCGGGGCGCCCAGGCCTGTGTCCTCGCATTTTCGACGACCGATAGGGACTCGTTCGAAGCTGCTCATTCATGGAAACTCAAGGTGCGGGTTCGTAGGGGAAATTATCGCAAGATGGGACGTGGGGAGTGAAAACACGAATAGAGTTCAAAGCAGTCAGCGGCCTGAGAATAGATATCTTTGTTGTCTCAAAAACTGTTAATGATTATTAATGGTTTGTTGTGGTCCCTCCTACGCAGATTTTTTGCATTCTTCGCCGCTTCTTTAAGGCGCGTGTTCCGCTCTCCTCTACCCAGTTCCCATTAATCATCATCGAGGATGACGCTGCTGTTTGCACAAATACAAGTGTTTAAATTGTCATTTTCGTGTTTATTTTTCAGGTTGAAAACGAGTGTGGCGAGATTCCTACGGTCATCGTGCAGAACAAAATCGACCTCATGGACCAGAGCGTCGTCAACCCGTAAGTTTTCGCTCCTACGGAACGGTGATTACGGTACTCGGATATGATTATGCGAGGGCATAACTTGAATATTTTCAATGTTGCAATCTTCATTTACCAACGAATGAAGTCATAAATGTGTGTTTATAGACTTATAGCGGAAGGAAAAATTTCTGATTGCCGAGGTTGTAAATATGCTTGGCATTGATAAACGACGCGAAAAACCGACCTGGACCAAAACTCCGCTCGAGAGTAACGGTGTAAGTCTCATTTACATTAATCTCCGACTGTTTTGCATAGAAATCGCTCATTTGTAGTTGGTGGGCACTGTGGGGAGGTGGGATAGCAATGAACTGAGTCAATATACAATTTTTATCACTTTGTCTGGAAAATGACCTACAAATTCATGGAGTAGTTTCCCCTTAAGTCATTTTTTCTGTGAGTGTATTTAAAATGTTTGTGGATGAAAAAGCCCTTAACGACGAAATTATTACTACGGTTCCACACTATCGCCGAATAGATTCGATTATCCACGGTTTGGGTTCGTCTCGGCGATAGTGTAGAGGTCCTTTAAGATACATATTCCAACTTTAGCAGACTTCTGTCTGGGTCTATTCATCCATATCTTGGCTAATTTACCTCCTACCTTGTGGATCAGTGAATGAAAGACTATTATTATTAGCCTTATTAGAGACGTTCCACTACGTCCGAACACATAAATTTGAATTCGTTTGTCCACAAACAGCTACAAGTCACGGAACGGCGTCGGCACGCGATTTTTCCCAGATTTATGGGGTCGAAAATGACCTCAGTGACGTCGTTGCTGCTTTATAAACGCAGTAAAGCTAGACAGTTTTCTTGGAATTATGTCTGACTTCGTATTTATGGTAGCACTTCTCTGATTCATCAACAAAGTTAAAGACACAAATTTAGGAATAGAATGTTAAGTATAATTAAAACGGAATGGAATTTCGTAGGGGGAGACAATATAGGAGCTTCTTATATTGTGAATGAGGGAACAAGTTTAATTGATCACTCCTACTATATTTGCAAGTTTGCCTAGAGGTTGTCTACAGGTTGATTCAGCTAAAATCCCGACATACATTACGTATGTATACTAAGTGAAACACGTATGTATCCATAGTGCATAAGATATTACATAAAAATATTTGTTATCTGAAATATGGTTGAAAATGTGACACATTTTTTATTAATTTCAATTAAACTCAGTCTTTATTAATTAATGCAATTGATAATCATAATATGTTTAAATATTGTGCAAAAGCTGATATGACATTTAAGGTACTCTTCACAAATAATTCTGTTTTTGCTTTTGTTATAAATATCTTTCATTTTCAGCGAAGAAGCTGACCTTCTCGCCCGCGCCCTCGGCTGCCGCCTCCTCCGAACATCCGTCAAAGAAGACGTCAACGTCGCCGCCGTTTTCCGACATCTAGCGACGAGGTGCCTTGCAGAGCTCAGAGATCCTCGCGATTATGACTACTTCACCGCCCCCACACCTCACCACCCTAATTCACTAACAATCAGTAAGACAATCCCAAACCGACGTTTCTTCCGACTAACGTTTACATCTTCAGGTGCCTTCAGCCCTAGTCATTCCTCCAAAAACCACCACAACGGAACCATAGTTTTGAGGCCCAATAAGCACAAAAAGAAGAAGAATGTGTTAAAGAACGCTTGTAGAATATTGTGACACGGAAAGACGTTTTTTGGATACAAGACTCGCTCGTTTTGTTTTTTGCCATTTTTGAGAATACTAATAGTGTGTCGAGAAATTGACTGATTTTTAAAGCCCGTATAGGCCAATTGGTGAAGTGCTAATATTAATTTAGTTTTAGCGTAAACAGGTCAGAAGACGTGCACGGAGATGCCCTGGATGCTCAACTATGGGCGCTCACCCAGTGTGGATATTTTGTAGTTAGCTATGTTTGTAACATTTATTCAATAAAATATTGGTACCTACTGAAGATCACGGCCGACTATTATGATGACATGAAGACATGGCCTGTTCAAAGATGGTTCATTTGCAATCATCTTTTAACACATGTGTACGATATGTGCGAAGATAATTTATTTTTTTCACTACCATTTTTATGATGAATCGGTACTAAACTGAAATTGTTATAAATTTGATTGTTTGCGGTTTTTCAGGTAATACATTTTCTACGGTGGCAAGCGCTGCAACCAGAATTTCAGGTGGTATGCAAGAAATATTATCTGTATGCGATATGTATCGAAAATTTTAAAGACTATAAGATTCTATACTGAAATTAAATTTGGAGGTACATTTTAAATAGATTACTTTACCCTGTTTTCATAAAATTTTAGAACAAACTTCACAAATGCCATGACAAGTTAATAAAACAAAGTACCCAGCCTACTTAAAAAGTTCGTTTTAGCCGCATACTTTCTCAGAAATATAACTTTTTTTTTTAATTTTTTTACAAAGAAGTTGTGCCGGTAGAAAAAAAAACAGTATTCAAACCTTGTTAAGAAAATGCCCTTGTAAACCTTGCGCAATTACAAACCTCGCCTCGCCTCGGTTTATAAACTTTTTCCGCAGTCTGTAAGAAAGCACTTTCTTATGTTGGTTTAAAATATACCATTTTCCACTACTAGTCTGGAAACGTATCTTTATTTACCTCGTTTTGAACAGGATACATTGATTTTCTGTACCCATAGGTAAATAAGTAGCGAAAAACGAATTGCTGGTTGCGGAAAATAGGTGCTGTCAATGATAAAAAAGTAGACTGTAGAGATTAAATAAAAACAAGCTTAGGTATACCCAGAGAGAAGAAATATCAGAGGTCTCGATACTGTAGTTTTCAACGGCAACGCGCATCAGCGCCACCTGGTCACTGGTTAGGTACACTAATCCTGGAATTTGAGGAATTTAGAGGGGTATGTACGGGTCCTGGTACTGGTTAAATAATTCAATTTTTCAAAAAGATCATTGCGTTTCGAGCTTCTTGGCTCTCATCAGTACGATGCACTGCTGCTAGCAGAATCGCATACGCAAGAATCGAAAAATTTTAAAAATTACATTCGGCATGAAGTCGGTTATTATACTCTTCACAATCGTCCTTGTAACGTTCCATTTCTTCTTTAGTTTGCCTATTTTTTTTCTAGAGTATATCCAAGAGGGACCCTTGCTGTATGTTCGTAGTCACTTTTCCTAAATGTTTCGATTACAAAACACGAAAATTCTACACAAAATCCGACAAGACACATCACGCAGCAACCAATCATAACACTTCGGAAAACTATGTAGGGGAGATTGGGGCCAGTTTTCAAACGCAACGCGCATTAGCGCCGCCTGGTGTCTAGTTAGGTATACTACTACTGGAAAAAAACAGCATTTAAAACGAAAGAATTTTTTATTTCTATGATTTAGATCCAAAATAGGGTTATAATACCGGCTGTCACAATTAGGAACTCGACATTTAAACACACAGGTTCCAGAGGGATTCATTTCGGTTACAAAAAGGCTTCAACTACTTTTCAAATAAATAAAACCTACCTACTTACACCATCAGAGACACACCACCGTCTTCGACAAAACCACACCTTGAAATGATGAAATGAATTTAAATTTTAACGAATTAATTTAATGCAGCACGAATCTACCCCATTCTCCCCTAACTTGATCGCAAAAATGCAGCACTGTAATCATGTGTAACTTTGGTTGAAACTTGGCTAATAGTTCACCTAACCAGTGACCAGATGGCACCGTTGGGAATCTCCTGTTTGCCCTATTCAATTGATGCCTCTTATTAATAAATTCTTTTTGGGTATACCTTAATTGACATCTGATGCTCCGGTAATAAAAGAGGTTATCTGTTCGTTATTAAATACTGGTGTATATGAATGATTTGCTCTTTTTAGGAAAGCGGTTACCTTATGGTATTTCGATATATCTCTATCTTCCTTTAGTTTTAGGGTTTGCTTCAGCATTGAAAATATAGCCCACAAACTTGAGACTTTTCCATTATCAGATTGTTCTTTAAACAAACACAAGTAATACACTTTCAGAAACTGTTGGCACGTTTCTTCTCGGGTACCAGTCTTTGAAAGACGTCTAGACTTTTAGGTAACGATTTTTGGGATTTTATGGCAAAAACTTATACTCCACATCTTGCGCCGCTTCTCTAAAGTCGGGAGGTGTGCACATAATATAACTTTCTTCCATTCTGTATGAATATTAGACGATTTAACTGATAATAGGTAAAAATTGATAAATTAATGTCAAATAATTAATTTGTAATTGTTTTGTTTTTATCAAAGGCGACTTGGTTTTTCTTCGCATTCTTAAATTCATGCGTGTTATTATTTTTAGTTACTAGACGTGCGGACCAATGAGAATGCTCCCCCGAAATGACACAAGAGGCGGTAAATGTTTAACGTTTGAAAACGCTAGCCGAAATTGCGATTTTTGACACCCTCAATTACCTCACAAAGCAACAGAATATGTTTAAGGGTACATGTTATATAGTTTACGAGATCCCTATAGTTGAATTCGTCAAATTCGACCCCATTCTTTTGCTTTATCAACAGGACTACCACTAAATGTGTTTGTAATGGAAAAAATGTAATTCTGGAACTCTTGATACTGGGAATGCAGGCATTTTGACCGCGTGACAACAGTTGTCGCGCTGAAAAGGAGCACTCATAATATTTAAGAAATACCCCTGAACTATTAGTCAACATCTAAACTACGGGGGGTGTGTTTAAAGAGGACAGTGACCTAACACTTGATAAATATTACCAATAATGATAACAGTCGTTGTAAACAAACGTATTGTTATTGTAGTAAATCATCTTTATAAAGCAGATGAGTAAGGAGTGTAAACAAAAAATAAAATAACTTAACACAAGAGTATATATTGAAGGAGCTAATTACAAAGTGACTACAAAACCAAAGCTGCCAAACCCTAAGATCGAAAAAATACGTCTCTAGTCGAAATTCATTGAAATACTTCCTTATATAACGACATTGTTATTAGTATAAAAGTACATGAAAATATATGGTTACGTGATGATAATGATACAGCTGAGTAAGTTGGGCGTTTGTTACATTTGAGCATGCTGTTTTTACACTACATTAAGTGGAATCTGTACACAAGGATCTATAATTACTGAGTTATAATACTATGGGTTGTGTCAAAAACTTAATCAAAAATTCTGATACATGATTATTATTTTAAAAACTCTTTACACTATTATATCCCACACCAACTTAAATGAATCCTTATTAAGAAAATAATAATTATTTGCACTTCATTACCATCAGATGTCTTCTGTGTCTGATTTTTGCACAAGCGGGCGCGAAGGCCCCGTATTGCACATTTTATAGTTTAAAGCATCACTTTAACAACTGTTTCTTCTTAAATATCTAACAACAATAACAATTCAACTAAAAGCAACCATATCATTGTTTAAATCAAGGAAATAAAATGAACACAATGCAATTACATCGATAAAAAAAGAAGAAAAACTACCCGTAATCTTATTACTGCCAATCTTCTTCCTGTGTAATGGGGAGCAACATTTATTGTAAATGTTTAAATAAATTATGCGATTTGAAAGAGCAAAGAACTGAATTGTGTTAAGAAAATGAACCTACTGCATCTGTAATATAATTATGCTTTGTGATCCGACTTCTGAATTGGATGTGTTTAAACTATTGGGTTCATAAATCCCATATGACAGGAACAGTTTTTTGTGATTGGCTCAGTAATCTGGCTCTACTTCGAGTTTAAAATCTTATACAAAAATACATTTATCTTAACCTAAAACTAGTCAGCCATAAATTCACAGCATATTTCGACACTATCACAAGCCGAGATTTTGTACCAAAAGAAAAATAATAAGTACCCCCCCTCCATAACTTACTTTGGTTATTCAAAACTAAATACTGTAAACATGTACTGACTCGTTCATCCCCCTCCTCAACTACCATCGCTGCTGTTGCTGTTACCATCTTCCAAATCCGGGAAGCTCACCCTCGGAAGACACCCCTTCCGAAACCGTGGCACCCCCGGATTCTTGGGTAACAACGTCACCAAGTCAACTACGTTGTTTAGAACGTAATGTGGTCTAGGATCCTCCTCCCCCATCTCCATTTTATTCAATGGTATCCACACCGTTCCCCCCAGATTCGCTTCCAATCCACCCAGAATGTCCGTTTCCAGTTTGTCTCCAACCATGATGCATTGTTGGGGCTCCACACCTAAATATTCGCAGGCTAGGTGGAATATTCGACTATTCGGTTTTTCGAAGGGGACGTCCCCCGATACTAGCACCACGTCGAAGAACTTCTCCAAATGGAGACGTTCAATCTTTTCCCACTGCGCACGGGAAGTCCCGTTGGTGATGAGACCCACGAAGTAGTGTTGACGAAGGCTTTGAAGAAGATTTTTGATGTCGGAAGTCAAAGCTAAGTGATCGTAGCGAAGTTGTAGCCACGTTTCGTACACTTCACCTGAAGAAGATAAGTCAAGGTTGCTTCATTTGGTAAAACAACTCAATATGCACAATGTAAAAATAATGACCATGAAAAACTGTAAAGAAAGATGCATATAATAACAGTCTTATCTTACTAGATCTTTGTATTTCCAAGGGATACGACCTAAGAAAAAAATCAGACTAAAAGTGGTAAGATTTTATTAATGTACAGCTGTTCAGAAGAGGTAGAAGATGCCCCCACGTAAAGCTACCACCAAATGTAAGATGGCGCCTCCTTTGAATTTGTAGCTCTCTATGGTGCGGTCATCTTTCAGCTGCTTGCCCTGATGGATTAGACGCTGCTGCTCTGGCGGGATTCCCTCTCTTTCTTCGAGTTTCTCTTTGATTGCGATGATCTTGTCGGAGGGCTCTACATCGAGGAGTTTTTCTTCGCCGGTCAAGGTCACCACTTTTATCAGCATTTTTTACAGAAAGGAAAGACGAGGACAATTTTGACGAAGGATGACGAAAATTTGACACATTTTGACAGTCGGTCACTATTTTGATCAAATTAACGTCAAAACTGATGTAAAAAAAGTAAATGTGAATATAAATTTTAATTTTTAAATAAAGTTATTTTTTAAATAATTTAATATCAAATTTTGGAAAATTGGCAATATACACTAGCTGATTTATATCACGTAAATGGGGTTTCAAAAAATGTCAATTTAAATGACTTACAATTAGTGTAACAGGGTTCCCAGCTAGTTCACAAATTAAAATTTTCAGGTTTTCCAGATTATATCCGATATTTTTCTAACGACGCTGTCCGCGCTCATTATTAATTTTTGGATGCTCTAAATATTGTTAATTTCTAAACTGCTTTGAACTCTTTCAATTTTGAATTTTGAAATTCCGATTCTTTAATTCGAGACATCTACAATTTTATAAATATTAATTTCGAGACTATAAAAAAATTCCAACGCCCATTTTTGGAAGATTGTTTTATTTTTGGAAATAATACATCCTTGTCTCTTTAATATGTATTAATTTGTGTAAGATATTAAAAACGGCAGAATTTTCCTTTAGTCTTGTTTTTTTTTGGTGCTTCAAATTATTTGTACTTTTTATTTTAATTCTGACTTTCCCGTTTTCCTTACTTTAAAAATGGTTTGTCTATTTAATTTTGGCGTATAATAAATCATTGATAGCATTTATTAATTTTGTCTCCGCCAACACAGTAACAAGCGAGTGACCTTAATCGACTCTATTTTTAACATCCACCCTCTAATTCTCAAAACAGTAAAAACAACAGCTGTAAGAGCAGAAGTCAACAATTCATGATATTTTGGTACCATACTCAGGTCGTCGCTTCGATAACAACATAAACAAAACTGAAATCCTAGATAAGATAAAATTAGTCTAAGAACCTACCGGCATACTTGTTATACTGATCCCCAAGAGCTTGCCGCCACAAGCGTCGCCTCCATGCACCTAAACTCATTGATAAATTCTCCGGACACTTCCTAAAATTCCTCAGATACGTTTTCGACGCCGCCGTCGCCAAATCCACCGGGACTGCCCATTTCTCCCACAGGATGTGTGCTAGCTGAAACATAATCATTAAGCCAGTGTATCCAACCGCCCACGTCGCCCCGAAATAACACGCATACTCTCTCAAAAAGAACATTTATTTCAATATACAAAACGTAGTTATTTCGTACAAAAATTAGCATCACAACAACCAAAAATGCATTAAAAAAGCGCCTAGTCGCCGAAGAGTTTCTTTCCCAGTTCCATCAGCCGATGGTTCCGACACACTTTCAAAGCTTCGGCTTTTTTCAGCACGTCGATGACGCTTTCGTTGGCGTCCACGAGGTGACAGAGGAAGTCTTCATAAGCAGATTTGACATTAGGGGGGAGTGTGCCGATCTTCACCTTTTTCAGCGTGTCGATGATGCCCTCGGCCCAACCTGACTCGATGGCAAACTCGGAGATCCAAGGGATTTGGGCCAGGACTCCAGACATGGTCTGCATGCCCAAGAACCACAACTCCATGATCTCCATCCAATGTTCTTTGTACGACATTGCGACAACCAAAGCTGTGGGGTCGTTGCTTTGATCGATGATGTAAGCGTCCCATAGGAAACGAATAGTGGCTTGGATGTACCGACAAATAGAGAAATCGTTTTTCTTTACTTTCTTTGATAACTGCTTGAGAAGGAGCAACCCCAGTACCGCCAGATTTCCATGAAGAACCAAATTCTCAGGGATGTCTTTCAACTCGGGAAGATTTTCAAAAATGTGCCTCAACAACTCGTTGAAGACGTCACTCTCGTCGACGTACTTCGTCTCCAAAACGGTGATATTCATTAGGACGTTACATGCACTGATCATGGCAGTGCGCGAGTCTTCCATTTCAGCTAGTAACTCAGGACTGAGCTCCAGTTTTGGTTGGTTCAACACTTTCAAACGTTCTGAGCGTGGCACTGGAGGCCTCTTGTAATGTACGATGCTCCAATGAAATGTGATAAAATCGAACAAAACTTTATCTTCTTTATTTTTCAGAATGATACTACGAGCTGCGTCTTCAACGGCCAGATGGCACATTCCCGGAAGGAGAATCCTGAGAATATCGACACTGTTCTCGGGGGAAGACTCTGACTCAATTCCTGCTTTCTGAGCGACCCGTCTCGCCTTATGAGCATAGAAGCTTTCATTTGCAACCTCAAGGATAAAAGGGAGCAGTTGGTAGACCTGTGTTCTTAGTGCAGAGGTTTCTTGAGCTAACCACGCAGCTAGTACTCTGATGGTGGCATAAACGAACCACTTTTCATCCCCTGATGGACGGTTTTTGTCAGCTGACACTTTAAGTAACAAGTTAATGATAGCAGTGAATGCCCCTTTAAGTCCAGTATACAGAGTTTGTTTTTCTTTTTGATCTAAATCCAACTGGTCCGTCGATATGTAATTAATCGATAACTCGAGGATGATGTAGCAGGCTGTAATTAAATTTTTTTGGGTTGTTGCCGCCTTTAAACTCTTCCCATCCAATTGCATGCGGACTTCGATTGCAGCCAGTTGAATCAACAACAAAAAGAATTGCTTTGGTTTATCTTCGTCCGACATAGCCCACTCCACTCCCATCACGTCCAAAACGCTAGAAGCTAGAATCAGTGCGGGGTTTCTTTGCTGAGGTCCAATTTTACTCTGAAGAATGTCAGTCAATCCTTTGTACAAGCTCATCGGCCACGTTTCATTCTCAGAACTCGTAAGAGTCTTCTTAGGACAACTCAGAAGGAGTGCGTTCAACACCCCACACAACTCAAACTTCCTCTTATCCTGATCGGTCTCAAAGTCCACCGCGACTTTGTTCATCAACGCGTGGAAAGTCTCCGGTTTATCTTCATCCCAACTCTTCGTCCCTAAACTGCTAATCAGCGCAGCCAAGATAGGAAGTGCCTCATCGGATTGGAAACATCCCTGTGAGTAAATCTCGCTCAGCTTGGCTATACCACCGGCCTCTATGAGTGCCTTTTGACCAGCAGCAAAGCTCGCGATGCCTTTCAGACAGTTGTAGGTCTCCCCCACGGACATCAGGTCTTCGTCGTCGGCCTTCTGCACGATGTCCAGGAAAACGGAGACGTTTGCGAGCATTTGAGGGTTGGTCGCGAGTTCCTCTTCATTGCAGAAGACAGTGAGAATAGAAAGAGCCACCGATTTGTAGATTGATGGAGGACAGTCGACGGGAACGTCGTCGGTGAGGAGGAGACGCTTTATGAAGTCGAAGCCGATGGCTTCGAATATAGCTTTTTTTGCCACGGGGTTGCAGTCTTTGCCTTTGAACATAATGGGGAGTCAGTGAGGTTTAGTAAGGCGCGAAGGTGGCAAAACGTTCATTATGTGCTTCTCGATTTTTTGGTTTTCCATTTATACAATAAATGTTTATGAAATTAAAAGTCAAAATCGTGTAAGCTATTAGAGCGCACTCTCGAAAGTAAAACTTTTATGTGAGTAAGATTTTCTTTGTAGACAACACTAGCGGTAAATTAAATTGGTACCAAACACGGAGCAATTAAATTCCTAGAAGCAGTAATACCAACTTAACTGTTTGTCAAGAGGTCGCTAAAAACGTGATTCACCTACAAATCGATCGAAGACTGAATTAGTCAAAGGTGGCAATGGATGAAAAGCCCATTGTCGTAGTTTAACAGAATTACTTATAAAATGTAATTAAATTTCATGAAAAATCTGTTAAACTACGACAAGCGGCTTTTCACCTTTGATTAATTTAACGATCTTTCTGTATAATAATACGTTATTATGAAATTTTAGCATTAATTAACTATTCCCACAAGCTCACTTCATGAGTCAAATTATACCACAAATATACATTATTTAGCAGGATTTTAGATTGACATTTGACCTCTGACAGTCGTCTGAACACGTTGGCCTTGTGTATTTTACAAAAATTTGCGGCTTTGGTGGATATAAAAGACATTACGTGCACTGTTAATGAATAATGTATATGTAATTCCTTTTGTTTGTTCAACTATCAGCCACGCTCCAAAACAGTGCTAAGAGAAATTAATGTATGCAGTTAAACTCAACAAGGAATATGTTGTTTTCTTACCACTTACAATTATTATTTCAGGTAACCTTGGCTTTACCACGTGTATTTTGTAAAAAATTGTAGCATCACTGGGAATTGCATGTATCGTCATTGAGAATAATCACTTTTGTATCGCTATCAAGCATGCTTTAAAAGAGTGACGAGAGATGTAGCGACCAAAAAAACTGGGACAACTTTGAAATGACTCCATTAATATTACTGACAGTGAAATTTTGAGCTGATTAATTTGTTCTTTTCATAAATTAAAGGTTTTTTACCATTTACATACCGACAAATGGCAGTTTCATATGTCAACAAGTCGGATGCAGACAAGTGAATTATGTGAATTTTGGAAGTGCCTACAGTATTTCTTTTTAATATCGTAGTTGTGTTTATAAAAATATTATTTTCTTACACTGGCCATCAATACAATATTTAACCGTGGTAAGTACACAGAAATATGCGGTTATTACATTTGTTTTTATCCTTATTACAAGATAATCCCCAAAGTTATCGGATATAGATAATTCCGGATATAATAAAAACAGACAATGATTTAACAACATAAAGCAGATATTGAGATTCCAGAACAAATTGATATTTTGGCAAAGATTCAGCGCGGTGTTTCTAGCAGAAAAGATGTTTCAATAAAGATTGCTTAGTACTTTCCCAATAAAAATCCTATTGGTAAGTAATAATAGGTAAGTAACAAATACAAATTTAAAGTCTTTTTTTGGAAACGCAAAAATCTATACTAAATTATTAACAGCTAATGATTAATGCCATGATTTCGAGACTGCCCACACTCTATATAAACTGGCTGCTAATAATAACAAAATTTGGTATTTGCCAAAAAAATACACCACCTAGAACAGACATTTTTTGAGCTGATTAATTTATTCTTTTGACAATCCGACGAACGGTCTGACAAGTCTAATTCACACTGGATTTTTGTGGAAGTGTCTACAAAAAGAGTAGAATGCAACTGTCAAAAATTCAGGTAGTCAAATTTCGCCCACATTTGACGTGGAATTCCTCTAACTGAACTGCCACCACGTACTACGTAATTATTTTTTTAAGAAACATGGTCAGGATAATACATATGTATTTGTAACTATGTTTCGAAACTACGACTTTTTAAACTATTGACTGAACAACATTTGGAAACGTTGCCAAATATTAGGCATTTCCAGCAGCTGACACAAAGTGTTTCGTCTGCAAAATATAGATTTACGACCTTCTGAAAAACATGAAAATATGCTTACAATTTATATATAGGGAATTTAGTCATAGCACTTCTCATATTAAATTCCGAATTAATTTCAACGTTTAATTATTATTAAATAAAGAAAAAAAAATACATAAATATTTTTTTACGTAGAAGGCTATGCAAAATCTGTCATGTTTTGAAGTTTTAACATTATCATTGCAATGTTGACGACTTAAAACAAATAACAATTAAAGTAGTTAATATTACAGTTTTTAAATTTGGTGAGTGTCTTGTTGTTCTAGCAATAGCTGCTTTGGAAAAAAGAAATTAGAAGAAGTACGGGGCCGCCCACCATAATGTTTAAATTTATTTTAGATCCACCTTTGAATTCAACATTGCCTAAGAGAAGAGCCATATGTTCCAGCACATAATGAACGTAGATACAAGGAAATTGTTTACATTTCAGTCAGCAACTAGTGTAAATGTTTTCCTACAAAAAGCGGTGCGTGATTTAGTAGGTCGGTCAGTTCCGACGTCACTGAAGTCAGACCAATGAGAAAGACGACTAGATAGACCAAAAGACATGACGAAATCTCGGCACTCTTTGATGAGCCAACGCATCCAATTTCAACAACCCATCCAAAGGTGAACCAAGTAGGTCAAAGTGTGTGGCGATTGGCTATCGTTATATCTATAAAACTTTCAACTTTGCTCATAATCCTCAAACAGTCTAAAGATCACCCTCGTCGCCATTGTGCCGACTGTCTTGTAAACAACCCCCAAAACGTCACTGAACGTCGCACGTAACCTCACCTTTGACCAGCTTCGTGACCATAAACAAAGCGGCAAACTTCTCCGTGTCACTGTTGGTATTCTTCAAAATCGCAATGCACTTTTTAACGGCATCTGAAATCTGCCCCGCCATTGCTCTCAGCACGAGCCCCCTCGCACAACTGCGCCTCGTGCACGCTAAGCGTCAAGGTTATATTTAGTTCCAGCGTCGCGACGCCTTCTAAATTCGGTAATTTTCAACGTCTCGTATCACTCGCACTATTTTTAGTCTTCCAGTCAACGACTCCCCCAACCACGTGCCGTTCGTTGCAGACAGCCCCCGTGCGCTCATTGCTCATGCGCCGGAACGTCAAAAACAGCTGATTGTCCGGAATCGCGTTCGCGAGAAAAAAAGAAAGTGGAATGGGGCTTACCTGGGCGCAGGTTTCCTTGTCCGCCTGCCTCGTGGCGATGAGGGTGTTGTCCAAGTCGAAGAGGATGGTCGTGATGGTGCAGGGTGCATTTTCCATGGTCGGTGGGGCATCGGAGATGGCTAAAAATACACTGCTGAGACTTTACCCCGCATTGGAAAACATCCAGGGAGTTTGCGGGTCCCCCCACCAGAGGCGCGGCGAACGGTTCGCCGGATACTTGCACTTGACGCGGTCACGTGATAGAGGAAGGGATCATGGGTTGTTCCGAAAAGGTCCCAAGAAAATAAAGTACCTACAAAATATGTTGTAAACTGAGCACGTGATCACGGCGTACCATTATGCCTACAATGGTAAATATGAAATGCAACCAGAGGCTGAATTATAACATAATTATAAAAAGACGCCTATAGATTTGGGTCTTCATTCTATGCAATTTTTTTTCTCTATAAAAATTATTCTCTCTGACTAATCTAGTTTTCATCTCTCTTTTTTTTTTGCTATCAGAATTCCATCAATTCGTGGTGTTGCTTGGTGTTTCAAGATCTAATGACACAGAATTTGTTCTTTATGTATTTTAAAAGAAATTAAAAAAAAACTTCTTTCACTTATTGAACTGTATCTCCAATATTGTGGGACGGCATCTGATATATTTTATATAATTGATATACATTAGCAATATAGCAAGTGCATTAAAAAAAAAATTGCCATCGGATGTCATTTATTGAATTAAAATTTCTCGTGCAGAAAGTTCAATTCAAAATCGTTGGGACATTGTTCATCGTTTCATTTTTTAAATTAGTAGATAATTTTTAGCATTTAAAGAACAACCTAGGTGCAGATATATTGTAAATCTCTTTTATATTTGGAACCCAAAATTTTTTTAAAGCTTTTCCTGAAATTTTCATCAAAATCGGCCAACCACTGGAAACATGAATTAAAGACGTGTATTATGACTATGGCATTTATCATTTGTTTAAAGATGGAAGAGATTTTAATCTCAAAAATCGGCTGATGCATGTCCATAGTTGGCCTTGATACATTAGATACTATGAAGTTAGTTTTTTTTTTTTCACCGAGAATCGTTCATATTGATTTTTTATCGATTTTAAAAGTTTAGGTAGAGCATCTCTGCCGGAATTATCGTATTTTTCTCAAACTTTATTTCAACTTAATCTTAATTTCAACTCGCTTTACTCAAAATCTAACTTTACAATGTATTTTTTTTTATTTTGACTATTAAATTGGACGTAAATTATGTAATATAGAAATGGGTATTTTCTGAAATTAGGGGCATAATATCCTTTAATTTTAATTTCAATTACTTTCCCATGGGGGAAAGATCTTTCCTGATTAGCCTTCCAACATGTTTACGGCTTAGGTCTATTTTAGAATATGCACTTTGTAAATATCACATAAAAATAGAGCTTGGCTCATTGTTTTAGACACAAATTTCATGAGCTTTTATCCAACTTGTATACACAGGGTGACTTTGAAAATGTGTCACTACTTGAAATCCCAAATAGATTACTCATTGTGAATGTAGCAATAAATGGTCGCTGGTATACTGAAAACTCCGTGTCCGCCTTGAATATTTTTTATAACCCTTATTTCTCGTACAGGTTCACGGTATATCCTAATAATTACAGATTTCATTGGCAGCACAGTGGCGCAGTACACATAAATTTATATGTACAAAAAAATATATATTATATAAAACTGATGAGGCTACTACAGTGAAGGTGGATGTACAGACTGATCAACAATAAATATTTCAGTTCGCTTACCAATTCAAATTTTTAATCTGGATCACTAATACTCGCCTCAATGAAGTCTTTTTCTCGGAAGTCCTCAGAAACAGCTCCGATTTTGATGTTTTTTTTTTTAATATTTGTTTTTTTATATTATTTATAATCAGAAACCTTTTGGAGCGGGGATATAACTATTAATATTATTTAAACAATATGTATGATATTTATCTAAAAAAAATAGTTTTGTGTTTTTTTTAACTTCAAAAAAGGAGGAAGTTATAAATTCGGTTGTGTTTTTTTTAATATTTATTACCTCAGAACATTTATATATTTATATTTCATTTATGTTTACCGATTGATTGAAAGGGTATACTCTTAAGGTGATTCCATTGTCAAAAAATCAGGATCTGACCAGGGAATCTCATGGAAATCGAGAAAAATACTCAAATTTTCGCTCCCTTTTATTAACCGACTTCATGTATGTTCACTAATTTCTTCGTCAATTGTGGACCGATTTACAAAATTCTTCTTTTATTTGAAAGGGTATACTCTTGAGGTTGTTCACTTATCAAAAAATCAGGATCTGACCGGGGAATCCCATGGAAATCGAGAAAAATCCTCAAATTTCCGCTCGCTTTTATTAACCGACTTCATGTAGGTTCACCGATTTCTTCCTCAATTGTAGACCGATTTTCAAAATTCTTCTTTTATTTGAAAGGGTATACGCTTGAGGTAGTTCCATTGTCAAAAAATCAGGATCTGATAAATTGTTAATTATTTTATTTATAAATGTCTAAAATAAATAATCCACAATTCATAATATTTTTATAATTTACTTTCGTATATTATTTGTAGAATAAGTATTGAAAAACAGTTTTTTTTTATATAAATATAATAAATAGTGTTTAAACAATATAAATAATTATTTCCCCACTTCAAAAGGTTTCTGATTTTAAATAATATATAAAAACAAACATTCACAAAAAAAAAATATTAAAATCGAAGCTGTTCTTGAGGACTTTCGAAGATGCCTGTCTGTTTTATGTATTATTTATTGACGCGACTATAAGTAGTAAAACAGAATATGATGAATGATATGAATAAAGTTGTTAATGATATTGATAATTCAATGGATCTAATTCAAATTGCTATGCATGGCTCATAAATTATAAAACATCCGTGTATTATGAATTATAAAATACTAGTAAGGGTTTTACGACCTTTATTTATTAACTTTATATTAACTTGGTATATAAGTGATTATAAAAGGCGGAAAAACTGTTGTCTTAATATTTATGAATCACTAATTAATAAATACATAATTATGTAATGGATGATATAAATGTTCTTTTCATACACCTAAAGTATCTCAAATATTGTTCTTTTGATATGTTAGATGAACTGTCAGAAATGATAGCTATGGATGGCTTGATTGTTTCGAACAAGTCTAATTTCCACTGACAATGAATGAAAAATATTATGCCCAGTATTTTCTTTGCTCTGTAATACATGAGCTCTCAATAAATAATTCTTTTTTTTTCATCCCCTAGCCGGGAACAGCGGCTTTTGCGGCCTGCTGGGGGATGAAGAAAAATCGTATACGACACGCGGCCTGAAAGTTGAAAGTTGCTGCTTCGCCTCGGCCTTTATATCACATACGCCAGGAAATCCAACTGTCTGGCCTTGGGGCGTAATATACTATTTGATATTATCGACGTTTCGGTTAATATTTTTTCCGCTTCATGAGTACGAACAGAAATACTTCACAAATGCATTTTCGATGGAATTCTTATAAGTTAACAGAACTGAATAACTAATTATAGCAGTGTAGGTAAATCGACTTTTTCAATTTTTTTCTACATCTGTTTTTGAACACTCAAGCCTCTCCACAAAGGATACGTAATAAAGTCGTGAATTTGCTGTTAGTAAGATATTTTTTCCACATTAAGCCTAAACGGTTTAAAATCTGGTGGAGTCTCCGTGGAAATGACTGCCATATTTTTTATCACCGAAGGATGTGTATAATCGACCTGCCCTTAACGACTCGATTACAGTTTTTTCGCATCTCTAATGACAACGTGTTTATACAAACAAATCTATATTCATCACTTTTATTCGGACCGCTCCAATTAACGTGTTAAGTTCTGCCACAACAGTAAACAAATTACAACCATGTTTACATATTATGAAATCGATTCAAGAGTTACCATTTCGCAATTACCAACTTTATGACATTAATTAGTCCCTCTACCACCGACAGGATACTGTAACCAAGCACCAACCCGAAAATTCCACCAACGCTACCTAAAACACTTTTCTAAAAAACCAGTGTTAGAGACTGTCATTATTTACTTAGCATGTCAAACCAATAGTGAACAACATCTTGGAGGAAAAGCTTATGAGAGCGATTTCCATAGAAGATGTGCACCTCGGTGTAGTTCCGAAGATGTGGGCTAGAACAAGGTCAAGAGCAATGTAAAAAGATGTGTAATAAGGCTTACTCAAATAGAGGTACTGATGAGGCGTCGACTTGGTACAGGGTGGCTTCACAAGATGCGTAGCAGGTGTTGGGGCACAATAATCCATCTTCTTCTTCTTTGAGGAGATGGCCCTCCACGTGATCTGGGACTAGTGCTGTCCATTTTCCTAAGATGAGATCGAGGCGCGTGTTTACATATTGGTTGTGTCTTCATAAATGATTCATACATCCAGTAGGCTTTGTACGTCAAAATCCTCCATCTAAATACATATAAATTTTGTGTTTCAGAGGCAACATGATGTGTGAATCATTTATGAAGACCCAATATGTGTACAGCGGCTTTAATAAATACATTACTTAATAAACACTACGGTATAGTTGGTAGCAAATTATAACAATAAGTGAAGAACGAAGATACTAAATAAAGACTAACAATTCCCTTGTAGGAGCGTTCATCCGGTTTTGAGATCAATAAAAACAACTCTCTTTGATTTTGAGAAATAATATGTGCAGCAGATATGCGTTCTTCACTTAGTATAATAGAATCTAAAACGCAATACTTGTATTTTTATTAAGGCAAGGAAGGTCCGCTAAGCCGCAGGTTGTATCATCAGCGCTCAAAGGGATGGCGAAAGGGATGCACTCGCACAGCGTCATCAAACTCCTCACCCTACAATCCACAAAACAATCACTCTGCGAATACACCCCGAACTTCGTCTGCTGTTCAACTTCGAAAAGACAGTTTCGCTGCAAGAGTAAAGTTACAAAACGGGTTGCGGCTAGGCATAGAGCCTACTTTGTTGACTCGATAGTTCATCACGTCCTTAACCGCCGTCACTGTGGTCGGAATAACTTCCAAGAAGTTTTCCGAGCCGATGGTGGCCAGGCTTTCGATCAAGTCTCCACTGGCTTTGTCGGGGTAGTCCGTAGGGATGAAAATGTGAACCTGGAAGAGAAGTATGAGAGGAGGTTTGTACGAGAGGGATGAAAACGGACGTTTACTCCGGTGGAATCTAGAGTGGTATAGAAGTAATCGTCGAGATCGTTGTTGATGACTACTGAGAGGCCGTTTTTCATGCCGGAAATGCCCACCTGAAGAACTAGAGGAAATTTGCAGTTTTAGTCACATTTGGAAAGTTAGATTAATGTTGGTTTATATATTATATATTCCCCATGAAGCAGATATCAGTTAATTTGAATGAACGGTTTATACGTGTATCTTGATCGTAGTATTCGTAGACTAGAAAGAGACAGAAACTATATTGTATCTGAATTGAACTAGTGTCGCTGTTTTATTTTTAAAAAGCAGATTGAAATATGATAAATGAAGCTTTGAAAACACTAAACAATTATTGAATACAGCTTTTTGTATGAAAATTTAATCAATTAATAAGCTAGATATGAGAACAATAATTACATATCAAGTATTAGTTTTGAAAAAGTTTAGGATTTAGTGGGGTGCTTTTTTAAGTGAGTAAAGTAAGTGCATGCAATAAGGCCAGGGCTGCAATAAAACCATACTATTGTAAATTAGTAAAATCTACAAAATATGGCAATGAATTCAATATCGCGATTTTTTCGAGTCACTTGCGGTGAAAAATCTGGTAAGACTGTAATTTTTTTTATGAGATATAGACAAATTTCGATTCAATATTGGTAATTTTGGTTTTAGAGATTACTCGTTTACATAATTTGAATGTGATAATATACGGCTTGTGTGTCGTTTCAAACATATAAATAAAGATGTTAGATTTACATGTGGTTTTAATAAGGCCATGGTTGGCCCCAGAAAATCAAAAAGCTGGAAAATAGAAAACCGGGACGTAAAGCATTAAAGAACAGACCAAAGGAACTTAATATCAAAACAAATAATAAAACAAATATCAAGGCCAATAAAACAAGTCCTCCAAAAAAGGAAATGCTTCATTGGCATTCTAACTAAAACGTCTCCCTCTCTATAACTACGCCACTGTGGTCAAGCCTTTCAACAACACAAGGCACTAAGCTATATTAAACAAAGCTATAAATATCAATAAGTCTTACACCTTTATGGTTCCCAAAACACAGCCGCTAGTCAAATTAAATTATTGGAGCACCATAATGCTAAACCATCAACAGTACATAGTTTCCTTTCTAAATTTTTACTACAAGTTTAACGTTTTTGTAATTTACATCGAGAATTATAATAACCCCGATCACGTTGTAAATACGATATGTATGTGTTTACTAAAAAGGAAAGATCTCTGTTATAACTATCTGAGGCTATATTAATTGAGTCAGAAGCACCATTAATTTTACAAGGTTATTGCACAAAAATGCTGACCCCAATTCGGGCAAAAATGTACAGAAGTAAAAAAAGTACAGAAAGATCGAAAACTAAATTAATCAAAGTTGGCTATTCACGAAAAGCAGCTTGTAGCAGTTTAATAGAATATTTTAAGTGAACAAAAGATGTTAAAAACACTTAATTTAAACTTTTATTTGGTTACCTATTATTAGTTTGTTTATCCACTGGCAACTTAGTGGTTTTATTAATTTTATTAATTATTTTACAAATAAATCAACCAGCTGACTATTTAATCTTGAAAGAAATACATAAATTGGTTCCACCGAATAAGCGGTATTCCTCCCTGTTGACATCTTGACATCGTTTGGTGGATGCACCCAATAAAAAAGAAAAAAACTCATAAAATGGTTACATTCTAACAAATTTCAGAAGTAGCATTAGTCAAATTTAAAATTATATTTTAAAAATTCGAAAAAGAAATTGATCAAAGTTGGTCATGTCCTAAAAACTGCATATCGTAGAATTATCAACTTGACATTTCATATATAATTTTATTATTAAACTATAGGACAATCGATTTTCCGTCACGGTCAATTTTGCCTGATTTCTTTTTCGATTTCTGTATTAATCATAACTATGTAATACTGGCCTTCGGTAGTAGATATTCACGTAGTATATTATAAACAAGGATCTTTGGTAAATAAGGATTTTTTTTAAGGAGAAAAGCTTCACTAAAATATCCCATTTGCTAACTTAGCAGTGAGACTGGGACAGCGTCATATTGTAAACACTTCCAAAATTAATATAATTCACTGGTGTAAATCAGACTTGCTGACATACTCGACATGTGCTTGACATATGCAACTGTCAATTGTTAAAACCCTGAATTATTTATAAACGATAGTTGTCACTTTTGACAAATCATATAAATGGTAAAAAGAAATGTTTTTTCATGGTTTGTTTTTCAAGTCATGGTTTTAATTTTTTCTATCTGTTCGGCCATAGAAATTAAAAGATGGTCGAACAATAGAACTTAAGAGATCTAAAAATTATTATTATTGGTCGAAGAGAAACAAAAAATAAACATAAAGAAAAGAATTAGAACAAAGTATAGTACCACAAAGAGGAGAAAATACTAGGACATCGAAATTCTTGGCTGGCTGATTAATTTACTCTTTGATAACTATCAAAGTATGAAATGGAGACCAGTTTAAAGAACAAAGAAAAAGATGACACAAAAGAATAATAATTCCAAAATGAACTAAATGAAAAACTAAAAGAAACAAGAAGGTACAAAGAAGAAGAAAACATGCGGATATATTTTAAAATAATGGTAAGACAGAAATATGCTACGGCTCAATAAGAACAATACATAGACATAAAAAGAACTCATTGATACATATATAAAGTAACACAAATTGTAAATTACACATAATCTCAAAGAAATTAAACAAAATTGAGAAAAACTTAAAAGAACCATTAAGAATGAAAAGATAAAATAATGGGTGGATTTCGGCAGAAAACACATGAAAATTAAAAACGAATATGAAGCTTTGGAAAAGCAAAAAAGCAAGGTTTTCATAATAATCCATTGATTCAAACATCATGTTGCCTGTGGAAAGCAAAATTTACATGTGGTTAGCAGCAGAATTATGACGTTCAAAGCATACTGGATGTATGAAGCATTTATGAAGATCTTGTATAATCCCCATATTCGAGAAAGAAATAACCGAGTACCTATGGAATTCGCATTTCTTAAGAATGATAGAAAATAGTAATCTATATCTATATATATTATATAAAATCCAAATACCACTCACTGCCTGACTCATCACGAAATCTCTGGATCCGTCGAAGCGATTGCAATTAAACTGTGCACACTTACTTATTTTATCACGTAGGCGCTCACTAAGAAACGGTTTTTCAAAATTCCATTCAAAGGGGGGTAACGGGGCCGCCCGCCCCGTTTATCTCTGAATCCACTGAACCCATTGCAATGAAATTTTGCACACACACTTATTTCCTGTCTCCACATAGGGCTTCCATGTCTCCCCCCTCCGACACACAACAATTTTTTCAGTTTTATTGTTAGTCAAGTTTTAAGTTCGTTCATTAATTGTAAAATTGGAAGTAGGCTGGGGGACAAGTGAAGTTTTTTGGGTGTCAGAAGAACATAGTTTTTTAATCGATTGCAATGAAATTTTGCACACTTACTTCTTTAAGCACGTAATCGCTCACTAAGAAAGGGGTTGTCCATTAATTACGTGAGCTCAAAAGGGGGGGGGGGGGAGGGGTCCAGTAAAATCTCATCAAATCTCATCTAAAGGGAGGAGGGGGTCATTGAAAATCTCACGTCAACTTTTTAGTTAAAAAAATACACATTATATTATATAGAATATACAACGTGTTTCAGAAATAAGTACATTAATTTTAACTGATAATAAAACTCGTCAAGAGCAACAACTTTTCTAAATATATATTTTTTGTAAAAGTTCTAGTTATCGAGTTAAAATTATTTAAAAATTTGTCACAAATTTTATTGCCCGCCACTGGAGACTAGACTATCTGGCCGACAATGATGATCAATTGATAACCGAAGCCTAGTAACGACAACATGGAGCAAATCTGACGCACAATGTCCAAATGTCTGTCCTAAATGTCAATAAATTGAGTGGCATTTCTCTCTAAGGTGTCCTCTCCAGCAAGCAGGTCTGAAGAATGAAAAATACAACAGAATGTCACTTTTCCCGTCATTACTTCGTTCAGGTGTTAAATATTGCCTGAATTTATTAGATATCTCCAGATTCTGTGTTGATATGTCCTGAGACAATACGCATGGTTGAGGTTTTGTGCTTCGTTTTGTGCCTCCGATTTTCAGGGTTATAAAGTTGTAAGGTAGCTAAGTCTAGTCTTCAATTATTCCAACAGTGTCCAGCAGTGCAGGGCCTGTGAGCAATTTATTACCATCTGCACCCTATATTGACCAAGATACCAACACGAAAGACCATGACAGTTGAGAAGTAAAAATGAAATCATTAGAATGTGTTTCAAATCGCCATGCATTAACATCATGCTGATGTACATACCAACACTACCATCAATGTGATTTTGCGCCATTAATGGATCCAGAGAGAGTGTCGTGATTATTGTTATGTTTTAGTAAATAAATTTGTAGGTATACCTAAATAAAGATTTTATTTTTAAAATTTGTTGCAAAGAAGACGAAAAATGCATTAAAGAAATCACCAAACAAATCAAAACTCACTAAACGAAATCCCTAACTAAATTGATCATAATAAATTTTCAAAGTGGCCACCATTATTTAGAATGCAGGCTTGAAGACGCCGACGAAATGATTCTTCCACCCTTTCTAACATTGCTCTGTTGTTGCGAATCATTGCAGCGGCATTTTCCACCCGTTCTTGCAAAATTTCAATGGTATCAATTGGGGCCGAGTATACCAAATCTTTCATGTGGCCCCACAAAAAAAAGTCGCAGGGATTCAAGTCTGGCGATCGGGCAGGCCAAGCTATAGGACCATTACGTCCTATCCAGCGTTCAGGAAAATTGTTATTTAGCCAATCGCGTACAATGCGTGCATTGTGACATGGGGCACCATCGTGAAGATACCACATGCTTGCGCGAATTTCTAGGTAAATCTTCTATTAACTCAAACAATACGTTGTTCAAAAAATTTAAATATCCTTCCCCATTTAAGCGCGGTGGCATTATGTGAGGTCCAATGAGCCGTCCATTTATGATTCCCGCCCACACATTAAGAGAAAATTGATGTTGAAAATGATTTTCTCTAACGGCGTGAGGATTTTCGTCTGCCCAAATATGAGTGTTATGACTATTAAAGACACCTTCACGGGTAAATCCAGCCTCATCTGTTGTTAACAAAATAGATAAAAAGGTTTCCTGCATATTTATTCTGGCAAGCATCCACTCGCAAAATTGTAGTCTGCGAGGTAAATCTTCAGGTAGTAAGAACTGCACTTTTCGAACATGATAAGGATACAATTGTTGTTCTTTTAATATTCTCCAAATTGTAACATGTCCTACTCCGTGTTGCGCCGCCAGTCTTCTAGTGCTAATCCCAGGTCGAGCCTCAACACTATCTAAAACGTCTTCCTCGATATGTGCTACTCGATCAGGACGTTGTCTACCACGATCGTAAGCTGCAGCCTTAAAGCATCCGTGTTCCCGGAGATGCTGCATCACTCTCACAAATGTGCGAACATTCGGAATGCGACGATTTGGGAACCGTTCCCTGTAAATGCGTTGGGCTAAGGCTGCATTTCCGTCGCTTCTACCATAAGTGAACACAATATCCGCATATTCTTCATTTGAAAATGTAGGCATTGCACAAGATTAATAAGAACTAGTATTTAAATTTACACTTTTGACAAAGATGACAGAAAAATAATTTTCAAGTCATCTATTTGACAAAAAAGTAATGACTGCTTCTAAGCAACTTAACAAAAAAGAAATTATTTTGCCCATTGTTAGTGCTTGTGATTAGAACAATACATAGAAGACTCGTGAATTTATGGGGAGGAAAATTTAAAAAAAAATAGACAATTAGGAAAAAATGGTACAGAGAAAAAGTGTTTAACTTGACGAGTTTTATTATCAGTTAAAATTAATGTACTTATTTCTGAAACACGTTGTATAAAAAATTAAACATTAAACTTATTGTTTTACTTTTTTTAGGTTTTCTATTTTGTCCACAAACTATTTTTTTATAACAATAGCAATCTCGAGTATAGACTCTTTTCGTGGAAATCCTCGCTGAAAATCGTTCAACGAACAATACAGAACGCCCATGCCCATGAAGTGAGTGAACAATTAGGGAAGGTAGTCTATTTTTATTGTTATGTAATTTAAAAAAAAATGTTATAGTGTGTGTCCCTTAAACGCGCTATTATTTTTCCAAATAGTGGTATTTAGTAAAATACATGAACATACATGAAAATTAATTATTTAAAAATTCTAAGAGATAAATCTCACGTGAGGGGGAGCGGGGGTTTGACCAAATCTCACAAAATCTCATAAAGGGGGAGGGAGGGGCCCAAAATAACAGAAAAACACCTCACGTCATTAATGGACGGCCCCAAACGGTTTTTCAAAATTCCATTCCAAAGGGTAATGGGGTGGGGGGTGGAGAATCTCTAGATCCACTGAACCAATCACAATAAAATTTTGCACACTTATTTATTTTACCACTTAGGCGCGTTTTTCAAAATTCCATTACAAAGGGGGTAACGGAGTGGGGGTTGATCTCGGAATCCACTAAACCAATTACAATGAAATTTGTTTACCACGTAGGGGCTCACTAAGAAACAGTTTTTCAAAATTCCATTCCTAAGGGGGGTAATGGGGTGGGGGTGGAGAATCTCTAGATCCACTGAACCAATCACAATGAAATTTTGCACACTTACTTATTTTACCACTAGGCGCGTTTTTCAAAATTCCATTACAAAGGGGGTAACGGAGTGGGGGGTTAATCTCTGGTCCACTGAACCGATTGCAATGAAATTTTGCACACTGACTTATTCTTCCACGTTTTTCAAAATTTCTTTCCTTTCTTTTTCAAAATTGAATAAAATAATAAAGTAAAAACACGATGTGAAGGATTAAATGACATAATAAAAAAAAAATACGAGTGTGCTTTAGACCTCACAACTGAAGTAAAACTTCCGTTCGCTTCGCCCGATCACACTTCGTCACGCATTCACCAGCTTACTCCCCAAGTCAAGCGTGTGTAAAGAAGTTTTACTCCAACAAAAATCCGTTTATGAAATTTCAATTCAAGAAGTAATTGTCACTTATGCCATAAACATAGTTGTCTCTGAAAACAAATGAAGTCGCCATATAAAGAACAGTTCGCCATTGTGAAAGTGCTCTTAATTTATGTAAGTTTATAAATGGAGCTAGAGAATCCTGAATTAATACCGTCTGCAGTATTGGATAATGTATGTTTCAGTTTGCCGTCAGCGAAAAGTGGACAATCATGTTTAGCGATTAAGATAAGTAGCGCAATTGCATACAAAACTGACACACGCAAATAGGTGTATTGTGAGAAGTGCGGATTCACAACCCATAGGACGCGGGTTTGAATTCCGTTAAGGCAAAAAAAATCTATGAATTAATTATTGTAAAATCGTGCATTACAGAAAACTTCCGTCCGCTTCGCCCGATCACACTTTTCGTAACGCTCTCGTCACGCATTCACCAGCTTACTCCCCAAGTCAAGTGTCCGTAAAGAAGTTTTACTTCAATAAACACACGGTGTGAAGATCGTGTCGGGACTTTGTACTCAAACGGAAAACTATTTGGAATTTGAAGGATGTTCAAGATCGCCTGTGCCTGTTAAGGCTCATGAGAATGTGCTGTTTGTATGCATTTTTGAACATTTTTATTTTCTAATGATTTATGGATTGCTTGTGATTCTATTGCTTTGTTCTCTTATTAAAACAACCATGAACAATGTTTTTAGCCTTAAACACCAATTCTACTATCAAGTTAAGATCATATTTTGGTGGTAGCACAAAAAGTTTTTGGTCACTGCTTGTACATATTTACGACTTCTTCTTATCAATCCCTGTTCTTATGTACAACTCATTAGAGTATTTAGATGAAGGTAAATTTACTTAACATGACGCTTTATAAATATTTTCTTAATGATTTCCTACAATACATGTCTAAAGTATTTTTGGCTCCAGAAGTAGTTAAATTAAAATTTATTTACCTCAAGGCAGGCTATTATACGGCTGAATCACTATCTTACGTTCATCCCTTGTGTTAGTTTTCCAAAAAACGTGGTGGTATTTTTTTAACTCTTAGTTAAATTTACGAAAAAGTAATTCATTTATATCGTGCTTTCAATAAAAAACGACGTCGAGTGGGCCATGGATTAAAAAACGTATAGCGTAGATGGTGACAAAGTGGTCACCTGACATGATTATTATTATATTGGGGATGTTTTTATGGTGGTGCCTGAAGCCAAGCCCCCGTGTCCCCACTAGCCAGAGCTTGTGAAGGTTCCTGTCGTTCTTCTATCCACATTTAATAATGTCACTGTTTACCCGTAATAAGCAGTGCATGCGTGTGATTTAAATGCAGACTTGACTTGAAGATTCCAAGGCTTGCTTAAGTATTAAGTTTGTCGTATTAATCACATAAGTCGTTAAAAAACATCACTAATTAAGGCAATTTTTTGTTTATATTTCCACTTAAATAATTTATTAATCACGACTACCGCGTGAACGGAAATTTGTCAATGCTTTTTCTAAAAACATAGTTCCGAGGTCAAAACAAACTAATCGATTCCTTTCAGTGCACTTGAAAACTCAATGCTTAATAATTTTATTCAGCTTGGTCTGATTTCATTAGTATTTGTCTAATTAGACTTAATTCGTTTGCGTCAACGAGTAAATACAGAAGCGTTCAATTAAAGTGATATACCAGTCTAGCAACATATAATAAATTGTATGTAAATAATAATTAGAGTGTATGGTGCTTAATGAGTTGAAAATATTAAGGTCAAGCGGATATAATTTGTAATGTCATATGATCCACAAAGTTGTTCATCATGGGTACCTATGGAAATCAGAAGTTGCCTAGAATCTTTATATGTCAGCGTTTTGAGGTTACAGTAGTAATTAGAAACAACACAAGTTTTGATTTCCATATGTACCTTGAGGAAAAATATTGAAAATAAACATTTTCTTCAATTTAATTTCTTTGCATTTAACCAGCTCTTTGATTTGAGCAAGAAAATGGTTGAAATACAATGGTTCAGACGAATTTTTTCTCATTGTCAGTTGGTTTTCGGTTTCATTCGGACGATAGGTACTTTGCTACATATCTGGAACCTCTCCAGTGATTGATTTTTAATTACCAACGATGGAGGTGAGTTTCTACTACTTCCTCCAAGTTAGGAGCCGTAATTTGGAATTACAATTTTAAAAACTAATTGTATTAATTTGACCTCCGTAACCTTTCAGAATCATTCTGTAATCTACACATTCAAGATGAGTGTTTTTTTTATTACAACTGAAAACAGTTGCAAATCCACGAATTTTTTAATTTGTACAACAATGAAAAGTCAGAAATACAAGATGTCACAAAATGATTTTCATCTAGTCGCCTGTCCATGTAAAATAAAAAATGCCGCTTTATGAAAATTCAACCAAATTAGCAAATGCAAAAGAACAGTCTGGCGCATAGAAAAATTTACATGTAAAAAAATTCCAAAGTTAACTAGATGAAAATCATTTTGTAATGCCATATAGTTACATATAACTGCTTCCCGATTTACCTAAGAAACGTTCTGGATTCCCCGGCTCTCTCCACAATTCCGACGTATTTTTCACGTAGTTGAATGCGCAACAATACCCCTCGAATGTCAACCTCATACTAAAGATGTTCGAACAGTTCACCTCGACTCCTTTCCAGTGACAGGTTTGAAGAAACTCTTCGCATGGTGTAATTAACTGCGTTATCGGTTTTAGCATGTTTGTCCTCTGTAGATTTTTACCACTTACAGCCCTCATTAAGTTGGTTATCTTCAGTTCAAGCTTGTCCAAAATGGTTTGAAAATTTTCGAGATACCTCTGGTAGCTGCGGTCATAACTCGAATCGTGTAAATACCCCAAAAACCTAATATAGGTCATGGCATCCTCTTCACTCAACCCGGTCTTGTTGGCTCTGCAACCACCAATTTCACCCTCTGAAATTCAACCCATTCTTCACCCTTACATGTATTCAGACAGTTTCTGCGCTCTCCGCCTGCTGATTTTATTAATGTTGCAGAGAGACACCCCCGGAAACGGTACTTGATTGACGGGGTATGTTGAAGACTCTAAAGACGTCACGGTGGGATTAGAAATGAATGTATCAAACACGTTTACGACTAGGAAAGCCGCGAAAGCCGTCAAGGAAAAGAACATCACCCACGGCCCCAGAAACCTGACAACATGATTAAACAACTAGCCACTCAGCGTAAGAGTACTTACCTGTGACGAAAATTGCCTGCAGGAATGTTATTTTTTAATTTAATCATTGTTTAGGCTAATGGCTGAAGCGGTGCTCGCCGTGAGGATTCGACCGCTATATTGAAATCGTAACGAGGGGAGTTGTTCAAATATTCAGTGTTATTATAATACGGGGTAGGGGGTTAATTTAACAGGAAATAGTTTCGGATAATTTATGGGCTTAGGCGGAAGTACGAAAAAATTGCGTGGAGAAAACAGAGATGGACACACGGGTAGTTAGCAGAAAGGTTTAAATTATGTCACAAATAATAAGGCAAAGTTTGAGCAAAACAAAACGATGTACATAATTTCGGATGATATTACTGTATAACATTCAACAAATACCTTTACTTAATAAAAAAAGGTCATTATATTGAAAAAAGTTCGAACATGAATCTAAACCAGCTTTAATAATAAAACAGACATGGGAAATATGGAAAAAATAAATTAATCCATCATTAGAGGATTGTTAACAAGCATCTACACAATTTGTATATGTATATTGACGTGAAAACGTCTATAAGCGCATCAAATACAGTGATAGCCAGTAAAACTTTCTTCTGTTACAAAATATCGTCAGATTTGAACCGCTAATAACTACGAGACGACTAATAATGCCTTAACAACTTACTGTTGAGCCCACGTCGCGCGTCGTACAGCATTTGTTTTGTCTGTGACGTTCTCGGAGTAGTGTAAGTGCATGTTCGCGATTGTTTTGAATTAGCGTTGTGTGAAGTTTTTGTAGCGTGAAAACGCGTTCAGCTAGAAATGGGATGAAAATGTGCCGTGAAAATATACAAAGAGAATACAAAAAGTTCAAAACAGTATAGACAAAACTTTCTAGGAATGAATATAATAGTAGTAGGAAACGTATGTACTCAAGATTCATCTATGATTTGATGAAGAAAAAAATAATTGTTTCAGGATATGAGTATGAGAAAAAACCTTTGTATAATTTTAATAAAATAGGGATTTTTATTTTTTACCCATGTTATCCACTTGTTTTTTTCCTCTCACTTGAAGCCGGGGAAGCGCGCGCTATTTGACAAAATTAATAATTCATACCGGCTCTAAACGCTTCGACGACAATCAAGGGGGGCCTCGCAGATCCAAGGGGTGGTCCGGTAACAAGAGGCCCCCCCTGTATCACGAAAACTAGAAAACAACATACAACGGCCTGATGCAGTTATATACTATTCAAATAACTACCAAAGTAATTTGTACACTTTAATCGGACGATTTTTGAATTAATCATATCGGCTCTAAACACAAAATATACTCGCACTTTTATTTCTTATAAATTGAATGGGATCTGGTAGATTCAGACTAAAAACAACAGATGAACTAATTTAATGTGTGTTGAGTGCATGGATGGTGAGATGTCAGATGTTCCTTTTCTTCTTCTTCCGTTTGTTCTCCCTGTTGTTTTTGCTTCCGTCTTTGCTATTCCAACTTTTCTTCCTTTTACAATTGTTCCATTTAATTTGCCATGCATCTTGCTCCTTTTGTATTCCATTTTTTGGTACTCTTAGTCGTGTCAATTTCTTTGTTGTCTGATTTTTTTTTATGTAAGTGCTTTTGTTCATTTGGTCTTTTAGTTTTGATGCCTTTGTTCTTTAATTTATTTTGTTCTCAATGTTGTTTTACTCATTTTATCCTCTTGCCCTCTTGCTCCTTTTGCATACCTACCGTTCCTTGAAATTTTTGTTTCGTTTGTTCTTGCTTTTGTTTCTTCATCGCGTTTTTTATTCTGTTTGTTCCTTTCGTTCCTCTCGTTCTTCTTCTTGTTCTGTTGCGTCTTTTGTTCTTTTTTTTTCTTCCATTTATTTTGTTCGTCCTCCTTATCATTGTCTCCCGTGTCCACCTTGTATCTTTTCTATTCCATTCTTTGATCTTTTTGTTCTTTGTATTCATATTCATATATTGTTCCATTGGTTTTCCTTGTTTCTTGCCCCCTTTGTTGTGTTGCCTGTCTTGTTTTTTTTTGCATCCCATTCTTTCATATTTTGTTCCCTTTGATCCGTTTCTTATTTTGGTTTATGTCGCCAATTTTATTTCCCGGCCTCTTTTATTCCCTTTGTATTCCATTATTTGAAATTTTTATTTGTTTTTTAATGTAAATTCTATTGTTAATTTTTTTCTTTAGTCATTTTTTCTTCATATTCCACATGTTTCTCCTGTTATCTTATTTTCTTCGTCAGCTTGTTTTTCTTGTGCTTCTAATCTTGCCCTGTTTGCTTTCCTTATTCCTTTAGTTCCTTTTGTTTTATTTGTTCTTCTTGTTTCTCTTGCTCCTTTTATTCCCTTATTCCCTTTCTACCTATTGTATTTCATTTTTTTTTATACTTATGTTTTCCATGCTTTTGTTTCTTTTATTCTATTTCTTACTCTCGTTCCTTTTGTTCTTTTCTTTTGCTATTTTAGATTTTGTGATTACCGAAAGTTATTTTTGGATTGTAAATTTTTTTCATATTCCTGAACTTATTGTCCCTGTTTTCACTTATTACTCTTATTTCTCATTTTCCTCTTGATATTTGATTGACTTTGATATTTTCTTTATCTTGTTATTTTGTTCCTTTAGGTCCACTTGACGATCTCATTGTTTCATTTGTTCTATTTTTATTTCAGTACTTTTATTAGTCTTTCTCTTTTCTGAAAGTTTGAGAGTTTGCAAGTTTGAAAGTACAGTGTGATCAACTAAATTCTTCGTGTGGTGATTAATCAAGGACATGCCATCACGAAGTACCAGATTGGCAGCAATTCAATTTCAATTGATTACACTGTATTTGCAGAAGCAATTTTGAGAATTTTAAGAGTAAAAAGAAACTGTAAGTCCAAATTGAAATGATAATAAATACCATCCATAATAAATAATAAATTTCAGCTCCCAACTTACTATAAAAATGGTGGATGCGCCGGTTCAAAAAATTTGTATTATACTCTTAATTTTTATGTTTTCTATAGTCTCTTATAAAGCTCAGAGGTCTAATTCTTGAACCCATTTTTACAGATCTATATGTGGAATTTTCAGAAATACTTATAGACCAATTATGGAAATATGAAAAATGCAGCAATAGTACTAATAATAATAAAGCCAAAACTACCACCCATTCTCCAATAGCGTTCTCACCCATTTCTGATATACCGTTCCTGCCCCATTGTTTAATTTGACAGCCAAAAGCCCGGTGTCTGTCTCCGCCCTCGCCTCTCCCCCAAATTTCGATTACTCCATGTCACCCCTTCCCAACCATCACAATACTGCTTATTCATCCCATTATCTATTTCGGGAATTGTGTAAGGGATCGCCGATAAATCACCCGGACCTGGGACGTTCCTTGAAATATTAATCTAGGCATCCTCCTTTCGTATTTTTGCATTTCTTTTTCTTGTGTCAGCGCGAGCATTCGATTTTATTCATGAGTGGCAATTCCGATGAAATCACATGTTTTATTTAAATGCTCCCTTGTATCGATTCGGGTCACAAATGCGTGATTTGAGGTATACAATGTTGTGTTTGTCCTGCGTATTCCGAATAGGACAGGTAAGGGAATGGAGAGAAGTTGGCTGGGGAAGAATCAGGGACTCTCAAAATGGAGGTCGGTATGGAAATGAAAATAAGCCAGTGCAATGAAAACAAAGAATTTTTTGCGACGTATCTTTAGTTCATAAATAATAGACAAAAACTGTATCATCCTCTTTTTGGAGAATCGCCTCAGTTACCTGACCTCAGTCCCGTGCGTACTTTTGAAAAATGTACAAAAGACTGACTGATAGGATGTTTGTGATGATTTTTGACTGTATTTTGTATTTTATGTTATCACTGAAACAATGCTACCAACATTAGGTGCTATGTGATTTACAATATTAGTACATTGTTTCTTTTAAGTGATTTTCTTGTATCTAACACGAACTCTATTGAATATCTATCGCAACGGAGCCAACCCCACGTGTTTCCCAATCGGCTGACAAAATGAAGGACGTCATGCATTTTGAGCATTTATTATAATGTTATTGAGGCTGGTAAGTCAAGTTCAATGTCAAGTTCCAATTTAAACTTTATCGGTCAAACTCGAGCGTATGCATTTTTCTCATCACTTTTTGTCATGTGGACTTTTAATTGCTTCATGAACACCACAACTAGGATGGTTTAAAGAGTTTATCCCCTATTAAAATTTTTGACTCAAATTTTCACAGATATGTTGTACTGGATCTTATGATGCACCAGTTAAAATTTTTACATATATTTCAATCTCACCTCGTATGTTGCATATTTGGGTCTGACACTTTGTGTCAAATAATGATATTTATGTCCAATTTACAGAATATATTGATAAATTTAATTACATTTTAATTTGGAATTTCTCAACTTAATTAAATTATTTTAAATTTTGAAAATGGTAAATGAGCATTCCGAGTGGAATCATTAAATACAAGGTTAGTTTAATAAAAATATTGGAACAAATATAGAGTAAACAACTCACAAAAATGCTTAACAAATAAACGGGAATTTATTTATTACTATTTGCTCTCCCAAATAATTTGAAATCGTTGAAGAAAAATGTTTTTATAGACGTTTTGAACACGTATGTATATAATTGGATTTTATTGACTTGACGGTACAAGTGATATAGGGTCTATAAATGATCCTACATCCAGTAGGTTTTGAACATCAAAATTCTTTATACCGTGTGATCATTTAAATTATAAATTAGAGTAGGCTGTGAAATTTAAATTAGGGTGGCACTACTAACTTTTGATCATTTCATTTAAAATTCGAAAGTCAAAATGAATTTTCTAAAAAACAGAATGGTGAATGGAGTTAACAGCTGTATTGAAGATGCGGGAGAACACTTTGAACATTTGCTGTAATTCTCAATTATTCTACATTATTTGTTAGTCTTTTATTTTCATGAGAAACATAAACGTCACAATGTTTACAATAACCTCAAATTTTACTATCAGCCTAAGCTGTCAGTCAATTAGCAGACTGGGCCATTGCATAATAAAAACCCGCCTACTCTAATTTATAATTTAAATGATCGCACGGTATAGCCACATGTAAATTTTGTTTTCCACAGCCAACATGATCTATGAATTATTTAAGTAATGTGTCGGTCTATGAACGATCAAAAGTGCAAAACGCCAATGAAACCTCTGTATATTTTAATGGAATTAAGTTTAACTTAATAAGCCCATCTTGTTCATATCTTAATTTTTGTTTTGCAATAAGCGAAATGTGTGGGACCGCTGACATCCAATCCGATCCCGAATCCCCTGCGTGCAAGTATCCGCTGAACGCTTCGTTCAGTTGACACTCCTAAGGCTCCTATGCCAGTCGTCAGCTGTCAGTCGTGCAATGGCTGTCTCTGTTTAACCAAAACATTTCTCGTGCAGTCTCCAACATGTCTCCACCGACACTTGCATCGCTTATCAGTGCATCCTCCGCACACTATCACCGCGAAATCTCCCGAACATAACCTCAAAAAACTCCCGCTACTAATCAAGCCCCACTCGAAGAGCGCCAAGTTCGAATTCGGCTTCTTGAAGAGATGCAGCAACAGGGGCACCATGGTGTTGAGCACAGAATGGTCGCAAGTTGAGATAATCGATTTAGTGAACGATGGATCGGGTCTGGGCTTTGGGATCGTGGGAGGCCGGAGTACTGGAGTGGTTATAAAGAGCATCCTTCCTGGGGGGATCGCTGATAAGGATAGTAGGTTGCAGAGTGGTGACCATATTCTGCAAATTGGAGAGGTGAATTTGAGAGGACTCGCTGCTGATCAAGTTGCTACCGTATTGAGGCAGGCTGGGGCACAGGTGGTTAACATTTTTAATACACAAATATGTAAGACATCACTTAACATTGTGCACTGTGTTGTGATAGGTTGGCGATAGTATAGTTTGTAGAGCAGGCTGGAGACATGACAAGCATGTGATTTGAATTTGAGCACTGAATCTTCATCTCATTGCATGATCACCCTGTAGATTAGAAAAGAGTAGTGTCTTGACAGATCTCAGTAACGTCAGCGCCAACCACTAACATCAGAATATTTTTAATTTTTTGAAAATGTAATTTGCCTTTTTTGCATTTTTTTTTTTGTATCAGCAAAGAACTAAAATAAAGTTAGATCAATGTTTATTTTATTTTATTTTTTAGCTTCAAGTTATACAAGTGTTTATAAATAATTCGCACAGTAAGTAGGTTCTGAACGTCAAAATTGGTTATACACAGACAACCTGAGGTATGAATCATTTATAAACACCTCGTACGAACCTAATGCTGTGCGGCCACGACTCGTATGAGAATTTTTAACTGAGTCAGAACAGTGAGAAATACGCGTTAAATTATCCGTCACATTTTACTGTTTTGACTTTTTTTTGGTCTTTCTTTTTCCTTTAGCCCCTTGCTTTCTTCGGACATTCTGTAAATATGTGTGTAATATGTAATGGTCTCAGTTGTTTTTATTTTATTGTTTTATCATTGAATATTAAATTTATTGCATTTCTAAGTTTATCTGATCAACTTTCTTAGTTTTTTTTTTTAGTTTTCTAATAATGTATATATTTCGGTAGCACACATAATATAATATTTTTTGTGTTCAGAAAAAATCTATAAGAACGAATAAGATATTACGTGAGGAAAAATGAAGATGACCATCATCTGTCAAAAATGAACGCAGGAAAAAATCAAATATTAAGTGTTATTAATAGTTACTATACGCCAAGGTTGAAAAGAAAAGGCTTTTCAACCGTGGTTTATGTCCTATTTTTTTCACTAGCACATTTGTTTGACTTTTCTTCAAATGATAATCATGATAATGTGAAAGGTCGGAGCGAATTTAACTAAGATATCCATGAAAAACAAGTAGCATATGACATTAAATCAATACCTGTCATTTCTATTTTTGTTGCGATGTTGCTAGTGTGGTCCAGGTAGCAAATTCAACATTTCGCACGAAATTCCTACTCCACAGTTCTACATTGTTGAGCTATCATCTATCATTAATAATGACAGCCCATGTCAAGTCAACATATCAACTACGACAGTAACCATGCCAACATTGTCAATTGTTTTTATTATCTATACTAGTAGGACAGAAAAATCCATTATTGGGCAAGGTACAGAAAATCAATTTCTGAAGCATCAAACGATAGTATACCTAATGATGTTTTCTAAAGCTAGTAGTGAAAAACATGATTTTATTATTTATTTAGAATTCATTCTCCCATGTTTTCAATCCCTATGTACCATAGTTAGTATAGCTCGAACCTTCGCATTTATGCGGCCTCACTGAAAAGATTATCGTTCTAAAATCATCAGACAACGCTGGAAGCCCCCTTGTGAACACCTGTTTTTTTTTCGTGGTTCGATATACTTAAAACCGATGTAGAAAATTTCTGATGCCAATTTGTGCGTTAAGAAACAAAGTAACTAAAAACATAACCAAAAATCATAAATATAAATACACATTACATTACATTTTTTGAGGACTAAAAATGATTTCTTAAATATTAAGAGTTTGGAGAAAATCACGAACAAGACAAGACAAATATAATGCTAAAAGAATGACTTGCTATCTCATTCCATTGCGTAATTATATGACGATGAAGTTGACAATTCTACAAACAGCATATACAAGTAATACAACATACATAGGATAAGTATACAAGATAATAATATACAAGTAAAAAAAAAGGTACTCAACACAAACACTTGAACACACACTAACGATAAAAAAACACAAATACATAAGATCTTATAAACTAAAAATGAAAAATCTATAATAATAATAATCGATCCATAGTTCAAAAAATAGAGGTAAAATTTCTAAATTAGGAAATTTAAAACAGCAACGAATCAGAATTTCTAAATTCGGGGCTTCTACGATTCAGTATCTGCAATTTCCGAATTCAGGATTTCAGTGGTCCAATGATACAATTAGGTATTTAAATTTGAAAAGTCGGAAATTCAACACATCAAGATTAAATTACAGGATTTAGAATTTCAAGATTTCATCAGTTAAAAATGTTACAAATTTTGGAATCAAAGAAAAAACCATAAGGAAATATCGGGTCTGCAAAAATGATTTATAAATCATGTTGCCTGTGGAAAATATATCATGTAGTTAGATGGAGGATTTTGACGTTCAAAGTCTACCGGATGTGTGAATCATTTATGGAGACTGTATAACATCAAGGGGGAAGTAATTTACAAAAGAATAGGTTTCCAGGGCACAAACGCAAAGCAATAATAATAGATATAATAAATTGTTCTTGAACGAAACAGTGGGAAAAACGAAAGATGGAAAAAATACCCAAAAATAGGATATTATGATAACCTGAAGACTAAAATATACCTGATATTCTTATCCACTGGGATTTAAGTGATGGTGCTCAAAGATTTATCGACAATCATTTGCTTTCAGTTTTCTCTGATCCGCCTTTTCATCATTTATCTAGGTTAGGTTAGGACGTAAGGGAATGGTCCAGTAAATTTAAGTATGTACAGTGAAAAGATTATGAAAAAAGTAAGTGTTATTATCAGTTTTAATATCACAAGAACATAGAAAATAATCGATTATTAGACTTCCGAGTCATGAGACGTACGTATTTCGCGGTTAAGTTAGTTTAATCGGATTATTTTCTATGCTCGAGTGGTATTCGTTACGATTATATAACCAAAGCGATCCAAAAAATGCGAAATTTTGACGGAACTTTTTTCCTGACGTTTATTAACAATCATAAAAAGTCGTTACTAGGACAAAGTTCAAGGTTGTACCCAGCCGAAACACCGAATATACCACGTCAAGGGTTTAATCGCTTATCTATACACAGTAGCTATGTAAAATCCGTAATTGCTATTGGCTCAATTTATTGTGTTATAAGGGGTGTTTTTTAAAATTTGGCGTCGAAGTTGGCCATGAATGTTTAACTGTGAACCTCACTTTTAATTTAATTAAGCGACAGTTCAACACGATCATACTCCTACCTTTTTGGGGTACAGTGGAACCTCTTGGATAAAATTAGGTTATTCTGAACTCCACATCCGCATGTTTTGTGAATTCACATAACCGTCTAAATGAAACCAGGCAAAAAATTGTGGCCTGTTCACATAAACTCATAGTCAGCGCCAACTATGACGCTAAATTTAAAAAAACACTCTTTGTAATCATGCATACTAAAATTAGCAACATACATTGCTGAAAATAGAATTATGTTTTTTTAATTTGATTTAATAGGTAAATAAAAACCAGCGATTTCAAAGTTGACGACTGTTTTCCACTTATAATGTTTAATTTTATTATAGAGATGCACTGCTTTTATTTTATGTCCTTTTGAATTAAGATGGTTATTGAGTAACTAAGAATTCATATGTTCAAAAGTAGATTTATTTGGGAATGAAAAGAGTGTAAAAGACAGAGATTTCGGAATCCCAATATTAAATCTTAACTTGTAAATCTTACCAAAACAAAACAATTTCATTATCATATAAATTTAACATTTCTACGATGATTTATAGCCGTTCAGTATTGAGGAAAAAAAATAGAATGGACGAAAACACACAAAAACGATAACAAGTTTTAAATTTATTTATTTTCTATACAGATTCAAAGATTACTACTTAATCATAAAGCAACAAAATGGATAAACCTATAAAAAAAAAGGTCTTTTCTTTCAAAGATAAAAACTGTGATCATTGTTAGTGTGGAAATTCCACCTTCCATATTATGTTTAATAATAAATAATGTGTCGCACTATACTATACTTTTTAATGTTCGTTCATTTGTGCACGTTAAATGCCCCACCACGTCCACATCTCCCCCATCTCTACATTAAACAAAAGTTACATTTCGCCCCTTGACACAATAAAAGCGCCGTTTTCGCTTAACAAGATGAAAGTTTGAACGACCCACCTGCGATCGAAACTTCATTCATAAAAAATGGTTCGGGGTTAAGCTCTCGCCTGAAATATAATTTTCACAACTCGTATTAAGAAAGTTGTCGGATTTCATTACACTGCAAAGGTAATTTTATTTCGTTTAGACAATGAAATATGTATTTGTGATGGACAAATCTAATCGATTTGAAAACAATTTAACAACGAGGTGGGCGGGGACGGATTTATGTTTTAGGGGTTTATGGAAAGGTTTACTAAAGCCTGTATATGCTATGCAAAGCGACACGCAATTTTTAGAGTATCAGGACGAGAGTAAAGTATACGGTGAAATTGGAAAATAAGGGACGGAGAGAAGGGTTCAATAAAATATGAGAGGATTCTTTCTTCTCTTGTTTAGTAGTGTAGATCCTTGGATTCTGAATGTGTCTTACATGGCCATTTTATTAATTGGGCTTTTTAATTTAACATTTCGATGTTTTTAACGATATATACATTAGGGTATAAACACCGAAAATGCTAGCAAAGAACAGCAACGTTGCACAAAAAATAATAATCAATGATAAGTCGATAGTTAAATGTGAGCCACTTGGGTATTAACATCATCGCTCAAATTCTGCAATTAAAATTGGCAGTTTCCCTACACACAACTAGGAAGTTATAATCGTTAGATTGTGATTGATATTATCATATATCAATAATTTTATGGATTGTTATTTATTAATAAAACTGATGAGAAGTACACAGGAAATTTAGTTGCCCTTTTTTCCCTTTTTGAGCAATGGGAAAGTATGTACCAGGTAATTCACAAGAAATAATAAGCCTACAGTCACTAAATAGAATTCTATTTAGTAACTGTAAATAAGCCTATCGGAATTAAAACGCAACCCAAAATACATTATGGTATACGACCATACCTTTCAAAATGTATTTTGGCTTGCGTTTTCGATTTATTTGGGTTCATATTTATCGTGAAAGATTGTATTTATAGTTCGACGTTCGACACAAGCGCGGCAAGTCTTTAAATTTCTTAAAATCCATAAAAATTGTGTGATGTTTATCTGACATTTTCTTATTGCCTGAAAGAAGAGTGTTTACACAAGCAAAAATTTGAAAATTCTGACAGTGTCGAACTATAAAACGTTGTATTACACTCGTTCCTGTGTAAATTTGGATGTTTTCCGGCACTCGGGGCTTAAAGCACCCAATTTACACAGGAACTAATAAATTACTATTTTGTATTTGTATTTTTAAATACAAAAATATTATAAGATTATTTATTTAATTTGACAACCTAACCTCAAAATTTGATGTAAATTCGTGTTTTTTTTTGCGTGGAATACAAAAAATCCTGTTCTACACTCGTGCGCTGTCACTTTTCAGGAGCCCGGGCTCATTTGCAACCCTCGACTGCGCCTCGTGTTGCAAAAATTCGCCCTCGCCCCTGAAAAGTGTCATGACAGCGTACTCGTATCGAAATATGTTTTATTTCATACTGTGTCATATTTGTTAGTTTTACGTCAGAGTTTTGAGTCCGGAAAATGGGACTTTACAGGACAAGTTCTGTAAAAAAAATACAACCAACAAATCAAACTGTTGTCATAGATACTCAATTCATGGATGTTTTAATTCTGAATTCCAATTTCATTTTTTAAAATGAAAACAATGATTTAGTATCTGTAGCATGAAATAAAACGCATTACTAGATACGTCCGGAAACTTTTACAGTAACTTGTCTCAAAATTCCAGACTCGGCTCCTTCGTCGCCTCGTCTGTAAACATTTCGACTCGTTACTGTAAAAATGAGTTTTCCGGACTTATAACGTAAATTACTATTACTAGTAGTTTTCACTTCATTTCCAAAGCTATTGTGGTTTTGCAATTTCGATAACACTCTCGATGTCAGAAACGTTAGTTGCACCACCGAGAGCCGAAAATACTGGGGCAGCCAAATTTTGAGCTTTAATACATAGTACCATGGCGGGCAAAATGTACTGGTACAGTGTGTTACTGTAGAAACTTCTAAAATTCAAATTTTGATTTAGACACTATTTTTGCATGTAAGTCGAATTTATCATGATTTTCGAGTAAAGGTTAAGTATTTGTCACGGTTATGTCAAGCTACATTTTCAATTGAAAGCACACAAACAGCAATAAAATATACCTATAAATTATTAGTTATTCAATGAAAAATCACCCAAATGATTCTTAAATAGGCATTAAATCAGTTCTTGTAAGAAAGTTTTAGGAATAAGATGATAAATTTGAGACTTTCTCATAGTCTGAGAACGCTGAAAAAGTTTTGAGATTACAGAGGAATAAAGCATAAATTTTAAAAAATTCCTACATTTTTTACTTAAACTATAACACAACGAAGAGTACCAAGACTTCGAAATACAGAGAAATTACTTTAATTAAATACTATCAACTGAAAGGACAAACGAAGATAGACTTATTTAATTAGAAAATATTTAATTTTTGAAAGTATTTGGAGCGATTTCAGCACTTCGTGATTTCCCCATTTTTTTCGACAATTTTCTGTCCCAGTTCCATTCCATTTTGTGGACGAAAGTGCTCTGCCTTCATGATATTAACCATTTTACCCTAAACATTTTCTATTGGCTTTAAATGAACGCTTTTGGACGGCCAAGGCAAGACTTAATTTCTTGTCCTTTAATTTTAAAATGATTACAAAATGTTATGACCAAAACTTAAGTTCTTACATGCTGAAATGAAAAATTTCCCCAAAAACTGGCAGAACTGGAAGTAACATACATTCCTCCAGAACTCGACGATAAACTACGGCATATAATACCGGGACCTCCAATACTTATCCAACCCCATACATTCGCTTGACCACTTCGGTTTACTTTTCGAGTGTATCGTGGATTATATCTGGATCCTACTGGTCTGTACACACGAACACGTCCGTTATGGTAGAATTGAAAAGTTTTTTCGTCGGAGAAGGTGACGTTTTCCCAGAAAACATTTATTGACTTAAATATTCTTGGTCAAACTGACATATTCTTCGTTTATTTTCTTCCGATAAAAAGATTTTATTTGTTGCACAGCGCGTTTATAGTTCGGTGTCTCTAATCCTTCGACGAGCGAAAGGATGCTGGAAGAATGCTGGAAAATTTGTTTCCTCTTTTGCGGATCTTGCGGTTTTAAAAGGATTTTCTGTGAGAAAATCAACCAGTAAATTATTTTCTGCTGCCGTTGTAATTTTATGTATTCGGAAACGGGTTTACGCCCAAATTCCTCAATTTTTCGTTTAGCCAACAAAACTGTACTTTTGCTAATATTTAATTCATTAGCAATTTGCCGAATGCTTCGTCCATCTTGCAAATGAAACGTTATTATTGCTTTTTGTGTTTCTGCAATGTAATACATATTTTGACTAGAATTAAGTAGTATTTAATTAATTAATATTTATTTTATTCCTTTACCAAGGACCTTTCCATTATTTAATGTGCTAATTAAAGTTAATTATGGCAGTTATTAATTTATTCTTGTTTTTTTTTGTAAAGTTGGTTATATTTGATTGATTGTATATTGGCGCCCTTGATTTCAAATTTAAACACGTCAAAATAAATTCGAAAGTTGTCGGATCAATCATCATTTCATCTTAACCTAAAAGGATTATGAAGAACTGTTAAGGTGTCAAAGGGAAGGGGTGCAACTATTCAATGTTTTCAATATATTTATTTCTTTTAAGATTAAAAAATCACATAGAAATACTGAAAAATCGTAAAAAATTTGTTCGTCCTTCCATTCCCCATATTATATCCTACTAGTATGTGTTTGTTAGCTGCAAGTTTCATTATGCTTAATTGTTTTACATTTTTGTGTCCATAAAAACAAAAACAAAAATATTTTATAATGACCTAAGTCGTGTTTGCTTTAACTCATTGTGATGAGTCTAAGCTCTTCCCGCCGACAGTTTGAAATTAAACGCCAAATGAAATGTCAATGACGTCACCAAACGTTAAATATGAAAATTTGAATCAAACCGCGAAATTGAAAAAAAAGCTTGGCCAGTGAATCGTGATCGTCTAGAAACAAAGACAGAAGAGCGGACCTACGTCCCTACACTGTGGCGGGAAATTCAAACCAAACCTATCAGACACAGAACTAGGTTCTTTGAATGCAGGTGTGCAGCGTTGGGGGCAGAGCGTAAGGTAACAACACAAATTAGGGATTTATCAATGTATTTGCTTTAGAGGTCTTATGGTCGAACTTTTGATCAATAATTGACTGAACAAAGACTAAAATCGGAATCCCTTAGCATCCCTTGTCTGTCAACACACGGTTGTCTCACAATTTCTGTCCTGGAGGCCACGGTCAGCAACCCATTTTGCGTCCCAGTGTTATTCAGGTCTTTACATCATTAAGAATAAATCAAGAATTAAAGCACAATCAACAAAACAACCATTCTAAAGAGATATGGGGTCTTCATAAATGATTACGCGATGTTGGCTATGGAAAGCAAAATTTCCATGTTAAGGCGACTGGCCCGTTTTTGTTTACTTTACTATTTTGTTATCTTTTTAAGAACGAGCTGCGGCACACACGAAAGATAATACGGTCAGCTGTCGACACGTCTGCCTGCCGCTGAGGGGCGGGGCCTGTGTTACCTTGAATCACGCCAACATTGCTTGAAACTAGCAAACTTTGGGAACAAATTGCAAATTTATTTTTCAATATTTATAAAAACACCTTGCATTTACCGAATACAGAGATCAGTAAAAATCAAGCACCAACACGTTTGTTAAAGAAAAAAATTTTTTGGCTTTTCATTTTGGCAATAATTTTTTTTTTCTGAACAAACAATGTTTTGCCGTGATGAAGGTTTTTTTTTTACTAATTTTGATGCCCAATACGTTAAGATAGCCTAACAATGAAAGCCGTAATTCGGTTCCAAAGTTGAGGCGACTGAGCATTTCGCCTTAAATACATGTGAATTTTGTTTTCCAGAAGCAACATGATGTATGGATCATTTATGAAGACCCCCTAATGGGTAGTACTTAATTTTATCTAACATTCCTAATAATAATAATTAGAAATTAAAAAGCATTTCTTATGTCTTCCGGAGCTTCGTAATGTTAAGTTTTGAAAGAAAGGTCGTACGTCCGAGAATGAGAAGCATTTACATTCAAAAGGTTCCAAAGTATTCAAAAATTAGTCAAGATCTCATGGAAAAGCTCTGAGACAAAACTGTTACTTGAGATTTGTTGAGCTTTTTTTGAAACATGTATTTAAAAAATCGTAAAAAAATTGTTCCTCCTCCCAAAACTTCGTATTGAAGTGTATTATGTACTTGGAAAGGATGGCTAAATCAGTTACCGGAACCCTGATCTTAAAATATGTATTACTGAATTTTTGAGGCATGAGGTTTCAAAATTGATAAAAGCATTTCTTTTGTCTTTCCGATATTCGGAATGTTGACTTTTGAAAGAAAGGTCGTACGTCAGACATTGTGGAGGATTTAGTTTCAAAAAGTCTCAAAGTATTCAAAAGTCGTAAAAAAATTGTTTGTCCTGCCAAAACTTCGTAATGAAGCGTATTATATACAGAAATGATAGCTAAATGCGGTACCGGAACCCGGATCCCAAGATTTTATCAAATTTTTGAGTTTTGAGATTTCAAAATTGAGAAAAGAAAGGTCGTCCGTCGGAGATTGTGGAGGATTTAGATGCAAAAGATCTCAAAATATTCAAAAATCGGTCAAGGAAGAGCTCTGAGAAAAAACGATTATTTAAGATTTTTTTACCTTTGTTATTTAAAAAATCGTAAAAAATGTCTTCGTCCTCCCGTTGGCCATTTTAGATACACCCTATATTTTATGTGACTGAAAGTTTCTTGTCTGTTTAATTATTGTTTTACAACATTTTGTATGTCCATAAATAGTCCAGTAAATCTAGGTTCGATAAGCCCGTTTCCAGGAAAAAATTCCGAAGGTTTTTTTCTCAACGGTTCTATATATTTTTTTGGTCGCTGAATCCGAATTTGCGGTTTGCCCCCTCGCCAGAGGTGAGCTAACTTCAGGAAATGCAAGAAACTTCAAAAATTTCGGACTGTTTCCATTTTTTTGCTTATAACTCGAAAACTAGCTAAAAGACCACTATATACAAAATTAAAGTAGATAAAATTTCCTACCAGAATATGGTATTAGATTTGTTTGATTAAACCTCAAATTCGGATTCAGCGACCCAAAAAACATATAGAACCGTTGAGAAAAAAACTTCCGGATTTTTTTCCTGGAAAAAAACTAGATTTACTGGACTAAAAACTATAAACAAAAAATTACACCGATCTAAGTGGTTTTTGCTTAAAATTAATAAGAATAAATATCAAGGATTGTAGCTCAATCAACAAAACAAGCATTCTAAAGGGACATCGTGTCTTGTTGGAAAGCAAAATGTATATAAATTTTGTTTTCCAGAGGCAACATGACACGGGTAGTACTTAATTTTATCTAACATTCCTAATAATAATTAAAAATTAACATATGCAGCTATTTGGGTGAATATGTCTTCTTTGCACTCGCACAGTCCTTCGAAACAGATATCTTAATCCTCTAATAAGTTGTTGGCTTAGCCACAAAAATTCGTTGCCAATGCAGTAGTTGCAGCAAATTATAACGATTTTTCCTTCAGAATCTTCATCGAAACCTTGTTATTCCAATTCCAACCTTTCAGTGTGATTCTGGTGTACCCACCATGGATTATGATGTCTGTAATAGATTTTATTTTTCATAAATTTAATGTAAATTGTAACATCACAGTCCAATAAAATCTAACATACAGCCTAAATGTGATCTCTCAAACCCTCAATCACCCTCAAAGCTACGTCTTACCATTACGTCACTTCGTTCTTCAGGTCAGAATGGTGGTTGCCCGTCCCGTGGAGCCCTCTTCTTCCGACTTCCAGAACTTCGGTTGTTCCGCGCCAGTAGTCCCGACGAAGATCCTCACCGATTTTGAAGAGCTCGACCGGCAGCTCCAACAGAACGGCTATGCCTCTTTCTACACCTACAACGACCGCACCATCTGCGAGGACCCCGATCAAACAGACCTAAACGACGCCAATCCTCTTACCTACAACTCCTTGGATGACGTCGCCATCAACAACAACAACAATACCAATGACTACTCGCCCATCAGCGATGGTCAGGTGGTGATAATCCCTGCGGATATAGAATATACCCTTCCCGAGACGGAGCGCTTCACCGTCGAGTTGAACAAGAACGAATTCGGATTGGGTATCACGATAGCAGGGTAAGGATTTATTGTGTGTATTTTGGGTTGTATCACTTTTTGCAGGTATGTCTGTGAGAGGGAGGATTTGAGCGGTATCTTTGTCAAAAGTCTCAACGAGGGCAGCGAGGCCTTCAAATGCGGACAAATTAATATTAACGATAGGATTGTGGAGGTTGATGGCGAATCTCTTCAAGGAATCACGAATTATGAGGCTGTGGAAAAGATAAGGCAGACCGCAGAAAAGGTTGTGCTGACATTCGAGAGATATTTGAGGGGACCAAAGTTTGAACAGCTGAAGGAGGCATTGGCGACGCAGGAACAGAAGGACCTAAGTCCGGCGTCACCCTCGCAGACGACGCTCAGTTGGATCCCCATTGACGCGACCGAGGTATCTTTTGGAATTATTTCAGAAGAGCATACGTGGGTATACTAGCTGCGCGGAAGCGATGAACGAACCAATGAACGGCACTGCAGCAACCGGCTGATCGTGTTTTTCTCTTCTGCGCACAGGGGCGTGCCAGAGCGACATGCTCTTCTGGAATAATTCGTAGTATACTTGCTTTTTCATGTTCGTAGTATAGAATCATTTATTTTTGTATTGGGTGCCAAAGCTCCAAAATGGCGAATTCAAATTATGTATTACAACTATTATTGTTTCAATTTTTTTTGTGTTCTTTTGTGTCGTTACTATTCGCGCTAACGTAGATCTGAAAAATTTATATTAGACAACTCACGATTAATGCAAAATAAACAATCTGCATTACTGTCAAAGATAAATATGAGAAAGTTTTCAGTTTCTATCTATCTCTAATTCCCATAAACTTTGTAGAAACCTGTAATATAATATGTAATTCTTTATAACTTTACTGTCTAACTAACTGCAGGGATAACTTGTCTCTTCTAACTGTTAGGGAGTAAAAACCTCGGCGTTCAGCTTTCATTTTACAAATGTTACAGTGGAACTCCCTAAACTCGAACTCCCATAACTCGAAGGTTTCTCTAACTCAAATATTTTTAGAAACCCGTCCCTGACTAAAAATTTACAAGCATTTTACCCTCTCTAACTCAAATTTTCATAACTCAAAAGAAAATTTATTTTATCTTTTATCTTTATTCACTCTAAAAAAATGTCTTATGAGTACGTGACCAGACGTAGTGAAAACAATTTAGTGACTCATATAGGGTCGATGAAGTACAGAGATATCGAAAACTAAGTTAGTCAAAGTCGGCCATGCATGCACGAAAAAGGGTTTGCCGTAGTTTGATAAAAGTGTTTATGAAATGTCAAATTTAACATAGTCAACTTATTAGTGAATAACTTTGTTAAACTACGAGAAGCGGCTTTTCGTGCATGGCCAACTTTGACTAATTTAGTTTTCTATGTCTCTGTAAATGTTGGCGCGTATTATACTAATCATTACATTTCCACTCGTTGTTAAATTCCAGAACCGTCTTTTCCGGTTGTGCAAATAATTAAAATTAATTATATAATGTAAAAGTTTTACTATAGAACAAAACTAGAGCTGAAAAAAAAAGGGAGGAGTGCAGCACAGAAGGCGAGTTCTTTATCAACCATTATTAAGAATAAATAGTCCATTCGCGGCCAGTATTTTGCTGAAATTTATAATGTTTTATTTAATCTTTTTGTTATTATTCTGGTTATTTATTGGTTTATTTATTCTCTTTAAAGTATATTTTTATTCATTGTGTTTCAATAACTCGAATTTTCTCTAACTCGTTTTTTTTTTAAGATTTTGGCGGTTCGGGTTAGGGGGATTCCCCTGTATTAGTTCAGTTTTAAAATTAGCGTACGAGTCGTGGCCTGTTACTCATTACACAGTCGAACGTATGATATACCGTAATTTGATATTTCATTTTTTTTATCACTATAATAACCGTGTGAAAAACGGGAGATAATGAACAGACGAACCTATCATTTTTGTCCAACGTATATAATTACAATTTTCTTCTGTAGTATAAATCTCGTAAAATGTGAATAAACTAGACGATCATTCATAATTTATTATTCTATTTTGGAAAAGTCGCTCCTCCTCGACAATCGATCTTCTCCACCCCCACGCATATACAAATTTCCTCCTCTGCAGTCTTAAAAATCCCGCTAGTTCTATAATTTGCAGTTGGCGGTTCAACCCACGCTCCGCCTCGTTGCAACTAGCCACACCCTCACCTCATTTTTCGTTTTAGAACCAAATTGAACCTGAAGGCGAGTCCGTTGTCAGCGTCAACAGCGAAATCTACGATCACAACCCCGAACACAAAGAAATCTTCATCGAGGAGAACTTCGAAGCGAACCCGGAGGACGATCTTGAAAGCGCCACCAAACAGAAATGGGAGTCTATAGTGGGCAGTGAAGTCCAGATTGTGGTAGCCAACTTGACTAAACTCAAAGGTCTGGGTATTAGTTTAGAAGGGACTGTTGATGTGGAGGGCGGTGTGGAATTGCGACCACACCACTACATCCGGTCTATTCTTCCCGAGGGTCCTGTGGGGTTAAACGGGAAGTTATCGTCCGGCGACGAATTACTGGAAGTCAACGGGCAGAAACTCCTCGGAATTAAGCACGTGGAAGTCGTGAAGATTCTGAAAGAACTCCCGAACGCAGTCCGATTGGTGTGCGCTAGGAAGAGCGATGAGAACCGAGTGATCAACACGTCGCAGGATAGGGAAGGGTTTGAAGCGAGGAATATCTTAGGGGGAAGTTTGAAAAACTTACTTCCACAACCTGAACAAAGACTACTTAAAGCTTTAAGTGACACGAGTTTGAACACTTCTAGCACCGTCACCGTGACGAGCGAACCGAGTTTGCAAAAAGCCAAATCACGGTCCTTGGAAGTGACTAATCTGGCCATGTGGTCTGAAGAGGTGGAGTATATAGAACTTGTGAAAACTGATAGAGGACTAGGGTTCTCCATCCTAGACTACCAAGACCCATTGGACCCCAAGGCTACCGTGATAGTCGTCAGGAGCCTGGTGCCCAATGGGGCCGCTGAGCACGACGGTAGAATCACCCCAGGCGACCGCCTCATCAGTGTTAACGACAATGTCATCAAAAACGTGACTCTTGATCAGGCAGTCCAGGCGCTGAAGGGCACTCTCCCTGGCCCTGTCAGACTGGGCATCTCCAAGCCGCTGCCAAACTCCAGAACCAGCGGAACTGTTGAGTCTTAACCTAACTAAATTTGTAAATAATTATTTTAGTACTTGGATTTTGGATAAGCACAATCACTGCTGCCTTTTTAAATACTTTTCCGTAGATAAGAATATAAGAATTAGAACGAATTTATAAGCTGTTAAAAGCTACAAGGGCACAAAATATGTATTGTATATGCATATCAGCTGACGAACGGTTGGGTTGTAACCGCTTCCGGGTTTCTAACGCTCTAGTCGCTAAACTTAAGGTTCTTAGTGATAACCGACACTTTTTTGTTTTTGGGGTGTACAACCCCTTTGATAAATATACCCTTAGTCTATCTCATCATTGGGGATATTTTGATGAGATAGACGCTATCGTGTTCGATCACTAGTGCTTCAATCGATTTTCTTCTGAGGAGGTTCTTCCATAAATCAATACGTAACAAATGGAATTTAATGCACAATCTGGTCTAAAAGAATCAGGAATTGAACACTTGATGTTTTACGTACACTCTGTATATAATGTTCAGTGTGGTGTTATGTGTTTGCATTCAAGTAAACGTTCGGGTCAATCCGCGACCACACAGAAAATTTTATGGAATTGCGCGGGTTGATTTTTTTTTCAATTTATCAGGGCTGAACCACTATTGGGTTTAGGTTTATCAGTTATTGAATTTTCGGCAGTCTGTCTGTGTCTAGGAAATATTTATTTTCGACCATACAATATTCAAGCTTCACATCTCAGACATTTTGATCACCCAGTAAATTCTACTGTCAGTGGTTCGGTCCCATAAGCTGATAAAACTTTTACTTATCGTTTGTGCCATATTCTGTTGTGATTTTTGTTGATTTCATTTCCTTAAGACTGATTTCAGGCAAATTCGGAGGTCAATATTTTAAGCAATATGATATCAATCGTTTGGCCTAGGTCTATAAAAGTGAAAAAACAGTATGGTTGTTAAATGTAAATAAAAATCTTAATAATAAAAAATACTAATTTATTAATAATTTAAATAAATATACCTTATAGAGGTTAACGTACAGGGACGCCACAGAGTACTTGTTCGACTGTTTAACCTCAAACTTTCGAAAAAAAATGGCGGCAAGTCGGACAAACCTCACTCTTATAGAATTGTAAAACAACACATGAAGAAACAAACTTGGATGATTTTATACCGATTTCAGTTGCTGCATGACTTTTAGGTACCACAAAGAAATACTCTTGTTACTATACACTGTTCAGGCTTCATGAGCTCTTATCTACTAAATTGTGTAAGGGACGTTACATGAATAAATTATATTTATTATTTGGCGTTTTCATTTCTTGTAGAAAAGGTTGGTGGTGCAACAGCAAGCGGTGATCAGTTTGTGTTCCTGGCAAGAGTTGGCATGGAGGAAGCTGCAGTCGGCGAACTTGCACTGGTAGGGTAACCGATCTGCAAGAAGTGTTAAAATTATCGACTTTTCTATTTTCAGCTACTGAAAGCGCAAGTTTACGCCTTGTTTGCTATTAACGTGGTTCATTGAGTCAACGGATAGTTTTGAATTCGAATAACCTTCAGCTTAATTACTTGTATGAACATGCCTTATATGCTAAGTTAATATATTTTAATAGTATTCACTATTCCGACTGCACAATAACACTGAGTCATGGATCCAATAAGTTTATTGTACTCGAAGTTTTAATTTTGGGATCAGAATTTAATTTATCACCGCTCTGACAAGCGGACTGCTTTTTGTGCGGTGCTAGAGATACGAGAAACAAATAAAAATATAATCTCATGTCGAGATAAAATTCTTTAAATGTAACCCCGTATACCGCACACGCCACTGCTATTAACGTGAAGATTTCGCGGTCACGAAAAAACAGCGAATCCACCACAACAAAAATATAGATAACAAGCGAAAAGCTTTTACACACAGTCAATACACACATTTTTTTTTTAAATACAGAAATGATACTTCTGAAAAGTTAGCTTAATCAAATTTTTGAAATTAATAAATAAATTAATTAATAAATTGACAAATTCAAATTTCAATTCACATTAGGTCAAATTTCATTTCAAGTTTTTTTTAAGCCAACTGTATAAATAAAATAACTAAGACCTCAATTTTTTTAGAATATTGGATTTCTGAATTTTCATTTATTTGAAATATCAAAGTGCGGTGTTAAAAGAAATCTAGAAGTCTTGACATTTCGGATTGTTAAAATTTAGTATATTTCGATACAAGTGCGCTGTCAAAACTTTCCAGGAGCGAGGGCAAATTTTTGAAGCACGAAGTGTAGCACGAACAACATTTTTTCTACAGTGATTCACAAAGTGTGGTAGTAATTTATTTAAACCTGTGACAGTACCTAATATATAAATATTTAGAAAAAAAATCAATTGTAAAAAACAAGATACATATATGGTTTTAAAATTTACGCGTAAACCGATTGAGAACCACTGAAATGATTGAAGAACCATTAGTAAATAAACCCTTATCTCTTGGCCTAAACAAAAACGACTTTTTGCTGGATTGAGTGCGGTGAACGACTGCCAATTAATTACTTTCAGTTTTATTTTGACTGTTGACTGTGCGCTGAATTTTTTAAAATACCTGCTTTGAACTGAAAAATTTGTCAAAAACGAAGTGATTTTAATTTCCAGAATCGATATGCGAAATCAACAGCAGTTTAATGATATACAAAATCACTTACTAATTGTGCAATTATGAAAACCACAGTTATAGTCTTTCCTGACATTCTTGTAATATAATAATTCCATTCCTTTCTCCTGTTCGCCGCTATTAACATTTTCTACATGTCGTATTAGCGAATAGTTTCACGTCTTTGACTGTGACTGTGCTTTTTCCATGTTTTTGTATAATATTTTTATTACTGCTTCGATCAGATATTTAATTTTAATAATACCCGAAAAAAAATTTTCTGGAAAAAGCAATTAATAATCACATATATAAAATATAGAGGTGTGATTAGTTAAAAACAAATTTTTGACAGGTGATATTAAAAATTGATAAAAATCGACAAATAAACGTGATATCAAACCTGTACTTACCGTACGGATTGTTAGGATTGTGGCAGCAGCAGGAATCGTGGAACAGCTTCTCACTGCAGTAGCTATAAACCGAGGAGTCGCAGAGAGGACACCTCCTGCGAAATCCTGCAATTCCTGCATACCCGTCGATTTCGTTGTTGGTGTAAATTGCTGCAAGTGAAAGGGATGGTGTTTTTGTTTTTCATGGTTGGCAGAACTCGTATAATTGTGTGGTTTACAAAAAAAACAAGGTTCTAATAGCCGAGTGATCAAGGTTGACATGCAGGGCCGTGTTTGGCCAAAAAAGACCCTGCCCTAGATTTTTGAATACTCACTGGTCGCCAAAGCAGCACCAACGCAAAAAATCACAACGATAACTACGAGGCACTTCATGGTTTCGCACTGTTCGTGTCTTCGACTCCAACTGCGGCGGACCCATCCCAAATGCAGAAGACATTCCCAGCTAACTGTATCTTGTCCGATTTCTGTTTTAATAGCTTGTCGAATTGCTTGCGGTATCGATTTCATAACTTTAATGAAAAACATAGCTGTGTAACAAGATGCTTTATTGTAATACTGTGCATAATATTGCTTTGGTAAGAGTTAGAATAAATATACAATTATGTACACCAGCAGCGTCAACGTTATTGTCCCTTTGTTGACTTGCGATCGAACCCCCGCAGACTTCTTCTTCCCTGGAAAAACCACAATCAATAGACAGAAATGTGAACGACCGGTGAAGCTATTTATCCGATTTTGTTGTGGTCACGCGACTATTACAGATTTTTAATAATTTAAGAAGTGAGACAATAACCCCCGGTTCTTATTTTGGGGCAGCGGCGGAGCTACGGATGTGTACGCATTGAGAAAAAAAAACATCCATATTTTTGTTCAGTTGTTCGTGTCATAAATTGCAATAATTGTTCATTCTCATAGAGAAAATAATATAATTAAACAATAGAATAATAATTATTATTATCATAAGTAACAACAAAAAGTATTTTTTGTTTTGAATAGAAAATTACAATAATTGTTAAAGGTTATGTATGTTAATTTTTAAATTATGCAAAATTATTTAGATTACATAAAACTGTCGTTTATGTTTTAAACTGATTGTAATCCAAATCATTCAGTTCTGTTGACCATTTTATGTCTCGTTTTGTCATGTTTCCTCTACTTGTGTTTACATTTTCGAAGCTTTTTTACTTCTTTACAACTTAGATCTTTTTTCTGACTTTTCTTTACATCTTTTATGACTTTTCTTTACATCTTTCCGAATATGTATATTTCATAGCTTAGATACAATATGTCACTCTTTTTGTAATTGGACGGGATTGAATAAAATTTTTTTTTGGACTGAAAATTCAAATTCAATTGCTTTTCTATCGCTTACAAAAATTGTTGTTTTTATGCTACTGGGATTTTGGATTTATCTATGTATCAATCGGCGAATTACAGTAGTTACTGCTTTACATGTTACATCAGGTTTCGTTTTTATTACCTTGTTGTTTCCGTTGTTTTTTGGTCATCGAAGTAATATTTAATTGGCTAATTAAGAAAAACAGCTGTTGTTTAGAAAGCTGACCTCTTGACCCAGTATAGGGCATATCTTAATCAGAAACGTAGTCGTGAAACATCACATACTTTAAATTCATTCCATTATGAACTATATTGGCCTTAGTACCCACGAGTATTTATTTTTCTTCATCATATACGTGACAATGATTAATTAATCTGATCCTTACAATTTCGTGGATGAAATCTTATGGTACTTAGTAGCATACAAATAGATAATAATAATAATAGCTAGCAAGCATTCTAGCAAAGGCATTAATTTTTTTTTAGATATTGCGTTTTTGTAATTTTTAATAAGAGGTGTTTTGAGCTTTTAAAAATAGCAAACAGTTCTGGGTCTCTAGTTCTGTTAATTAAGGTGATAGATCCCTAACGCGGAATTTTTCACTGTATGTATGTATACCTCACTTTAAAAAAATTGCAACACCCACTAAATCATAAAATTTGTGATATGTAATTGGTCTCTTACTAATTCAATAAATTTTCGTAAGCGTCGATCTGGTAGTGGACGTCCTAGAGCTTTAAAATTCCGCTAATATTAACATTTCCAACAAATGCCACTGCGCGAACCGTTAAAGTAACACGTTCGGTTGAAGCGCATTGGATGCTTGCTATGGGCCGACCCATATCAAAAGCCACGATTTATCGCAGAATCAATTCGTGTAGACTTCACTCTTACCGTCCTTGATATCGCCTTCTTCTGGCTGATTCTCAACAAACCACCAGACATCAATAACAAAATAGATACTACAAAAAAATTATAAATAATAAATAATATAATAATAAATTAATATTTCATTAAACGGAACAATAAAAAATTACATAATAATAATTATGTTAATTTAGTATTTTTTTAAGTCGGTTACTTTTTTTAAAGTTAATTATATATTTCACAACTTCATATTTAAATTTTTCATAGAATTTTTTGTGGCGTCGCTTGTCACATTGTAAAACGACGTAAAACTTTACATTTAGTTCCAAATCAAGCATAGAGTCCGCAAAAACTAATTTCCAAAATGAGCTAATATTATTATAATAATGTAATTTACAAGAATTTTGTTGCATATCCTTTTTTTATCATTTAAAAAATAAAAAATATCATCCAAAAACAGGTATAACTAAAAACAAATACATTTTTCTAATTTTGACAAATAAAATGTTATCTTTCACAAGTTTAGTGAATTAGTTGGGAAACATTAGTTACGGCAAATTTTTCCTAACTAGTTTACACAAAATTTGAAATTGAGTTACGGAAAGTTACGGGGTCATTTGTCAAATCCTATCGGAGGTCCAAATATATAAGTGCTTTTTAATTATTAACAGCTGGAACAGCGGAAGAAGATGCAAAGTCCTTGTAAGATAAAACAGGTTTCTCAAAAAGATAATTAATATACAAATTTTTTAATTTTTCCTCAAAATTAGAAATCTTTTTGTATGTAACACGTTATGAAATGCTGTTTTCTGTAACTCCTGTCATATTGCGCGAACTCCCTCCGTTCGTCCCACAAAAATTCCATTCGTTACACAAAACATTGCATTTCATAACAGGTTACATAAATAGCTACATATTATTTCAAAACTTACAACAGCCCTATTTTATATTTTCCTTTATTTTTAAGTTTTGTGTAGGTAACTAAATTTTTTGAATATAAAAAAGGTTGTAAAATTTCACAAGAATGAGTGAATGCTATGTAGAAAAATGGAGAGACTAAACCTCATCGGACGTAAAAATAAGAAACAACAAACAAAATTAAGCAAAAAGAAAAAAAAGAGAAAATGATATATGTACAAAACTAACTGTGTAGTAAAAAACCACTTCAGAAATAAAATCTGTTTAAATCCGAACTGGAGACAGTCATCGAGCATCAAAAAATATAATATAAATAAATATTATAATATATAAATAACAGTAACAAAAAACGGAAGAGGTCAATTACAAGGGATAGGAAATGTGGGTTCAGTTTAAAAGTCGAGTACATGAGAATGAGTAATACCAAAAATAAGTGCGATGAAGAAAAACAGATAAAAAAGTTAAATTTTAATGCAATCAACGCAAGGAATATATTGCATCAATGAGGACCAAAATATAAAGCAAGCATAAAAAAAGATAACATACGTACTAATTAAAGAGTGACTGGCAGAATAGAGATAAAAAAGTACATAAGAATAAAACAATGGATCAAAGAAAAAACTACTGATATGAAACAAAGGACAATATATCGGGTGTCCCAACTAAAATTTGTACCCCCCAACAATTCCAATTTCGAAAGAAAACGATTGAACAGGTAACTTTTGTTATCAAGGGGGACCTAATTGTACCAAACTCCCAAACCTTAAATCTCACCCCTTGAGCCAGGGGAGCCACCCCCTTAAAAAAATTAAATGGCATGGGGGGTCGTGTGATACATCATTTTAAAGCTTATTCAATTCTCTATCCAAACCTACATTTATCGATTCCTTTCTACAAAAAAAAGCTTGAATTCGATTTTTTCCAAATCTACATAAAATACGCATCTAAAATTTATATACCCCAACAATTCCAATTTCGAAAGACTCAGAAGAAAACGCTCGTACAGGTCAATTTTGTTATCAAGGGGCACCAAATTGTACCAAACTTTCAACTCTTAGATCTCACCCCTTTAGCCAGGGGAGCCACCCCCTTAAAAAATTTAAATGGCATGGGGGGTCGTGTGATACATCATTTTAAAGTTTATTCAGTTCTCTATCCAAATCTACTTTTATCGATTTGTTTCTATAAAAAAAGCATCAATTTGTTATTTTCCAAATCAAAGAGTATTCTATGTAGATTTGGAAAATAACAAATTCTTAGGCTCTTTTTTGTCAAAACGAATCGATAAAAGTAGGTTTGGATAGAGAATTAAATAAGCTTTAAAATGATGTACCACATGACCCCCCATGCCATTTAAATTTTTTAAGGGGGTGGCTCCCCTGGCTAAAGGGGCGAGATCTAAGACTTGAAATTTTGGTACAATTTGGCCCCCCTTGATAACAAAACTGACCTGTTCGAGTGTTTTCTTCTAAGTGTTTCGAAATTAAAATGGTTGGGGGGTACAAATTTTAGTTGAGTATTTTATGTAGATTTGGAAAATATGGATTTCATGTTTTTTTTTGTAGAAAAAAAATCGATAAATGTAGGTCTGGATAGAGAATTGAATAAGCTTTAAAATGATGTATCACACGACCCCCCATGCTATTTAAATTTCTTAAGGGGGTGGCTCCCCGGGCTAAAAGGGTGAGATCTAAGACATGAAAGTTTGGTACAATTTCGTCCCCCTTGATAACAAAATTGACCTGTTCGAGCGTTTTCTTCTGAGTCTTTCGAAATTGGAATTGTTGGGGGGTACAAATTTTAGTTGGGACACCCTGTATAATATTAATTAGAAATAGTTTACATTTCGTTATTCGATTCTAAGAAAAATATATTTGCAACTATGTATCAGTCGATTTGATCAAAAAGAAGAAGATGGAATGCCTCCTGTCCACTATCGAACCTTAAAAAAGAAAGTATTGGATTCTTGGAACACTAGGTTAGGCTCTGACCATATACAGGGTGAGTGACAAAAAACGCTTGACGTTCTAGCTTATTTATGAATTAAAATATACATTTACATGAAATAAAATCGGTTTGGGAACACTCAATCACTAAGTGAATTAAAAGAATTTTTGACATTTAATATTTGACAGCTGACAGTCAACTGTTTTTTTCAAATTGCACTATATTTTTTTATTCATTCTTATTGCCAATATTTTTTGAAATGTGAAGATATTAAAAGAAGAAAGAAATAACCTGATAAAAGAAAAAAAAATAATTCGAAAAAATTATTTTCTTCATGTTGTCCCAAATATTATCAACGCTTTCTAGAAACAATAGCTGTTCAATAAAATATTTGGGGTGATGTTCTTGCCAAAACAATTACATAGTTTGTATCAGTCTTTGTTACTCATATTAATGGTGGAATATTAAAAAGCTTTCTTACCAAAATAATGATGATTCATTTCGGTAACTTGATTAAAAAATAATTATTTTTTATTTTTTAACGTATGACTATAGTTACATTTTTTGTATTAAAACATTGTCTTGTCTATAAGAATGAATAAGAAAAAAAAACAAAAGTACCTATTCATTTTAAAGTGTTTTTAAAATGATTTTATTTCATGTTTGTGTGACTGTAGTATCGTTTGTCAATCGGGGGGCTTTGCGTTTGGAGCTTGACTTACATTTCTCGAGGGCGTGTTTATCACAACAGCAGCTTCGCAGTCGGCTGTATTCTGCACAGTCTCCGACCACGGGTTTGCAGACTTGGGTGCCTAGATAGCACGTGTGGGGAATAAATGGGAGCACTTCTGAAAAAAAAAGACAACTGGTAAATAAAACAATTTCTCAGATTAAGTTAATTGCCGGCCTTTAGCAATTGAACTTGGAATTAAAAGGTCACTGTATTCTGTACGTCACCGATGGTGGAGGATGATACAACGTTCGCATGGGTCAATGGTACGGGTATAATGGGAATGGGGTTTATCATGCATCCAAGTTGCGTGGTGAATAGTTGAGATGCGGAATTGATTTTTAAACTAGAGGGGACTGGAAGGTGGACGCATTACACATGCACGGTGGTGATGATTCATGGGAATAATATCTGTATGTTACGTGTTTAGTGATTGATTAACACTAATCCGCTGGGGAGATTTTTGCAAATAAAAGTACTAAATTCTAAAAGTTCTATTCTATAAGTTCTATTTCCGTTCCATCATTCTTTTTAGGTTCTGCTTTTATTTCAGAAATTTCCAATTTACAGGGTGATTCAAGAAGTGTGGTAGATATTTAAACCTCAAATAATATGGTCCCTAAACGTAGTTTTGACGGTTAATGTAAAGTTGAAAAAATTAATGGCAACCAGCGATGCACTCAAAACATTTTGATAGTCAAAAAACTTACAACTTATGGAACAAAGTACTGTTAACATCTCGTTTTTTTATTGATTAACCTTTTCCGACTGACAAAAACCACTCTTTCTTTCAATTGAAAAAGATAAAGACTTACCTAGCCCAACGTAGCATTTATAAAAATTGTTCAAAATAACGACCGCCCTGGACTCACGTCGGGCTTTTCGCCGATACATATTCCACTATTTTCCGCGTACCTAATTATTGCACGGTGTTGATGGGACTCGCATAAACAAGCTGTTTCATGTGGCCCCAAACGTAAAGGCCACAATATCGGGCACTTATTCCGATCCACCTTTCGTATTATTATCTAACCAGTCTGACACTATGCGTGCACTACGGGGAGGAGCTCCATCTTGTAAGAATCGCATTTGTTGTCTTATGTTCAGACGAACGTCCGCTAATAAATAATTATTCCTCTAATAAATCGCATACTGTATAACTCCACCGAGACGAAGAGACCAAAAAAGTCCTTTTTCGTTTAGGCCAAGAAACAAGGGTTTATTTACCAATGTTCTTTAATCATGCCGGCGGATCTCAATCGGTTTTCGCGTAAATTTTAAAACCATATACATAAATATATTGTTTTTTTTTTAGATTTTTTATTTTATTTTTCTAGGTCTCCTCATATTAGGAACTGTCACAGGTTTAAATATCAACCACACTTCGTGAATCACCCTGTATATTTCTACTACTATTTTCGAATTTCTTCCGTTTTCAGGTTGTTCAATTTAGGTTCTTAGACTTTCTAATTCTCAGATATGAAAATTCTCGTGAGTTTGTATTCCCAAATTTGGGGTCTCTTTTTACTTTTTAGTTTTCCCAACTTCCATTTTTTTTCAAGTTTTCAAATTTCTCACGTTTTAAGTTTTTTCTCCTTCAAATTCTCAAGATTTCTCATGTTTTTAAGTGTTCACCTCATGTGGTTGCGATATGCAGTTTTACTGACATGTTCTAATACGATCTCATGTTTTCTTATTATTTATAACGCAGAAACCCAAAAACCCGATAATCTGCCAGTCAGTTTTTCAGGTTGTCAATTCCCAAAGTTATGTTTCTCAGATTTTTCGGTTCTTATATTTCTGAACTGTCAGGTTATCTAATGTTCTTAAATCCACAATTTTACTCCTTATAATTTTCTTGTTCTTCATTTCTCAATATTCATTCTTTCTTCTTTAATTCATTATTAGCAACTTCGTTATGAAAACCAGAAAAATTGAAAATATGAATTACTGCCACTTGCTTTTGAAGGGTACATTTTTTTTAAGCAAACTCATTTTTGGTCAAACTAAGTCTCGACATCTCAGTGGTATTTTCTAAATAAATTGTTAGTGCCAAGGGACGACTACTGTAGTTAATGAAATAGGTCAATAAATTTAAATAAAAAAAGTATGTATTTCACTAAGATGAATAAAAAAATTTTTTTTCCAACTCCCGAGGACTGGTGAAAAAGATTTACGAGTTTTTTTAAATTATTCAAAATGTGTAAAAGGTAGTAGCCAAATTTCAAATAAAAAATTTTTAGGCGATAATTACGAAAAAGGCCTCTTTTGGAGCCGTAAAGTTTTACTTTTTTGTAGGCGTCTGTCAAACTCTACTTTTTTGGGACTGATCTGTCAGAATTTGACAGATGTGTACAAAAAAGTAAAACTTTACGGCTCCAAAAAAGCGGCCATACAAACACCTTTTTGGTAATCATAAAAAAAAATTATAACCAAATTCTTGAATTCTTTTGTGATCACCGCCTAAAAAACGTCGTGTGCACCTCGGCCAAAAATTCTTTTTTGGCCTTATCTGCATTGTGTCCTCGGCTCACGCCTTGGCCACAAACAGCAGATGCGTCCAAAAAAACTAACTTTTACGACCTAGGTACACAAATGACTATTAAAGCATGAAATTTTACATAAAAATGTTTTTTTGACGTTTTTGTTATTATCAAAATTAACGGAGTTATAGGACGGAAGTTATGTACAACTTCAAAAAATCATAGCGTGCTGAAAAGTTAATTAATTTTCTTTTTTTTTAATTTACTTTTAAAGAATGACGGTGAAACCAATTTTCTTTATATCATTCTTCATACCATACCATATACATATATTGAAGAGTTGCTTTTAATTTTTTTTACAGGTATAAATAAATGAAAAAAAAAAATTATTTCATTAATCTTCCTTTGAAACATCACAGATACTTATTTCAAAATGTTTGATTTATTGACCTGTTTAATTGGACTAGAGAGTCTGTTATACGAGATCCATCGAGAGAACATGTAACGTTCCAGAATATTGTAACGGACGTGAACCCGAGATGACTCATCATCGCTGTAGCAGCGTCATCAATTACTAGAATGTGCTGGATTTATAGTACAGCGTAATCAAATATGACATCATCCTATGGAATATTCGGTACACATCGACAGCACAATGGAACATCTGGAGCGTCTAGAAACATTTAGGCGCCGAAATATTTATTAGAGGATGTTCCAGCGGAAACCAGTGTAGTGAGTCAGTCGTATCATCGAAGATCAGTGGGTCGAGTCGGACAGTTGCTTTTATCTATCCGGAGTGCCGCGTGATGTGTAAATAAATAATACGATATCTGCCGGTGAAGTAGTCAATTGTAAATAGCGTAAATAATGTAAAATAGTGTAATATTAAAAGTATAAATAATTTGTTCATAGTGTTCAAATAAATAAATAAATGGAACCCAGAAACGCTACAATATATACAGCGTATATAGCCAAACCATCTATTTTTTTGGTCCCTGAGTTAACACTACAATTAATTCAAAAATTTAAACAGCTGTGCTTTCCTTGAGATCGAGTTTATACATTTCCTTTTCGAGTTAAAAATAAAAAATAAAAAATCATACTCACCGACCTAGCGGACCTTGTACATTTGGAACGGTGACAAATAATTTTTTCTAGTATATATACAGGGTGTATCAGAATTGGTACAAAGTACAATACTGGAATCAAATCTAAGGGAAATCCGAGCGAAAATATCGAAAATACAGAAATATCAAAAAAATTAGAAGATAAAAACATAGTTTGATTCATAAAGGCGTTAGACAAAACGTGATATGTCTCAGATGTGGCTGGCATCAATAGCTGAATAACCCGGTATATTTGTTATGAACAATTAGAAACTCAATAACATAATTACATCAAATTAACAAGTACCTGACTAATAATTTTTAGATATCTAGTTAAAGAATCATTGCAGCAGGCTCTACATGTAGGTACGCAATGAGCACCTTTAAACCTTCTCTGTTTATTTTTTTTAAGTTACTTTACTGCATTTAGAGAACCGGTTCTTAAATGCATATCGTCATTTCCATGTTAGAAGCTATTTCAAATATTTTCCAACTTACCATGATATCGTTTGTCACAGCAACAATGGTCGTTGATGAGATCAATTCCCAAACAATACTTAATTTCCGAATTGGTGCACTTTTGGCATCCAGCAGGGGAAGTAACTGCAAAAAAATAATGCGGGTTATGTAACGAAACGAAAAACCACAGTTGGGTGCGCCCTAACATTTCATCCAATTAATTTCAATTAACCACTTAATTAACTCCTCAAGGCCTCCATTTCCATTAGAAAACAAGCCATTTATCTCGCTTCAAGTACCCAATAAACATCGAACATCCCTAAATTTAGCCCATCGGTATTCGAAATTGTTGATTTTTTCGGTGCTAATTTTAAACTTCAATTAGTTCAAGTGATCCGAGTGGATTGTCTTTAGGGATCGCGTGTTGGTGGCTACGTTTTTTACATTTATCGTTGTGCAATCGGTTTCCATGTTTCAACCCGTGTTCGATTATGCACCAAGGGTATTGTGTCACGCATGTTTGTGGGTTATGAGTGGTCAGGATTTGCCCAAAATAGACTGGATAAAAAAATACATAACGACATAAAACGGTCTTATATTCATAATGTTATAACGCTAAATTGTTCCTAACTTGGAAACAATGTCTCATTTGGAGTTTGACGCACTTTTGAAGATAGTTTTGGTCTCCTGGTAGAAATGATATATTCACAAAAGGAGTATAAATAGTTTTTAGGCGATGATTACGGAAAAGGTGTTTTTAGGCGATGATCACAAAAGAATTCAAAAATTTGGTCATAATTTTTTTTAGACGATGATTACCAAAAAGAGGTTTGTATGACCGCTTTTTTGGAGCCGTGAAGTTTAACTTTTTTGTACACATCTTTCAAGTTCTGATTGATCAGTCCCAAAAAAGTGAAGTTTGACAGATCAGTCTCCAAAAGAGGCCGTAAAATCACCTTTTTCGGAATCATCGCCTAAGAATTACTATTTTTGTACACGCTCCCCAAAATTACAATTTCACATATTTATTTGAGACTATAAAATGGTACATTTACGGCCTAGTCCCTAAAAGTTCTCATAGCAACCTTTTGCGGATTATTTTTGATTAAATATATTCAACAGCTATTTACCGATCGATTTTAGCGAAAACAATTTTTCTAGAAAAAAGACAGTTTTCTGAGGGTGCCAACTTTTTTTTTAAGTTTTCGGAACCAGAAATGAGTTAATAAATGATAATTTTTTTTAACATAGTGGCTTGGATGGGCATGAGCGCACCGGTATACTAGACAAAAGTCAAAAAATTTGACGGCAGTGTCAAACTTTAAGCTCATTGCAGAAGAGAACGGAAGGCCCAATCCCAGTTCTGACACCGCGAGAGGGCTTGAAAAAGCAGCCCCGCTTTGGGGATACGCGAAAAGTGGAAAAGAAATGTCGACTCCAAGAATCACAATGAAATATGCTTTATTTAAAAGTTTGGGGAGCTACGACAAAAAAACATTGTTTGTTACACGTACCTAAAAAGTTTTTGCCGGCTCATCTGCCAACAGCAACGATTCGCCCGTAAAAATAGTTATTAACAACTTACCTGAATTTAAGTCGATGCTGAGAACCGAGTTTCTGGCTTGACTGGCCGATATTTCGTGCTCTACGACATATTCTTCGTAGCGGAGGCCCTTATCATATTCGATAATGGGATTAGGGTTGATTTTTGTTGCAAAATTTAGCACCAAAAGAGCGACCGTGTATCCGAAAATTATTCCCAGCATTTTTCATTTTCGGGTTGGTGAGCGGCACTAGGGCGAAGCTGAAAAAAAAAAAACACAGTTTTACAGTTGCTACGGTACTTCCGGAACAGACTGTTTTCTTATTTTAGAAAATAAGTTACTTACGTAAACAAGTTTTAAAATTGAAACAACTTAATTTTTACTCATTTAACGCTGCAATAAACATTACCAGCAATAACCGACCAACTAGTGGCACAATTTATTAAGCGTTCCCGTTAGTGGATCATGACTTAATTGCTCATTAACGCTCGTGTGTCATCGAGTCTTTAATAATCCCTTTAAATGTTTATGTACGGATCCCAAGTTCGCAGAATATTCGCCACGATGACGCAACCGCACATATCAATCAATAATGTAACATAAAATGTAAATACCTGCAATGCGTAAATTACATAAACAAATCGTTTCAAAGTAAATAAAGAAAAAGGTTTCAGCAATTATAAACGGTAATTCTTTAATTGGATTCATGACGGGGAAAATAGAGGAAAACGAAGTCGCCAGACTTGAGGTCAATGGCGATGTTATTGCAGAGGTCGTGAACTTTGAATTTTCGGAATATTCTATTGATCCAGTTATGAAATATTCAAAAAGTGTATCGGTAACAATTAATGAGGAAGTGTGTTATAAATAGGAAGTGTTTTAGATTTGGTTAAAATCTTCTGTTGCCGGTATGTTTATTAGCTTTAGTTGAAATTTACTGTATCAACCACGCATTCTTATGCCATTAGTACGTTTATTTTAGAAATAAGTCTAAGTAAATTAACATGGTAATATTGTGTTAGAGCCGTTTTCGAGTTATGGACCTTTTCTTCTGATAGAACTCGACTTCCTTAATACAACGGCGGAACTCCTACCCTGATATCTCTAACAGTTCCGGAGATACTCATATCTCATAAACTACAGGTCACTGATTTATTGACAACGTTCCCTCAAATTAGAGGAGGTACGGAATTTTGTGAAGTAATGCGTGATTTCAGGACCGATAGACCGAAAACTTTGGGTTTTGGATTCTTGAATTTTTTTAGGAACAAACCGTGCAAGACGTTTCTGAGGCGCCAATCGAAAGAGGACCTCCATATTTACTTATGTTGTGGTCGCCATAATTCGAATAGTTGGAATAGGAGAGGATTAAAGAATTTTTTGTATCCCAAACGGTAATAAATTTCGAAAATTCAAAACATAACTTTTTGTCTCAAAACGCTTCCAGACATCACTGTCTTATCACACTTATTTTGAAAAATGTCTAAAATTCTTTTTCATACAAATCATAGAAGTGTATTCATGTTATGTAGATAACATCAATGACAAATATTGTAACGTGGAATGTAAAGGGCAGTTTTGCAAGAACAAGAAAAAGTAAGGGGATTTAACACATTTTCCTATACTTTATCTTTCAAAAATGAGTGCAAAAAAAAAAAACGAAAAAACAAGCTTAATAAAAAAAAGTGCTTCTCGCAACTATAAATATAAAGAAAAATTATTCATCTTCAGCTTGAATATATTCTCTTTTCATACAGTGTGATTTTGATGTGTGATTCCTTAAACTTAAAATCACGTGGTGTTAAAAGATTACTTTTGTTGTTACTTTTAGTTGCTCGGACTAAGTACCGTTAAAATGTTTTTTAATAAGTTTAATAAGACACACAGTTATAAATAACTACATTTATATGAAAAACTGGGGCCATTACTGAATTCAGAAAGCAAAAATGTTTCAAGTTAGCAAAACGTATACCTACATTACAATTACAATAAAAAAAGATTTCTTATTAACATTTAACCGTGAACTTCCTGATGGAAAAATACTACGTGCGACTATTTCGTAGTGTCTAAAGAACCATTTTTTTATTGATTAAAATGCAAACATAACGTTTTTAGACCTGGTAGCTATACATAGTATTATAATAATAATATGTAAATGTAATTTGATATTTTGGCTTGTAGATCTCCCGGAAGAACTTTATTATAAGTTGTTAACGTTTAAGAATTGGAAATGATTTTAATATTACTAATCCTTTTTATCCGGGGTGTTTGTGTAAAAGTTCCTATATATCAAGTTCTGTAAATCCCATGTTACATGAATCTTGACGTTCCCAAGCAACTTGATGCACATTTATAAACACTTGATTTACTATACAAAACACAGATATTCTCGTGAATCCCAGAATACAATACATCCCTAAATATATCGATTGTGTTCTACAACATTTGATGCGTAATATCGGTGTACTTTTTAAATTAGTTTGAACAGCAAAAGCATTGTCGTGTTTAGCTGATAAAACAAGTGTAAAAACTTTACGACAGTCAAAAATTATCACCGGAATGTAGTCTAACGATAAATAGACATCCAGTAAATACTCACAATTTTTACATAGATAACTACGTCCTTGTTAAAATCTAGTGGCATAACAAAAAAATTTGCCAGTACGAACGCACTAGAACTGCATGTCGCGGTGTAAATACTCAATGATTATTTCGGCACGTGTATGTAGCATCTGCTACAAATTTCGGTTAGAGCGGAGGTCCGAATGAACACCTGCCTTAAAGGGTCACACTGCTTCAAGTAGCCTGGGACACGTGATAAGAATTATCACTTCCACCAAATCGTCAGTCCTTGTCCTAACACCTAACACGGCCGATTTCACTTTAATTGTCCGTCAGTGTCAACAACTAATGCATTTTTTGAGCACTTTTGTGGCGAATAATGCCGTGATTTTCAGCATTTAAATTAACAATACATGTCCTTTTTCCTTTGTGACACACTTAATTGCATAATGAATTTCAAATTGGAATAACAACAAGAAAATGATACATAAATTCCCAATTATACTGAAGGTTACTGTTAAGGCCTGTTGTCGACCATTCCATATTCTGTTTTTTTCTCTCGTCGTTACCTTGTAGGTATTTTTCTTATCGTGTACTTACTCGCATTAGCGGCGAAGCAGTCACATGAACAGAACGCACCAATAGCGTAACACTACTTGACGTCCCGACGCCGGGAAACACACGAGCCTACTTGACCGGTGCTTCATCACCAATGACAATACAGGAATAGTGCGAATAGTAATCAAAACGCGCATGTGCGTTCCACGAAAGGCGCCAAACGCGCATATTTATTGCAAATTATCAATTTTCATGCCTTTTTTATGATAATTGCAACACGTCTGCATCACAAGGGGCGAAACTACGCACCCTTCCAGTAATAATCTGGCTGTGTGGTCGGTGTCACGTTGCCAAAACGTGGAAGTCTCTTGTGATTTTGTCGATGGTTAAATTGCTATTCCAATCATGCAACCAAGAGCCTTATATAATGGTAATAGTATTGAGCATTGTATTCACCTGTTTGATGGTACACGTCATGACCCTTCCCTTCCGGTCGACTCGATGGGCTGATTAATGGTGGAGTGCTTGGTACCGGGGGTGGCGAAGCGCCATTGTGCTCTCTTGGGGGCATGACCCGGGGAAATTAGCACAGTGCTGGCGATAATTATTTATTTTAATGGGCGTTCATGCAAAACGTGTTGTAATAAAAAAGAAAAAAACGACATTCTAAGTCGTGACCACTGTTGTTTTTGTCAGAAAAGTGTTGAAGGAATTTATTTGTGACCCTGATTTTCTTTCTTATCTTATTGCTCATTGTAATTTGTGCAAACTTGTGAAAATAAAATTGTTATTTAGAGCTTTGATAAAAATACAAACAAAATTTGGTACACGAAATACCTCAAGTTTTAAGAAGTTATAGTGAAGAGAAACATAAGAAACAAAATTGATAAAACAGTGGGACTCCCCTAACTCGCACCGCTAAAATTCCCAAAAAAATTGGAGTTATCGAAACATAAGTAATAAAGATCGGCCAAGTGTGAGTCGGACTCACAAGGTTCCCTAACACCGTACAATATTTAACACTACATATTTTAAAAAAATACTTTACTTTATTAATAATATTACTTATAATAAATTTACGTTAGTACTATGCGAGCGAATAAATTTCGGACAATTAGGTTAGTAAAATTATGACAATAAGGCCTAAACCACATTTAACTTTTCAATGACAGTAAATTTGATGTCCGAAATTTATTCGCTGGCATAGTACATAATATAGTAATAATAATACTTAGTAATACTTTAGTAAAAAAAAAAACGAAAAAAACACGTTCCTTGTATGGTGACCCCCTTTATTTTTATTATTTGTTGTTATAGCGGCCATAGGAATACACACTCTGTGAAAATTTCAAGTGTCTACCTATTACGGTTCAAAAGATACAGCCTTATCACAGACGGACGGATGGACGGACGGACGGACAACGTAGCCTTAGTAATAGGGTCCCGTTGGCACCCTAGTAAAATAACTATTTCTGGTATAAGTGAGTAAAAATGAATTTTCAATTTAGAGTCTGAAAGGGTGTTTGAAATGGCAAATAACCAGGAAGAAGCGATTGCATCATAAGATGTCCACCGTATGGTGGTGTCGTTACTCAATGCTCAGAGCAATAATTAATTAAATTGTCCTAAAAATTTTGTGAAATTGAAAAAAATATATATTTTTGAGAATTTTGAACACAAAAAAAAATTTTTGAACCATCGAGTTTAGACTCGTTTTATACATTTCCGAACCTGTGAAATTAATCTGCGTTGTCCATTGTTCTGTATTTTTCTTCGTTTACGCAATACGACCTTCAAAGCAATGGAACTCTCAGGAGAATCCTATTTTCAGAACTTACTTCTGTACCACAACGCCCAAATTCGTCAGTTTCAAACCACCATCAGCTAGGAGCTATTTTTGTAAAGTTCTACATTTTCAAAATAAAAAATATATTAAAATTTAAATATATCTAAGTCGAACTCCACAAACTTTAATAAGTGTAAAATTACAAATGGAACATGTTTCGGCAGAACACTACTGCCATCATCAGCCCTTAAAGAATATAAAAAATTATGACGTTGATGATGGCAGTAGTGTTCTGCCGAAACATGTTCCATTTGTAATTTTACATTTATTAAAGTTTGTGGAGTTCGACTTGGATATATTTAAATTTTAATTTAAATTTACTCCACTTGGATTTATCGACATTCTTCTGGTTTAAAAAATATATATTTTTAATTTTTAAGTTTGGAATGCAAATATTGCCTTATTGCCCTATAAGTCTATAGAGACGTCGGCTCTATTTTTTTAGAGGTCACTATTTAAACGTCACAATGTCGCGAAGTCAATGAAAGAGCGAGGACTGTCTTACTCTTTGGCACATTATTATGACGACATTGGATTCCCCATAGATGTCACTTTTAAACATCACAATTTCGCAAAGCTGCCTTCTTGGTCTATAGAGGCGTCGGGGCTCTTTAGAGCGCACTCTTTGAACGTCAGAATTTCGCGAGGCCATTGAGAGTATACGCAAAACCTGATATATATTTTATTTATAGACCTCAATCGAGTTTGAGGTAAAAATAGTATATTTCGATACAAGTGCGCTATCATGACACATTTCAGGGGCGAGGGCGAATTTTTGAAGCACGAGGCGTCGGCCGAGTGTTGAACAGCGTTTTTTGTATTCGTTTACGCAAAATGAATCATTATCAATACATTAACAAATTAACATATACATACTATAAACTCAGTAAAAACAATATTTTTTCTACGACCATTGACTATAATATCCAAAGGTTGCCATGCACATCCGAGAAACAAAAAAATTGTCAGTCTGATAAGTTTCGATAATATTTTCGCAACACCACCTGAAATTACCGAACACGCCAACAGGACAACAAACGATTTATTACCGTCAAAATCCCCGAAAACGTATATGAAAAGTTTTATTCCCAATTTTTGAATTGGAGAAAGGAAAACAAGGTTATCCATTATTATATTATTATATTATTATTATTATATCCAAAAAAAAAGTCAAGCTCATGGACTCATTACTCAATTTTAAAATCTACGTTTTTAATTATGTAAACATAAAGTGGGACGAAATATCCCAAATTACATGTCCAATTACATTACATGTTAAATCAATTTGGAAATATGGGGAAAGAGATTACCACTTTCTTGAATCTTCCGAATCCCTATTTATACACTGGACACTGGTTCAACCACAATATTAATTCAGTCTGAGATATAATTTCACTAAAACTTCACGGTGGATGAAGATCCACAGCAGTCGCCGAAACATACATTGACGAATTTGTTCAGCAGTTATTTGTTTACTCTGGGACCTGGGTTAGTTCTTATGCGTTAACTGTTAACAGGTGTTGCACACACAAGATTCTTTTAGGTGCTCCCACAAATAAAAATCACTAGGATTTAACACAGAAAGTCCGGGAATTAGGCACATGACGGACAGATCAGAACTGATTGTCTACATACGGAAGGTACTTTTTTCCGATAAAAACGCCAATGTAATGTTTGGAACGACTCGTGAAAATAAGGGGCGGAAAAATGTTTCATAAATAGTTATAATAATAATAATTAAATTCAATTACTATAATATCTTGTTCAATGTTATATCCGTTTTGGTTTTTAAACGAAGCAAAAAATTTTATAGCATTGATAGATTGATAATAATAAAGATAAATACACCTTTTTTCAGTTTTAAACACACTAAGAGCAGCAGCAATGCATCATGTACTCATAATCTTCGCATAAATCGTAATTGTTTGGTGGGCACTCCAAAAGGGGCGAACATTGTACGGGCAGGAAGTCTAAAAACAATGCTATTACAACATGTATTACAGTGTTATCCTTACCGAAAAATCGAGCACAACCGCAACAGTACCCATGGACGATCACAGGGTCGTCGTCACAGAAATGTGGTGGACATCCCGAACAGCGAGGACCTAGTCCCAAAAACGGAAGATGTACTAAAAGCGAGTAGTGTCAAAGGAAGGTAAAAAATGATTAAACTTACTTCTTCTGGGAGTTCTCGCTCCGGGCGAGTTGGCTAAAGCTGAACTTAGAAAAAACAACGTCAGGACAAGACATACTTTCATGGAAGGCATGGTGTGTTCAATTGTCCCAGGAAAGTTATTGCCTTTTTTAAATAGTTGAATTATCAGAACATTGTTAAAAAGACATTTAGATAAAAGGTTTTTGAACGAAGGAGTAGATTAGGTAAGTGTTATTAAATCGTAAGTGTAATCATGATTGATGAAGAAGCTTTTAGTAAGGTATTCGTTTCTGCTAAAGAAAATTCTTACAATTAGAGCGGTGCGCCTAGTGGGTCGGCAACTTCGTATACACTCGTGCACTGATGGAGTCTATACATTGTTTTCATTGTGTCAAATTTGTCAAATGTAAACCCAACATTTTAAACCGATTTTTATACATCTGTGATTAAAAAGTATTTAATTACGACAAACAATGGGTTTTTTGACCGTCTTAAAGAAGATGAAGCAAAAAGAGAAAGAAATGCGCATTTTAATGCTGTATCCTTTTCTCCTAGAGTAAAAACACCGAATTTCACCCTAACCTAAAAACTAAACTTTAATAAAGTATCTATTCCTTAACCCCAACAGCGGTTTAGATAACGCCGGAAAAACCACAATTCTCAAACGCTTCAACGGCGAACCCATAGACACAATCGCCCCAACATTAGGATTCAACATTAAAACCCTAGAACACCGAAGGTAGGTGCCCCCAAGCCCAACCTTTCTATCACTACACATATGATTTCAGTTTCACTTTAAACATTTGGGATGTCGGCGGACAGAAATCTCTACGATCTTATTGGCGCAACTACTTTGAGTGCACAGATGGTCTCATCTGGGTTGTTGACAGTGCTGACAAACGACGTCTTGAAGACTGCAGGGCGGAGCTCCACGTGTTGTTGCAAGAAGAGAGGTTGGGCGGAGCCACACTTTTGATTTTTGCCAACAAGCAGGATCTCCCAGGGGCCTGCACCCCCGAGGAGCTGAGGGAGATTTTGGAATTGAATCAAATAAAGACACATCACTGGCAGATTGTGAAATGTAGTGCAGTCACTGGAGAGAATTTACTGAGGGGGATAGATTGGATGATTGATGACATTGCTGCAAGGATTTTTACTTTAGATTGAGTTTTAATAAAGTATTGTTTTGTTATATTGTACCAATTTTTTTTACAAATTTTTATTCAGTTATGTGTTGTGGACACGAAAAACTTTTCAAAAATGTATTATAGCAATTTTTTTTTCTTTTTGACTATTGCAAGCTAGTTAAAAACTGTTAAAAAAGGAAGCAAATCATTTGATTTTTTTACGTCCCCAAGACATGTAGAATACTATAAGTTTATTTGATGTCATGGTGTACTGGTATCCCAGAGATGTATGGACCATAATAATTATTTACGTCCTTATTTTGAAAAATATCGAAACGGGGGTTTCGGAAGACGATAGCCATACAATACCTGTACAATTTTAAATTATTGACAATCATATGCAGAGTGTTCTAATATTAGTAAGTAAGTAATACTTTTTTTTATATGGAATGTCCTGTATATTAGTGGGTGAATTGAAAGAGCAATTAATGCTGAGAAAAATGATAATAAGGTACCTTGTACAGGTGGTTCTTGAGTTATGATGAATTAGTGCAAAATTTACCTTTCTAACAGACCTTTCTGTCAACATTTTAATATACATACTTTAATACAAACTAATTGAAATTCACCTAAATGAATATTTCTATACAGGGTGTACAGTTTGGCAAAATGTATAATAACTTTTCCGTTATACCATGAAATAGCATTTTTAATACCTAAGCTTTCTGTCAATATATGGTTTGCGATTATTTGGGAAATTTTCTGATTTTTGTAGAAAAATTACCGAAAACACTAACATTTGACTAGGCAAACCATATATCTATTGACAGAAAGTTTATAAAAAAAAGTTTTGATATCTTTCAAAATAACGGCGTAAAAGATGGTCCACACACCTCTGGGACACCCGGCATGTCATAAAAGTTTATTTTTTTTGCACAGAGTAGTCAGTGCGGTATTTCCACATCTACACTCTATTTTACAATTACCTTAATAATAATATATTCAGAAATTTTCCCGCATTTAAAATAAATAAAACTACGTAAAACATTTAAAAACCTTAATATCAACCTCAAGACAAGTTGCTTTCCCACTACTTAACTTTATTGCTTCTGAGAAAACACCTCATCGATCACCCCTGGCTAATTACTCGTGTCAACATTTCCAGATACTCCAACAGAACAGTAGCAGCCACGATCCCGCCACGATGTGTTTTCAATCGTCAGTTAAAGACATCAATTTCATATCTCATTTATACAAATACCTCAGTATCTTATTCATCACTCCTTGGTACGATTTCAACAAGAACTGTGTGTACAACACGAAATTGTGTAAACTACTTGCATGCCTTGTGGTCTTTATGAAACTTATCTGGATTGTGTATACCATGATGGACGAAACCCTTCAGAGTTTGTATAATAAAATGTTGTTTACTCACAAATTTACTTTTTGTGCAATTTATGCAAACTCCGTCGTTCTTAGTATTTTCACTGTCATAAAATCGTCCTTCTCGGACGGCGAAAAGTGGAAAATTTTGATCACAAATTTTCAGTACGTGGATGAAAAGCTAGGGAACAGGAACAAGAAAGAGTCATGCATTATGAGAAATTTTTATTGGAGATGTTTTTTCTATCACTGGATTCTGATACTTGTCATGTGCTATCAAATCTACGTATGGTGCAACATGGGAAAAGTTTCTTTTTTAAAGACAATAGCCATTAGTTGTGTAAAGGATTTCTACTATGAATTTCTCATCATCAGTTTAATTTCGGGTATCGTGGAGAGCTTTAAGACTCGATATGAAGACTTAAACCAAAAATTACGCACCCAACTAAATTTAAACAACTTACAAGAACTTACAAAGATGTTCCGAATTTTGGGCGAAAATGTAGATATTTTCAACAACATTTTTGGTCATCAGATTGTATTAATAATAACTCACTGTGGTTTGGAGTTGGTTTCTTGTTTAAACAATACATTTATTGTTTCACACGCATACAATACTGGAGAGTTCCTTCATCACATTTTTTTATCAAGTTTTGTTCTTCTTTTCGCAGTGGCAGTAAGTTATTCTTACGTTATTTTAGTATTGTTGACTTTGTTTTTCAGTGGAACTTCTTGCGAATTGTATTGCCTATCGATTCAACCTTTGAAGAAGCAAAAAAGTTTGTACATCTTACTAGCACACTACAGGAAAAAGTTGTCGATTTAAGAGAGCTTGATGAGGTCACAAAACTAACGAATTTGTCAAGAGATTTTGTCAAGGAATTTACAGCCGCAGGATTTTTCAGTATTAACAAAAGTTTGATTTTCTGCGTGGTTGCCAACGTTGCCACGTACTTTATCATTGCTACACAAGTAAACGAGGCGGCTTTAAAATTTAGGACTGAAATATGAAAAAAAAAGGTGTAAATGTTGAAAGAATTGTGAAATATAAACGCCATTTCAATACCTATTTCTATTTGCTTGTATGCTTCCGTTATTTTATCTATAATTATACTGACTGACTGACTCATTCATCACGAAATCTCCGGATCCACTGCACCGATTACAATAAAATTTTGCACACGTGGACGCTCACTAAGAAACAATTTTTCAAAATTCCATTCCATTCCTTATTTTAAGAAAATAATAAAATAAAATCACCGTGCGAAGACTATCTACTTTTCTATATAGTTTTTGTTTTGCTTTACTTACTTTAAAGCAGTCTTTATATCATAACAGTATTTTTAGCTATTGTCAGTCACAACAAAACCACCTCAAAAAAAATAGAATTGTCCACTTGTACTCGAGTTACAAAACTATTTTTCAACGATATGCCACGACTTCCCTTTTTAAAATACACACACCAGAAAAATCTAGGGATATTGCTTTAATTTTACCAATTTGATTTATAATCATTCATAATATTGCAAATTTTTATACAATTTGGTCCTTTTTTGTGTAGTAAACAACTGCTTAAAATGTTTTCCCTGTTTTCGCATTTTTTTTAAGTTTTACAGCTTTATTTCGTATACCTATTTCAGAATGACTCCTTTTCTTCAAAGATAATTCTGATAAAAATCTAGAACTCATGAACATTTCTCTTCGTGTTAATCAGAAAAGACAATTGCACGAAGACCTTTAAGTCCTGACGAAATGCGCAAATGCGGGTTCGCGGCAAGTTGATGTTGCTCAACTATTGGGCACACACCAAAGTGTGATATCGCGTTTAAACGCACGTTATCGTGAAACCGGCGACGTTTCTGAACGTCATACATGGCGAAATGGAGGAACAACCCCTATTCAGGACAGCTTTATTCGTTTAAATGCTAGCAGAAGCCGCACCATAACAGCTCCAGAACTCAACTTACGTCTGCACCTAGTGCATCAAGTGACTGCCGGTCCTGATAACAATAGAAACAGATTACGGAAAGCCAATTTATACTCTAGAAAACCCTGGAGGACTCCACCATTAACAAGAGGCAATCGCGGAGCGCGATATCAATGGGCTCGGGAAGCTGTTGATTGGAATTTGTATCAATGGACAAACACTCTGTTTTCGCATGAGTTCCGCTTTGGTATATACCCATATTCCAGAAGAGTCTGCGTATGGAGAGAGCCTGGTGGTGCAAACCGCTTGCCACATGTGCAGGAGATCCATCCTCACCAAGATAGCAGAATTATGGTTTGGGGTGGAATACAAATCAGAAGAAAAACGGATCTCGTTTTGAATGAGAGATAGCTAACTGCAGCCCGTTATAGGGATATTGTTCTGGCATCTGTTGTCGTGCCTTATGCCAATAATTATGGCGATAACTTTATGTTAATGCAGGATAATGCAAGACCATATGCAGCAAGGCTATTCACAGAATTTTTGGAAGAACAGCAAATTTCGGTTTTACAGTGGTCAGCCAAGTCGGCTGATTTGAATCCCATCGAACTTGCATGGAATACACTCGGGAGAACAGTTTTGCGTATGAGCCTTCCCCGGAAGAATCGACAGGATGTAGTCGCAGGATTAAATTCAGCTTGGCAAGAAATTCCACAAAAGACCATAGATGACATGGTAGAAAGCATGCCTCGACGATGCAGAGCTGTCTTAAACAATAGGGGTGGACATAATATTCTATATTAGGGGCCAGAAAATTATTTTTATTTTGCTTTTGATAAACATTATTTTTTAAATTAAGCTTATTTCGTACAAAAATTAATAAAATGGGTTAAATTGTATTAAGTTTAATTTGAAATAAGATTAAAAATTGGAACACTTTAAACAAAAAAAATATATATAAGTTTGCAAAATTTACAAATATCCCTAGATTTTTCTGGTGTGTGTATTTATAAGAGCAGAGAGGGTGCTTTAGTTAGAAGTTTGAAAAGTACCTCAAAAATTGCCCCCCTGCAGATAAAAATTGACCTGTCTCGGCGTTTGTCGCTAAAATGATTGTTACTCGAGTCAATTCGTGGACAATAATTTTCGTTGAGTCAAAGCCTATATTATTTATTTCTTAACGACATTCATGTTTGTGTACGTTCTGTCTTTACCATTCAATAATACTCCGTTTGTCAAGAAATATTAGTGTCCAATTTGCATTTTTTTTTTGTTGTCCATTAATAAATATCCGATAAAAAAATATATTTTATGCCATTTTATGCCGTACCAATCAAAAAGGGCTGAATTACTATGGTTACACAATAGTAAGACATTAATTGTTTTTTGAAACGTCATTTTGAAAATTTTATAATATTTTCAATGTTTTACAAGAAATTACAAGTCGGGCATAAAACAAATCTCAATCGCATTTCTGTCACTTGTAATATAATCTACTATTATTCAAGATATCGTTAATTTACAAAACTATAAAAATAAATAAATAAATAAAAATTTAATAAATTATAAAGTTTTTATCGAACCAGCTTTAGCTTGGAATTTTTAACTTTTGTTTGAAGGGAAATTGGGTTCCTTTCGTACATCTGAGCTTAAAATATTGTTTGCATCTTCCATATTAAGGTCGAACCGGAGTTTTAAACTTTATGTAAAAACAGTTTTACGCAAAAACCCTTATAAATAAATAATAATAAATAACTTATTAATAACTGTTTAGTTTGACATTTACTTGTCAAGTCAAGGCTTGCTCTCTTTAAGTTTCCAAAAACTAGCAAATCGGAGATTTATTTCTGGACAGAGGGAATATTTTTTTACATTTTTGCTCTGTCGTTTATTACAACCGCACCCTTCATTACTCCTAATTAATTGTTTGGTAACACGATATAGTATCAACACAACATCCCAACAATTCTGCACATTTCAGTGGTATGAGTTCAATGAGAGACATTTTCTTCCTGCCTGCGTTGTGCACCTTCTTGTGTGCGTTTTCCATTGCACCATGGTACGACTTTTGCAAACAGTGTCCACGTCATCGGAAGTTGTCCCAAATTTATGGAATTTCACTTATAGTTGTAAACTTAGTTTTTCTTGCCATGGTGTTAACGGATGAAGTGTGGTTAGGAATTTTCCAGAAGCTCCTTGTTACTCAGAAAATTATTTTCTTTTTCACTTTTGGGAACCTTTTTCTGTTAAACATGATAACTATTGTGACAGCAAGCTTCCTACATAATGACAAATGGAGAATATTATTCAGAAATTTGGAGCACGTGAGTGAGGGTGGAAAGAAAGAAAGTACACTTAAAAGATTTTGTATCAGTTTTGTTATGCAACAGGGTATTTTTTTCGCTGTTACGCTGTTCGAATTCTATGTTTGGGCTGATATAATAGGCATGCCTAAGAGAAAAATGGTGTTTTTCTCATTTTTTGAAGTTTATTACGAATACTTGGTAGTTATTTTTATATACAACTTGGTACAAGCCATCCACTTTTGTTACAAAAATGTAAATTTACAACTGAAGGATTTGCGTTTGAAAAATGTGAAAACAACACGTGAACTAAAACATTTATTGGAAAACTACAAGCTTTTAAGCGAGAGCGTCCAAGTCTTCAACGATATTTTCGGATATCAGATAGTTCTTATAATTTTCCACTTTGGTTTGGAAGTTATCCATGCTTTGAACTTTACTTTTGTTTCGGTCGTCTTCACCGTTCCAGACGAATTGTACTATAAAGTTGTAGCTGCAAATATTAGTCTTTTGCTTTACATAGGAGTAAGTATACTTTAATTTTTAAATATCGATGTTATAACTGTTAATTCTTAGTACTGTTTTTTTCTAATCGTCATTCCAATCCACTCTACAACCGAGGAAGCAAAGAAATTTGTGGAAATATGTCACCAATTAGAAAATGAAGTGGATCAAAGCGATGAAGCAAGGATATTAATAAATTTAATTAACATTTCGAAACAATTTGTACCGGAGTTCAGCGCTGGAGGCTTTTTCATTATCGATAAGAAAGTAGTCTTTACAGTAATCTCAAATGTTGCAACTTATGTTATCATAACGATACAACTGAATGGCAAGGAAAGCTTATAAAATAAATATTTAAGGAATAATAAATCATATTGGTATTTTTTTTTTTTTCAAATGAAACAGACCAAGTTGATTCCAGCGTTACTACCTATAACTGGGTAAAATTTACATTAATAGCTTTAGTAGTTTTTGCTTTTGTTTTTTTTATTTGATACGTATTACTAGTATTGAGCATTTCTAGGCAACTCCTGCCGAGGTCTAGCCAAGTGTCAACTTTTTAGATAATAAACAAAACCACAAACACAACCAGTACTACCTAATCCTAAAAATCCATAGAATATTTAGAAAGCATAATTCTAACATTTTCATAAAACGAAGAGCTCCGAAGTAGAAAAAATAGTATATTACTGTAACGGAAGTAGACCCGAGATGACTCATCGCTTGAGCGGCGTCGTCAATTACTAGAATGTGTTGGATTTCTTCTACAACGTACTCGAGTATGACATCATCTTTTGGAATATTAGGCACACATCGAGAGCGCGATGGAACTATATGGAGGCGCATAGAAGCATTTAGGCGCCGGTATATTTATTAGAGGAGGTTCCAGCGAAAATGGGTCATTCGTATTAACGAAGATCAGTGGGTCGAGTCGAACAGTTGCTTCTATCTATCCGGAGTGCCGCGTGATGTGTAAATAAATAATACGAGACGTGCCGATGCAGTAGTAAATTGTAAATAGTGTAAATAATGTAAAATAGTGTAATATTAGAAGTATAAATAAACTGTACATAGTGTTCAAATAAATAAATAAATTGAAGCCAGAACGCTACATTACACTCGTTTAACGAGGCATTGTGACATTCGTTCTAAAACCCACTCATGTCACAATGAAGCCTCTTGTTAAACTCGTATAATAATAATGTACTATTATCAGTTTTGATTTATTGTGTGCATATTTTTGTGTTGCACAAAATATGGTATGAAAAATAAATTAAAGAATAAAATTGAGTCTAATAAACGTCGACGATCTATAAACTGTAGAAAGCTCCAGAAGAGTGTCTATAAATTCGGAACCTCTAAAAGTTAAGAGCAGAGTTTTGTGAAAAATAAAATCAAGTCTACGTCCTGTGAGATAATCGTAAAATTCATCAGTTTACACGAACTGTTTAAACCATAAAATTGAAACTTGACGACGTGATTTTCGTATTTTTCTTGATTTGATTTACTCTTTTAATTTTGCTGTTACGCTGTTATACTTAAAAGAGGCAATTCTGAGTCGCGTACGGAGAGTCTTGGAGGTAATTTTTCTCATTTTGAAAATTTTGATGTTGTCTATTGCTTTATTGCCATCTTGACGTTTAAAGTTTATAAGATTTGTCAATCGTTCTTTCCGTGTTTGATGAAAGTATCAAAAATGAAAATAAGTTACAATAGTTTAAGAGTGTTTTATAATTTGTGAAAATTTTATGTCCGAGATTATATTTTTTATTTATTCTTATTCGTTTTATTTTTTATAATGATTCGGTTTTCTAGATCTTCCCATTTTAAAATTATTTATTACATAATTCTATTTATTCTTCTGATTTTTAACCCGATTTGAACAAGTGATTCATCAAACAAAATTGGTTTAGGAAAACTTCATCATTATCTTCTGAGAAATTCCAAATTTGACCATGTTTTAATTCGCCGTTGAAGTTACGATTCTTGGCGTCGAACGAAGTTTCATTTTGTTTAAAGTTGTGTGTTTCATTTAAAAATCGAATCTTTAATAATTCATATACGAGACTGTGACAGAAGCAGCTTCGAAAACCACGTGTCGCGTGTTTCAGTCACAGAAAATACAAGTAATCTCTTTATATTTATATTGCTGCCAAATTTAAAGTAAGTACACGTTAATGTAATTTACATGCGATTGTTTTTGTGTTAATGCATGAAATTCTCAGCTAAAGCATTCCAATTTTACCGTTTGTGCCAACAACAACACATGGTTCTGGTAGCGTCATGTTATAAACGTAGCCGCCATTTCTTTGTATTTTATGGCCTGCCTCTATAAAACTGGCTTGTTAATTCCTACCAGAAACTGCTTATTTTCTACATATTGTTTAAATATTGCCATGCAATGCTATTATGTGAAAATAAGAACCACTTGTTGCGATAACCATATAAATTGGATTTTCAGGTCTATTATTCTGGTCACCACTTCATGTATCGGGTGTGTATTTTATGTATCGACATTAAATAAAATGTCACCAAGACATGCCGTAGATTACTAATAGTCACTGCTATATGTTTATTTGATGACATAATGTACCAGTATCCCAGAGATGTATGAACCATAGTTTACGTCCATATTTTGAAAAATATCGAAGCGGGAGTTTCGGGAGACGATAGCAACACAATACCTTTTGAATTCAACATTATTGACAATCATATGCAGAGTGTTCTAATGTTAGTAAGTAAGTAATATCTTTTTTATATGGAATGTCCTGTATATTAGTGGGTGAATTGAAAGAGCAATTAATGCTGAGAAAAATGATAATAAGGTACCTTGTACAGGTGGTTCTTGAGTTATAATGAATTAGTGCAAAATTTGTCTTTCTAACTAACAGAGATAACACTGAATACCTTTTTGTCAATATTTTTTTATTGGCCCATTATACCACCAAATAGCATTTTTAATACCTAAGCTTTCTGTCAGTTTATGGTTTGCGACTATTTGGGAAAATTTTCTGTTTTTTGTAGAAAAATTACTGAAAGTACTACCATTTGACTAGGTAAACTATATACCTAGTGACAGAAAGTTGATTAAAAAAATCGTTTTGATATCTTTCAAAATAAGAGCGTAAATAATGGTCCACACGTCATTTTTGGGACACCAGGTATGTATTATAAAAGTTTGGGTATTTAACGACATTCATTTGCTCACTGTATGTATTTTTTTGCACAGAATAGTCAGTACGTTATTTTTGCATTTACACTCTATTTTACAATGACCCTAATAATAATATATGCAGAAATTTTCCCGCATTTAAAATAAATTAAACAGCGTAAAACATTTAAAAAGCTTAATATCAACCTCAAGACAAGTTGCTTTCCCACTACTTAACTTTATTGCTTCTGAGAAAACACCTCATCGATCACCTCTCGCTAATTACTCGTGTCAACATTTCCAGACACTCCAACAGAACAGTAGCAGCCACGATCCCGCCACGATGTGTTTTCAATCGTCAGTTAAAGACATCAATTTCATATCTCATTTATACAAGTACCTCAGTATCTTATTCATCACTCCTTGGTACGATTTCAACAAGAACTGTGTGTACAACACGAAATTGTGTAAACTACTTGCATGCCTTGTGGTCTTTATGAAACTTATCTGGATTGTGTATACCATGATGGACGAAACCCTTCAGAGTTTGTATAATAAAATGTTGTTTACTCACAAATTTACTTTCTGTGCAATTTATGCAAACTCCGTCGTTCTTAGTATTTTCACTGTCATAAAATCGTCCTTCTCGGACGGCGAAAAGTGGAAAATTTTGATCACAAATTTTCAGTACGTGGATGAAAAGCTAGGGAACAGGAACATGAAAGAGTCATGCATTATGAGAAATTTTTATTGGAGATGTTTTTTCTATCACTGGATTCTGATACTTGTCATGTGCTATCAAATCTACGTATGGTGCAACATGGGAAGAGTTTCTTTTTTAAAGACAGTAGCCATTAGTTGTGTAAAGGATTTCTACTATGAATTTCTCATCATCAGTTTAATTTCGGGTATCGTGGAGAGCTTTAAGACTCGATATGAAGACTTAAACCAAAAATTACGCACCCAACTAAATTTAAGCAACTTACAAGAACTTACAAAGATGTACTTACAAAATGTAGATATTTTCAACAACATTTTTGGTCATCAGATTGTATTAATAATAACTCACTGTGGTTTGGAGTTGGTTTCTTGTTTAAACAATACATTTATTGTTTCACACGCATACAATACTGGAGAGTTCCTTCATCACATTTTTTTATCAAGTTTTGTTCTTCTTTTCGCAGTAGCAGTAAGTTATTCTTACCTTATTTTAGTATTGTTGACTTTGATTTTCAGTGGAACTTCTTGCGAATTGTATTGCCTATCGATTCAACCTCTGAAGAAGCCAAAAAGTTTGTACATCTTACTAGCACTCTACAGGAAAAAGTTGTCGATTTAAGAGAGCTTGATGAGGTCACAAAACTAACGAATTTGTCAAGAGATTTTGTCAAGGAATTTACAGCCGCAGGATTTTTCAGTATTAACAAAAGTTTGATTTTCTGCGTGGTTGCGAACGTTGCCACGTACTTTATCATTGCTACACAAGTAAACGAGGCGGCTTTAAAATTTAGGACTGAAATGGAAAATGGTGTAAATGTTGAAAGAATTATGAAATATAAACGCTATTTCAATACCTATTTCGATTTGCTTGTATGCTTCCGTTATTTTATCTATAATTATACTGACTGACTCATTCATCACGAAATCTCCGGATCCACTGCACCGATTGCAATGAAATTTTGCACACGTGGGCGCTCACTAAGAAACATTTTTTCAAAATTCCATTCCTTTCCTTATTTTAAGAAAATAATAAAATAAAATCGTGCGAAGACGGGACGGGCCATCTACTTTTCTATATAGTTTTTGTTTTGCTTTACTTACTTTAAAGTAGTCTTTATATCATAATAGTATTTTTAGCTATTGTCAGTCACAACAAAACCACCTCAACAAAAAATAGAATTGTTCACTTGGACTCGAGTTACAAAACCATTTTTCAACGATATGCCATGACTTTCCCTTTTTAAAATACACACACCAGAAAAATCTAGGGATATTGCTTTAATTTTACCAATTTGATTTATAATCACTTATAATATTGCAAATTTTTATACAATTTGGTCCTTTTTTGTGTAGTAAACAACTGCTTAAAATGTTTTCTCTGTTTTCGCATTTTTTTTTAAGTTTTACACCTTTATTTCGTATACCGATATCAGAGTGACTCCTTTTCTTCAAAGATAATTCTGATAAAAATCTAGAACTCATGAACATTTCTCTCCGTGTTAATCAGAAAAGACAATTGCACGAAGACCTTTAAGTCCAGACGAAATGCGCAAATGCGGGTTCGCGGCAAGTTGATGTTGCTCAACGTTTGGGCACACACCAAAGTGTGATATCGGGTTTAAACGCACGTTATCGTGAAACCGGCGGCGTGCGTAAAGGCATTGTTTACTACGGTGCAACGCAGCATCAAGTTGTACCGTAGTAAGTAACGACAAAATTTACGCGGCTGTTACTTTGGCAATCTTTACTACGGTACAGCGCACCCTAATGCCGTAGTGTAGTAAATATTCGATTTTGGAGCTTCGATAATAATTAGTAATGTAAAGTAGGTATTAGGTGTCTCTTGAACTTTTGGACGAACATCTTCGGAGGGGAGTCCAAAAGACAGAATGTCCCTGAACGAACCCACAGAGAAGCCAGTCTAGACGGTAGCGAGCTTTGGGTACCCGTAACACCCGACGAATTAGTCCTTGCGAGGGTCAAGGGGAACACCGCCCCAGGTCCTGATCGGGTGACGGCTACCCAGTGGAACAATGTTCCACACGATTTGGCAGCCCTCCTCTTCAATGTTTTGCTGGTGATGGGGAAAATCCCTGACGAACTAGCTGTCACGCGGACGGTATTTATACTAAAGATAAAGAACCCGACGATGCCCTCGGAATATAGGCCGATCTCGATCGCGTCGGTTATAACGAGGCATCTCCATAAGATTATGGCAAGGCGGATGCAGCGTATACCCCACCTAGTGGGGGAGACCCAGAGAGCTTTCATGGGTGGCGTCGATGGGTGCGCAGAGAACCTCTGCGTCCTCGATACCATACTCGCGACTGCTCGTAGAGAGTGCAAAAGCATTCACATGGCATCGTTAGACGTGTCGAAAGCTTTCGACACAGTGTCACACGAGGCCATAACGAATGCATGCATCTCGGCCGGATTACCGGCTCCATTCGTGGAGTACATCCGGTCGGTCTACACGAACGCATCTACCATGCTTGAAACTGGGACGGGTGATTATCGGGTTCCGGTGACACGCGGTGTGAAGCAGGGAGACCCTCTTTCGCCAATATTGTTCAATATGGTCCTAGACCAAGCATTGAACAACCTTTCCCCAGACGTTGGATTTGACATGGGTGGCGAGCTGATACGCACCCTGGCTTTTGCTGACGACATCATCCTGGTGTCGTCCACCACGGCAGGCCTCCAGATGAATCTGGAGAGGCTTGCCAACAAACTCGCTTCGGCTGGACTCCAGCTGAGCGTTGCGAAATGTCGTGCTGTTTCCCTGGTAGCTTCCGGACGGGACAAGAAGGTGAAGTTGATTAATAGTCCTACCTTTAAGGTGGACGGCATACTGATCCCTCAAACGTCCATGAAGGAAATCTGGAAGTACCTTGGAGTACAGTTCGAGGGTAGTGGAGTGGCGGGATGTACACTGAATGACATCTCTGAGAAACTCGAGAGAGTTTCGCGCACTCCCCTGAAGCCACAGCAGCGTATGCACATACTGCGTACGTACCTCCTGCCCCGGTACTACCATGCCTGGGTCTTTGGACGTATGAACGTAAGTGCACAACGCAAGCTGGACAGGCTAGTGAGGGGGTATGTCAGGAAGTGGATATCCTTGCCCCACGATACGCCCTTGGGATACTTCCACGCGCCAACAAAATCTGGCGGGTTGGAGATTCCCGAATTATCTAGATTCATTCCAATGCTACGACTGAGGCGATACGCTAGGATGCAGCTGAGCACCGTAGGGTATATATCTGTTTGCGCGAGGTCCCTATACGTAGAACAAAAGCTACGATGGTGTAGGGACCGCATCAGAGAAGTACCTGCCGGTGACAACGCTGCTAATAGCGGCCTGAGTGAACTCTGGACCGGTAGGTTGTATGAGTCGTGCGACGGAAGGCCTTTGCAGGAAAGCCCAGAAGAGAGTGCTAGCACTCATTGGCTCAGGTCCTGCAATCGTGCCATCCCCGCCAAAGACTGGATACACTACCACTTGATTCACATTAATGCGCTGCCATCGCGTGTTCGTACTTCACGGGGAAGACGTGAAAACCTGGATGTCTCCTGCAGGGCAGGCTGCCAAAGACCTGAGACCCCTGCGCATTGCATCCAGGTATGTCACAGAACCCACGGGGGTCGAGTGCAACGGCATGACTGCATAGCAAGGGCACTCGCCAATGATCTCGAGGCAGCGGGGTGGACCGTACGACGCGAAGTGCGCGTACGAACGGATATCGGGATGAAACAACCGGACATTATAGCGACACGCCCTGGGCGAAGAGCTATTGTAGATGTCCAAGTGGTAGCCCCGGCCCCTTCGCTTAACGCGCAGCATCGGAGAAAGGTCGCCAAGTACAGGGATGAAGCCCAACTACATTGGTACTTGGACCAAGTGAGTGGTGAGAAGACAACCAGTGAGGACGTCAGTACACAGCAGACTACGTCATACGCCAGCGCTACCATCAGTTGGCGGGGTGTTTGGTCCGGTGAGTCGGCAACTTCCTTGCGCGAGCTGGGAATAGTCGAGAGCTCGCTGGCCAAATACACGACGATCTGCTTGCAGGGATCGTGGTTGAACTGGTGCCGGTTCAATGCCTCGACGGCTACTCGGATGGGTCGTCGGGGCCGCTAAGTCGTCCTCATAGCAACTTAGACCAGCCCGGATGGTTGAAACATCTGTCCCGGACCTCGGTCTGGGACGCGGTTTTTCCTCGTTTTCCCTTTGCCCCCATCGCTTTGGGGGCCCCTAGAAAACGACAAGGGTCATCCTATCCTCACGTCCTTTCCATCCGGTTCCCATTGCCGGGGCATTTGTGTGCTGGTGATGAGAGCCTCCCCACCCGCCCGCTTGTTCGGTGTTGAGGGTGGGTCTAATGTGAGTTAGGCAGATCTGATAGTATTCCGACACTTTATAGTGATGATATTTTTAAAAATGCGAGTTGAAGCTTATTATTCGTGTTATTGCCTCGTGTCAATAAATTGCTCCTACAAGCCAGCGACATTCTTCCTTTCGATCCCAGTAGCCCAAAATATGATCTTTTCATACTTCTTCATAACGTCATCATTCATAAAGTCACTGAAATTGTCAAATGTTTGTAGTGGAATATAGCACCCTCCGAAATCCTGTCATGATGTGTTTTCGATCTTGTTTGTCAATATTGTGCTTGCTGTCTCACAACCAACGCCAAAAAGCTTGAAAAAGATGGAAAATGCAGAGTAATTTGCGAGACTCGGGAAAAACTGTTTCCAGCGCATTCCTTTCTGTCGCAGAATCATCGGCCATGAAAATCCCAGGAAAACCATAGATTCCAAACCATTGGTTTGCAAAAAAGAATTTTGCAATAATTTAAAAGCTTCCGTGTAATTAATTGACTTCAGTTTGCTTGGTATGTAGTATCCAAGCAAGTGGGATGGCTTCAACTTTTGTTGCAGAGAAGAAAAATGTAACGCAGGTACTTGTTTGATAGCAGGAACCACTTGAATCGACAAATACCATTTCGTGTGCAAATTCGTGAGAATGGGCTCTCATCATGACAGGAGTTAACACAACAACGATCATTAGATCTTCCTTAATATTTTTTTCTTCATACTATTCCCATTCTTTTTTCAAAACAATCAATATATTATTAAAAGCTTCTCTACCTCCAAAATGTTCCAGTCTACAACAATCAAATTATTTAGGTACCTACCTAACGCACAGTCCATCACCTACCTCAATTTTGAGTATAAATGTTTTATTTGCCTCTCCGTTGGATTTATTCGGGCATTTAGACATACATTATTAAATTTCTTAAAAATTGCTAACACAGTAAATTTATTTCTGTACTAATTCGAAGAGACGAAATGAAACGAGTCTACACGTAGTGGTTGCACTGCAATGAAACGCCACTTATAGATTGCCAATACTTACTACGCTACAGGATGTGGGTGCGCTGCACCACAGTAAAGATTGCCAAAGCAAAAGCTGCGTAAATTTTGCCATTACTTACTACGGTACAACTTGATGCTGCGTTGCATCGTAGTAAACAATGTCTTTACGCAAACCGGCGACGTTTCTGAACGTCATACATGGCGAAATGGAGGAACAACCCCTATTCAGGACAGCTTTATTCGTTTAAATGCTCGCAGAAGCCGCACCATAACAGCTCCAGAACTCAACTTACGTCTGCAGCTAGTGCATCAAGTGACTGTCGGTCCTGATACCAATGGAAACCGATTACGGGAAGCCAATTTATACTCTAGAAAACCCTGGAGGACTCCACCATTAACAAGAGGCAATCGCGGAGCTCGATATCAATGGGCTCGGGAAGCTGTTGATTGGAATTTGTATCAATGGACAAACACTCTGTTTTCGCATGAGTTCCGCTTTGGTATATACCCATATTCCAGAAGAGTCTGCGTATGGGGAGAGCCTGGTGGTGCAAACCGCTTGCCACATGTGCAGGAGATCCATCCTCACCAAAATAGCAGAATTATGGTTTGGGGTGGAATACAAATCAGAAGAAAAACGGATCTCGTTTTGAATGAGAGATAGCTAACTGCAGCCCGTTATAGGGGTATTGTTCTGGCATCTGTTGTCGTGCCTTATGCCAATAATTATGGCGATAACTTTATGTTAATGCAGGATAATGCAAGACCATATGCAGCAAGGCTATTCACTGAATTTTTGGAAGAACAGCAAATTTCGGTTTTACAGTGGTCAGCCAAGTCGGCTGATTTGAATCCCATCGAACTTGCATGGAATACACTCGGGAGAACAGTTTTGCGTATGAGCCTTCCCCGGAAGAATCGACAGGATGTAGTCGCAGGATAAAATTCAGCTGAAAGATGGCAAGAAATTCCACAAAAGACTATAGATGACATGGTAGAAAGCATGCCTCGACGATGCAGAGCTGTCTTAAACATTAGGGGTGGACATAATATTCTATATTAGGGGCCAGAAAATTATTTTTATTTTGCTTTTGATAAACATTATTTTTTAAATTAAGCTTATTTCGTACAAAAATTAATAAAATGGGTTAAATTGTATTAAGTTTAATTTGAAATAAGATTAAAAATTGGAAAACATACTTTAAATTGTAAAAAAATATATAAGTTTGCAAAATTTACAAATATCCCTAGATTTTTCTGGTGTGTGTATTTATAAGAGCGGAGAGGGTGCTTTAGTTAGAAGTTTGAAAAGTACCTCAAAAATTGCCCCCCTGCAGATAAAAATTGACCTGTCTCGGCGTTTGTCGCTAAAATGTTTGTTACTCGAGTCAATTCAAGTGGACAATAATTTTCGTTGAGACAAAGCCTATATTATTCATTTCTTAACGACATTCATGTTTGTGTACGTTTTGTTTTTGCCCTTCAATAATACTCCGTCTGTCAAGAAATATTAGTGTCCAATTTGCATTTTTTTTGTTGTCCATTAATAAATATCCGATAAAAAAAATATATTTTATGCCGTACCAACCAAAAAGGGGTGAATTACTATGGTTACACAATAGTAAGACATTAATTGTTTTTTGAAACGTCATTTTGACAATTTTATAATACTTTTAATGTTTTACAAGAAATTACAAGTCGGGCATAAAACATATCTCACACGTGACCGAAATGGCATTGTAAGCTCGTGAGATGTATATCACTCGTGCTATCGCACTCGTGATTCAAAAATCTCACTCGCATTTCTGTCACTTGTAATATAATCTACTATTATTCAAGATATCATTAATTTACAAAACTATAAAAATAAATAAATAAATAAAAATTTAATAAATTATAAAGTTTTTATCGAACCAGATTTAGCTTGGAACTTTTAACTTTTGTTTGAAGGGAAATTGGGTTTCTTTCGTACATCTGAGCTTGAAATATTGTTTGCATCTTCCATATTAAGGTCGAACCGGAGTTTTAAACTTTATGTAAAAACAGTTTTACGCAAAAACCCTTATAAATAAATAATAATAAATAACTTATTAATAACTGTTAAGTTTGACATTTACTTGTCAAGTCAAGGCTTGCTCTCCTTAAGTTTCCAAAAACTAGCAAATCGGAGTTTTATTTCTGGACAGAGGGAATATTTTTTTACATTTTTGCTCTGTCGTTTATTACAACCGCACCCTTCATTACTCCTAATTAATTGTTTGGTAACACGATATAGTATCAACACAACATCCCAACAATTCTGCACATTTCAGTGGTATGAGTTCAATGAGAGACATTTTGTTCCTGCCTGCGTTGTGCACCTTCTTGGGTGCGTTTTCCATTGCACCATGGTACGACTTTTGCAAACATTGTCCACGTCATCGGAAGTTGTCCCAAATTTATGGAATTTCACTTATAATTGTAAACTTAGTTTTTCTTGCTATGGTGTTAAAGGATGAAGTGTGGTTAGGAATTTTCAACAAGCTCCTTGTTACTCAGAAAATTATTTTCTTCTTCACTCTTGGGAACCTTTTTCTGTTAAACATGATAACTATTGTGACAGCAAGCTTCCTACATAACGACAAATGGAGAATATTATTCACAAATTTGGAGCACGTGAGTGAGGGTGGAAAGAAAGAAAGTACACTTAGAGGATTTTGTATCAGCTTTGTTATGCAACAGGGTGTTTTTTTCGGTGTTACGTTGCTCGAATTCTATGTTTGGGCTGATATAATAGGCATGCCTAAGAGAAAAATGGTGTTTTTCTCATTTTTTGAAGTTTATTACGAATACTTGGTAATTATTTTTATATACAACTTGGTACAAGCCATCCACTTTTGTTACAAAAATGTAAATTTACAACTGAAGGATTTGCGTTTGAAAAATGTGAAAACAACACGTGAACTAAAACATTTATTGGAAAACTACAAGCTTTTAAGCGAGAGCGTCCAAGTCTTCAACGATATTTTCGGATATCAGATAGTTCTTATAATTTTCCACTTTGGTTTGGAAGTTATCCATGCTTTGAACTTTACTTTTGTTTCGGTCGTCTTCACTGTTCCAGACGAATTGTACTATAAAGTTGTAGCTGCAAATATTGGTCTTTTGCTTTACATAGGAGTAAGTATACTTTAATTTCTAAATATCGATGTTATAACTGTTAATTCTTAGTACTGTTTTTTTCTAATCGTCATTCCAATCTACTCTACAACCGAGGAAGCAAAGAAATTTGTGGAAATATGTCACCAATTAGAAAATGAAGTGGATCAAAGCGATGAAGCAAGAATATTAACAAATTTAATTAACATTTCGAAACAATTTGTACCGGAGTTCAGCGCTGGAGGCTTTTTCATTATCGATAAGAAAGTAGTCTTTACAGTAATCGCAAATGTTGCAACTTATGTTATCATAACGATACAACTGAATGACAAGGAAACTTTATAAAATAAATATTTAAGGAATAATAAATCATATTGGTATTAATTTTTTATTGAATTGCTATAAAAATGTGTTTAAACAATGGACTGTCGACTTTGTTCAAATGAAACAGTCCAAGTTGATTCCAGCGTTACTACCTATAACTGATGGGTAAAATTTACGTTAATAGCTTCAGTAGTTTTCCAGACAAGACGCAACAGACAGACAGAAACATTTTTGATTTTTCTACTTTGGTGTCACAAATTGTTCATTGTGATACTAAAAGTATTTGCACAATGGAACTTATTATGCAACTGCTTTTGTTTTTTTTATTTGATACGTATTACGTTGGTATTGAGCATTTCTAGCCAACTCCTGCCGAGGTCTAGCCAAGTGTTAACTTTTTAGATAAAAAACATAACCACAAACACAACCACTACTACCTAATTCTAAAAATCCCTAAAATGTTTAAAAACCATAATTCTAACATTTTCATAAAACGAAAAGCCCCGGAGTAGAAAAAATAGTATATTACTGTAACGGATGTGGACCCGAGATGACTCATCGCTTTAGCGGCGTCGTCAATTAATAGAATGTGCTGGATTTATACTACAACGTACACGAGTATGACATCATCTTTTGGAATATTCGGCACACATCGAGAGCGCGATGGAACTATCTGGAGGCGCATAGAAGCATTTAGGCGCCGGTATATTTATTACAGGACGTTCCAGCGAAAACCGGTCAGTCGTATCATCGAAGATCAGTGGGTCGAGTCGGACAGTTGCTTTTATCTATCCGGAGTACCGTGTGATGTGTAAATAAATAATACGAGACGTGCCGGTGAAGTAGTAAATTGTAAATAGTGTAAATAATGTAAAATAGTGTAATATTACCAGTATAAATAAATTGAACTCAGAAACGCTACATTACACTCGTTTAACGAGACATTGTGACATTCGTTCTAAAACCCACTCACTTAATCATAATGTACAATTATCAGTATTAATTTATTGTGTGTATATTTTTTGTTGCACAAAATATTGTATGAAAATAAATTATAGAATAAAATTGAGCCAGTCTGCACGCATTGTCCGAGTGAGACGGACGTGTTTCTATTTTTGCCTGCTGATAATAGTGTCAAAGTGTCAATTGTTGTTTCTTTCCTTAAAGAAAATCTGGGGAGACCAGCCCACGAGTTTTCTGGACCCCGAGTCATACCCAGCTAAGTGAAAAATCTATTTTAATTAGAAATTTAGTCGACTTTAAACAGTTTTATCGCGCTAATCCACATTAACTCTCAGTATGATTAAACATCTAAATCTAATAAACTCCGACACTTTCTAATATAATATTTTCCTGAAACTCCTGTCTACAGGGTTCCAACAAAATTACAAATCTACAAAATAATTTTTCTTACGGCTCAGCCACAAAAAGTCAAATATTCCCCCAGAAAGAACAAGCTATTGTTCTTGATGCAATAAACGATCTTAAATTAACAGACTATGTAGTCGCAATTGGAAACCTCACAGGCCCCAAAAACGTTATTTTCGCTTCCAAAATATCGAAAAACCGAATATGCATTTATCTATCGTCCATACAATTGGTAGACAAGTTACTGTCTAATCACCAAATAATAATCTACATAAACGAAAACGAAATTCCAATCCGTAAACTCATATCCCCCGCACAAAGAATAATTTTATCAAACGTCTCCCCTACTATACCCCACGATGTTCTGGAACTAGCTTTAAAGAATTTGGGATTTAAGCCCCTATCTAAGATGACATTTATGCGCGCCGGAGTTTATGGTGAACAATATAGCCATATCCTCAGTTTCCGAAGGCAGATATTTACTCAGCCCGACGAGAACATGATTATACCATCCTCTATAACACTACAGCATGATAGCACGGACTACCGCATTTTTCTGGGAACTGGAGAACTCACTTGCTTCATTTGTAAGGAGAAAGGACATAAAGCTGAGCAGTGTCCTTCTCAAATCATTGATCAAGACATAATCGAGAACACAGAAGACTCAAGCTTTGACCTGCCTCAACATTAGCCTCTTCATCTACAGAGGTTCTCTCCCAATTATCTACGCTAGAATCTTCTAACTCACATCAAGAACTAGATTCCCCCACAAAAGTACTAAACCTAAAAGAACCTTCCAAATTGCCTAAAAAGAGCGCTTCCTTAGAAAGTAAGTCTAACACCTATGAGTGATTTGCTCTTACCGGCCAAAGAAATAATTGAAAAAGCGTCAATACCTTTCTGCATCAACTACGACCAACTCCTTAACCTACTTGAAAATGTATCAGGATCCCAGGATCCAATAAGCATAGTAAGACAATACACACAAGACATTCCTCAATTTATCAACATGCTATACCAAATTTATCCAAACCTCTCCCATCGAAGTATTAAATCCAAATTTACAAAACTCCAGAACAAGCTCAAAAAGCAGTTAAATCGTGAACAAGACACAGAAGATGACAATGCGGAGAAATAACAGAGCAACGAGGAACATTACTCGAACAATTTCTTGATCGACACAACCCAGTATTTTTGAACACCGGAAAAAAGACAAGATTCAATTCTTTTTCTGGAACATTTTCTGTCCTAGACCTCTCTCTAAGCCACCCAGAGTTAGCACCTGATCTCACCTCCAATCTTGATCGAGTACAATTCGAACATAACATCTCCCGTAACTCCACTCAATAGATGGAATATAGCAACCGCAAATTGGAAAGATTTTTCAAGTGAAGTGGACCGGACTTAGGGAATTTGATGTTGAGAACACTTTCGGCATGGACGTGGACCACCAACTGGAATATATCATGAATACGATCCTAAATGCTGCAAATATTCACATCGGAAAAACATCCGGCTACAAAAAAAGAACGGTCCTCTGGTGGAACGCCGAGTGTAAAATGGTTACTAAAGAGTACAAAGCAGCGTTCAATAAATTCAAACGATCCGGAACTAACGAAGACCTCATGAATTTCAAACGTTTAAGAGCCAAGGCCAGATACGTATATAAACGAAGTAAGAAAGAATCATGGAATAACTTTACCTCATCCATCAACAAGTCTACTCCCGCAAATCTAGTCTGGAACAAAATTCGTTGCTTCAAAGGAAAACAAAACAATAACGAACTACTGACACTAACCGTAAATGGAAGACCAATCACATCCAAAGAAGAAATATTTGAAACCTTATCCGACCAATTTCAACAAACTTCTAGTAATGAGAATTATACACTTTCGGCACTTTCGGGCAAACGAAGGAAATCATAGAACTAGAAGTTATAAAACCAGTAGTTAATTATGAACATCCCTTGAACACACCGTTCATACTAAATGAATTACTAGAATCTCTGTCAAGAAGCAATAGCAAATCAACAGGGCGTGATGACATCCCAAACGCGCTGATCAAAAGCCTATCAGTGCTAGCGAAAACACGTATTTTATCTTTCTTTAACTCAATATGGAGTAAACCGCTTTTTCCCAAAATTTGGAAAGAGGCAATCGTAATCCCGATATTAAAGCCCAATAAACCCAAAACTGAACCCTTTTCATATCGTCCTATCTCACTCTTATGTAATCTATACAAAATCCTCGAAAGAATGGTTAATTACAGGTTGATGTGGTACCTAGAAAAACAAAACTTAATAAACGTTAACCAAAACGGTTTCAGGAAATTTAGATCAACACCTGACAGCGTCATTAACTTAGAATCCGAAATCCATGGATCTTTCGCCAACAAGCAAAAACTTCTGGCAGTTTTCTTTGACTTAGAGAAAGCCTATGACATGACCTGGAGATACAGAATCATTAATCAGCTGAAGATTTGGGGTTTTAACGGTAACATACTAGCTTTCATTATCAACTTTCTAAGCAAACGGACCTTCAGACTAAGATTAAACGGTAGCTTTTCGAAACGCAAAACCCTCCAAAACGGCGTCCCACAAGGCTCAGCACTTAGTGCCACCTTATTTCTTATAGCCATAAACGACATACCCAGTGTCATAAGCCAACCCGTACAATGCAGCCTATACGCAGACGACATGCTAACGAGCGTTCAATAAAAAACCTGGTTAGAGTAGGCTTTGAAATTGCGTTTTTGTTTTATTTTTTTACAGTGTAGAGCTTGACTGACGAACACGAAACTCTCCATGACAGATAACATAACCTCAAAATTTCAGATAAGGTGCAGTATTATTAATAATTAATATTATTATGCATCTTAAAGAAGTGTTGACAAGTGTTTTAGGGTATTAGTTAGCGGTTTTATATAGACCGACACGATTTGGGGGTTTGGGCTGCAATGTCCTGCAGGTATCTCCAAGATTCCTACAACGGTTGGTAAAAAGTTAAGTGCATTCAGACCTTTGGGTGTGATGTTAATCGAGCTATTTTTAGATATCGGACACTTTATGATTTGGTTTTACACCTTTATTTCTTCAAAATGTAGAAATTAAAACACTCTTCGAAAGGATATGACCAACTGACAGTTTCTAACAAAATTTCTACAAATGTTTATTGAGAATTTTACAATCCCTTAGAAGGACACAAAACAGTTACAGTAAATTAATGGTGAAAATGTATTTCGATATTTCTTGTAGAGAATTGTGCTTTTTTTCTGATCCTATTAAAAACAGTGCAAAAAATCTTCAGTTTCATATTTTTTCTTACATCGGCTACGGATGCTTGGTACATACATGAAATTTTTAATGTGGCCAAAGGAAGAAATTACTTGCAGTTTCGCTTGTTACTTTATCATATTTCACACTCAAACTTGTTCTCATGCGCAAATCTGAAAAGTATGGTTAGGTAGAAGTTTTAACTCTTGAGTTTCAGAAGCGAAAGACAAACCTTTTCTTTTGCAGCTGTTATTAGATCAGGGTGCGCCTCACTAAGTTTCATTAAGAAAGTGTAGAGCATAATATGTAAGTGTCCTTAGTGATATTTCTATGCTTCGGACATTCTTTCTTTGATGACACTTTCACCTACCGGTCAGATTTGGCACAACTCACGCATTTTCTGATATGTTGGGACCGTCTTAAATTCATGTTTTCGTACCATTTCGTACTCGCAAACAAGGTTTAGGAGACCGCTGCTGTAGCGACTGTCATTGCAACGTCCATGTGCTTTGTAGCAGCACCTTTCCGCGTCTTTTGATCACTTGTCATCTTGCTAGTTGCAATACTTAACTCGAATTACAACGAAAGAACGTCCATTGACAAAGCAACAACGTTTCAAATATAAATTTCAATAATTTGTCCGAATTTAGTGCTGGTTGCCTAACCTAAACTGAATTAAATGACAAGTTAGTTTTTGTAACAATTGCAATGTACACTGTTATAAAAATGCCCAGCCTCCTCTAACCAGGTTTATTTTTGAACGCTCGTTATTATACATCAAGGGGAAATACCTTAGTACTATGGAGAACACCCTCCAAAAAGCCGTGACAGCTATCACAAAGTGGGCTGACTCATCTGGCTTTCGTTTCTCTGTCAACAAGACAAAATGCATGCTTTTCAATCGCGCTCAAACAAGAGAAACCCCTAAAATAACTGTGTACAACACATTATTACCAGGCCTGGATAGTGTCCGTTTCCTAGGAGTAACATTCGATACAAAATTAAATTGGAAGCATCATCTAGAACATGTCAAAACCTCATGCACAAAAACACTTCAACTTATGAAAGTGATTGCCAACCATAAATGGGGTGCCGACACATCCAGCCTCCTAAAACTATTCAAGAGCTTAATACGCTCAAAGTTAGAATACGGCTGTATCGCCTACTCTGCGTGCAGAAAGTCTTATCTGAAAAAGTTAGCCCCTATTCAGAACACAGCTATACGAATTGCGTTAGGTGCTTTCCGAACCACCCCAGCCTTGAGTTTACACGTACTAGCCTGTGAGTTACCAACTTCATACAGAAGAAAACTCTTAACAATGTCATACACTGCAAAGGTCCGATCTATTGATCATCATCCAGTAAGAAACATGACCTTCTCAAATCGGTTCCACGCAATATACACCTCAAGACCAAACACAATACCTCCCCTCTATGAGCGACTAAATAGGCTTAATGACGAACTCAACACAAGTGTCCCCACCTAGGGGAAACCTAAGGTAAACTAAGGAAGGAAGGGGGGAAATCAAAGAAGGTAACGAGAAAAACAGGGGTGGGGGCACTATTTAGGAATGTAGCGGGACTAGGGAAAAAAGAAGAAGATTTTTGGGACTATGTGAAGGAGTTCGATATTGTTGGATTAACAGAAACATGGTCAGAAAGCTGGGAAAAAATAGAAAAACTGTTACCAAAGGAGTTCAAGTGGGAATGGCAAGGGGCGAGAAGGGGAAAGAAAAAAGGAAGAGCAGCAGGGGGAATAATAACAGGGGTAAAAAAAGGAATAAAAGAGAATACTAAAAAGAAGGGAAAAGAGGAAGGTCACATGGTGAGAAACGTTAAAATAGACAGTAAATGGTGGAAAATAGTGACAGTGTACAGCAAAGAGATGAAAGAAACAATAAGCAAAATAGAAGAAACATTAAAAGACAACAGGGAAGAATGTCTGCTTCTGGGCGGGGATTTTAACGGGAGAATTGGGGAAAGAGGAGCCAGGGATTGGGAAGAAGAGAGAGGAGAGGGAAAAAGAAAATCCAAAGACAAGAAAGAAAACGCGGAAGGGAAGAAGTTGATGGAATGGATAGAAGAAAAGGGATGGGAAGTGCTGAATGGAAATAAACAAGGGGACGAAGAAGGAGAATGGACCTACATAGGCGGTAGAGGAGAAACGGTAATAGACTACGGAATAGTAAACGAAGAAGCATGGGAAGAAGTCGAAGAATTCAGAATAGGGGAAAGAGTAGAGTCAGAACATCTGCCTATAGAGATAAGTATAGGAAGGGGGAAAGAGAAGAGAAGAGGAGAAGAAAAAATAGAGGAAATGCGGAAGGTGATAATTAAAGTATGGGAGAGCAAGGGGTGGAAGAGTATAAGAGAAGACTGGAAAAAGCAAGATTTAAAGAACAAGAAGTAGGGAAAATGCAGAAAGAATTGGTAGAAATATTGGAAAAAGCAGCGACAAAAAGAGAAATAACAGTAAGAGGTGGAGGAACAAAAAGAAAGAATAAATGGTGGGACAAAGAATGTGAGCAACGTAAAAAGGAAGCAATAAAAGAACTAAGAAAGTGGAGAAAGACTAAAGGGAACAGAAGTGGCCTTTTAGAAGCGAAAAGAAGATACAGAGAGACATGCAGGGAGAAGAAGAGGCAGAAGAAGGAGAGAGAGGAGGAAGAGATAAAAGCAATAAGAACAGAGAAGGAGGTATGGAACTATATTAATAGAGAGAGAAAGAAAAAAGAAAATGGAAGCGAAGAGATAACGATGAATGAGTGGGAGGAGTACTTCATGAGGCTGCTGGAGGGAGAAAAGGAATAAAAGAAAACGGAATTAGAGACGGAGAGAAACCGAGTAGAACTTGAGAAGTAATAGAACAAGTAAAAGAATTCAAATACTTGGGGTATGTGTTCAATGAAAGAGCCACAGATAAGGCACATATTAGAGAACTGGCAAGAAAACCGAACAAGATGATAGGATGTGTATGGGGAATAGGAGAGAGAAGGTGGGGAGGTGATTTTAAGAGGAGAATGATGATGTTTGAAAGTCTTATTGAAAGCGTGTTGTTGTACGGAGCAGAGGTCTGGGGATGGAAAGAACAAGAGGAGATAGAGAGGGTGCAAGAGAAATATCTGAGGTGGGTGCTAGGGGTGGAGAGAGAAACGCCAGGGTACATAGTGAGAGAAGAATGCAAGAGGAATAGGTTGAGAGTGAAAGCGGGAAAAAGAGCGGTCAAGTTCACAGACAGGATGGGAGGGAGGAAAGAATGTAAGATACTAAAGGAGTGCTGGAGAGAAAAAAGAAGAATTCAGAGGAGAATGATAGGGAGAATTACTACAGGAGGAATGGGTATGCAAGCAAAAGATACGGATAGACGAGAGAGGAGAGAAAGAATTAGAGAATCAAGATTCAACGGTAAGTACGAAAGATCCATAATCGAGGAAGTACCGAAGTATTTGGGGAGGGAAAGCGAGAAAGAAAGAAAGATGATGGCGATGTTTAGGTGCGGAAATGAAGAGAGGGAAAATAGGTATTGGGCAGAAGATGGAGGAAGAATGTGTAGAATGTGCTATGAGGAAAGAGAGACGATTGAGCATATGTGGAACGAGTGCAGTGAGATGAAACAAAGAGAGAGGAAAGAAAGAGAGGAAATACTGAATGTAGATGGAAGGGAAATTAAAAGGATGAAAGAGATATGGAAGAGGAGGGAGAAGGGAGAAGAGAAAAGGGGAGGGGAGGGGAAATAGAGAATTTTATTTAGTTTTTTGTTATTATTATAATTGTTAAGTTTACTTGTATATGTATAGGAATCAGAAAGCCCGTAGGGCAAATAAAGATTTATTTAATAAGACACCACCTTGGCTACTCCCCCCACTACTCATAAATACCCAAATGAGTCAATGGAAAAAATCTGAAACTCCTCATCTAGTACTGCAAAACATCTTTCGTAGCATAATAGACAACCTTCCTATATCAAACATCGTTTACACAGATGCATCCAAAACAGACGCCTCGGTTGGCTGCGCAGTAGCGACCGCAGATCAAACTCCTCTTTTTTGTCTTCCCAAATTCACCAGCGTTTACACTGGAGAATTATACACCATATTAGAGGCTTTCAATTTCATCAAACAAAACAACTCTCGCTCGCAGTGGATAATCTGCTCTGACTCGTTGTCATCACTTCAATCCTTAACATCACGTTTCTCCAGTAACCCACTCGTGAAAAGGATAAGAGAAGAAGTAGCTCTCATTGAAGCCGAACACAAAACAGTCTCCTTCGTATACGCCCCATCTCATGTCGGAATACAGCTAAATGAAGATGCAGACAAGAATGCAAAAGAAGCCTCCTCGTCCATTGACAGTGTAAGATCAGACATCTGCCTTTTTGAAGACGTAAAACGATATTTTCGTGACAGAATCAATGAAGATTGGAGTACCTCATGAAAAAATAAGATAGGATGGTTGCAAAAGATAAAACCAGATCCAATAAAAGCTCTTCCCACTCCTCAACAACGAAATGAACAGATAGTACTAGCGCGCCTACGTCTCGGCCATACTCGATTAACAGATAGCTATTTATTTTTTCCAAATTCAGATAGACCCTCCTGCGAAAGGTGTCAGTGCATACTAAGTGTCGAACACCTCCTGTTTGAATGCTCCAATTTCCATGACAAACAGTCCCTATACTGTCCTAGATAAGGATCCCTAAAGGGTCATAAAATTTGTAAAGTTAACAAATCTTTTCAAGGAAATATAATTCCTATAACTTTCACTGGCCTCTTGACGTGAAAAGTGTTATACCCTTTCCGTTTCCCCCCTTATCATCATCGCTGAGTGGTTGATGCACATTAATGTTCAATAAAAAAATAAAAAAATGAGCCTAATAAACGTCCGACGATCTATAAACTGTAGAAAGCTCCAGAAGAGTGTATAAATTCGGAACCTCTAAAAGTTAAGAGCAGACTTTTGTGAAAAATAAAATCAAGTCTACGTCCTGTGAGATAATCATAAAATTCATCAGTCTACACAAACTGTTTAAACCATAAAATTGAAACTTGACGCGATTTTCGTATTTTTCTTGATTTGATTTACTTTTTTAATTTTGCTGTTACGCTGTTATACTTAAAAGAGACAATTCGCGTACAGAAAGTCTTGGAGGTAATTTTTCTCATTTTGAAAATTTTCTATTATGCTTTATTGCCATCTTGACGTTTGAAGTTTATAAGATTTGTCAATCGTTGTCTCAGCGTTTGATAAAAGTATCAAAAATCAAAATAAGTTACAATAGTTTGTGTTTTATAATTTGTGAAAATTTTATGTCCGAGATTATATTTTTTATTTATTCTTATTCGTTTTATTTTTTCTAATGATTCAATTTTCCAGATTTTCCCATTTTAAAATTATTTATTACATAATTCTATTTATTCTTCTGATTTTTAACCCGATTTGAACAAGTGATACATCAAACAAAATTGGTTTAGGAAAACTTCATCATTATCTTCTGAAAAATTCCAAATTTGACCGTGTTTTAATTCGCCGTTGAAGTTACGGTTCTTGGCGTCGAACGAAGTTTCATTTTGTTTGTGTGTTTCATCAAGTTGTGTGTTCCATTTAAAACTTTAATCGTTCAGACAAGACTGTGACAGTTCTTCTAAAACCACGTGTCGCGTGTTTGAGTCACAGAAAATACAGGTAATCTCTTTATATTTATATTACTGCCAGATTTAATGTAAGTACACGGTAATGCAATTTACATGCGATTGTTTTTGTGTTAATGCATGAAATTCTCAGCTGAAGCATTCAAATTTTACTAATATTTTTTTTTTATATGGAATGTCCTGTCTATTATTGGGTGAATTGAAAGAGCAATTAATGCTGAGAAAAATGATAAGAAGGTACCTTGTACAGGTGGCTCTTGAGTTATGATAAATTAGTGGAAAATTTGCCTTTCTGAAAAAGATAATACTGAATACTTTTCTGTCAATATTTTTTATAGGCCCAAACTTTAATACAAACTAATTAAAATTCATCCAAATGAATATTTCTATACAGGGTGTACAGTTTGGCAAAATGTATAATAACTTTTCCATTATACCATGAAACAGCATTTTTAATACCTAAGCTTTCTGTCCAGATATGGTTTGCGACTATTTGGGAAATTTTTCTGATTTTTATAGAAAAATTACTGAAAGTACTAACATTTGACTAGGCAAACCATATATCTATTGACAGAAAGATTATAAAAAAAACCGTTTTGATATCTTTCAAAATAAGGGCGTAAAAGATGGTCCACACACCTCTGGGACACCCGGCATGTCATAAAAGTTTGAGTTTTCAACGACATTCATTTGCTCACTGTATTTTTTTGCACAGAATAGTCACTACGGTATTTTTACATCTACACTCTATTTTACAATTACCTTAATATGTAACAATATATTCCGAAATTTTCCCGCATTTATAATAAATAAAACAGCGTAAAACATTTAAAAACCTTAATATCAACCTCAAGACAAGTTGCTTCCCCACTACTTAACTTTATTGCTTCTGAGAAAACACCGCATCGATCACCCCTGGCTAATTACTCGTATTAACATTTCCAGATACTCCAACAGAACAGTAGCAGCCACGATCCCGCCACGATGTGTTTTCAATCGTCAGTTAAAGACATCAATTTCATATCTCATTTATACAAATACCTCAGTATCTTATTCATCACTCCTTGGTACGATTTCAACAAGAACTGTGTGTACAACACGAAATTGTGTAAACTACTTGCATGCCTTGTGGTCTTTATGAAACTTATCTGGATTGTGTAGACCATGATGGACGAAACCCTTCAGAGTTTGTATAATAAAATGTTGTTTACTCACAAATTTACTTTCTGTGCAATTTATGCGAACTCCGTCGTTCTTAGTATTTTCACTGTCATAAAATCGTCCTCGGACGGCGAAAAGTGGAAAATTTTGATCACAAATTTTCAGTACGTGGATGAAAAGCTAGGGAACAGGAACAAGAAAGAGTCATGCATTCTGAGAAATTTTTATTGGAGATGTTTTTTCTATCACTGGATTCTGATACTTGTCATGTGGTATCAAATCTACGTATGGTGCAACATGGGAAAAGTTTCTTTTTTAAAGACAGTAGCCATTAGTTGTGTAAAGGATTTCTACTATGAATTGCTCATCATCAGTTTAATTTCGGGTATCGTGGAGAGCTTTAAGACTCGATATGAAGACTTAAACCAAAAATTACGCACCCAACTAAATTTAAACAACTTACAAGAACTTACAAAGATGTTCCGAATTTTGGGCGAAAATGTAGATATTTTCAACAACATTTTTGGTCATTAGATTGTATTAATAATAACGCATTGTGGTTTGGAGTTGGTTTCTTGTTTAAACAATACATTTATTGTTTCACACGCATACAGTACTGGAGAGTTCCTTCATCACATTCTTTTATCAAGTCTTGTTCTTCTTTTCGCAGTAGCAGTACGTTATTCTTACCTTATTCTAGTATTGTTGACTTTGATTTTCAGTGGAACTTCTTGCGAATTGTATTGCCTATCGATTCAACCTCTGAAGAAGCCAAAAAGTTTGTACATCTTACTAGCACACTACAGGAAAAAGTTGTCGATTTAAGAGAGCTTGATGAGGTCACAAAACTAACGAATTTGTCAAGAGATTTTGTCAAGGAATTTACAGCCACAGGATTTTTCAGTATTAACAAAAGTTTGATTTTCTGCGTGGTTGCCAACGTTGCCACGTACTTTATCATTGCTACACAAGTAAACGAGGCGGCTTTAAAATTTAGGACTGAAATATGAAAAAAAAGGTGTAAATGTTGAAAGAATTGTGAAATATAAATGCCATTTCAATACCTACTTCTATTTGCTTGTATACTTCAGTTATTTTTTCTGTAATTATACTGACTGACTCATTCATCACGAAATCTCCGGATCCACTGCACCGATTACAATAAAATTTTGCACACGTGGGCGCTCACTAAGAAACAGTTTTTCAAAATTCCATTCCTTTTTGAAGCCTACTTTTCTATATAGTTTTTATTTTGCTTTACTTACTTTAAAGTAGTCTTTATATGTATCATAACATTATTTTTAGCTATTGTCAGTCATAACAAACCACCTCAACAAAAAAATATAATTGTCCACTTGTACTCGAGTTACAAAAATATTTTTCAGCGATATGCCACGACTATCTCTTTTTAAAATATTTATAAGAGCGGAGAGGGTGCTTTAGTTAGAAGTTTGAAAAGTACCTCAAAAATTGCCCCCCTGCAGATAAAAATTGACCTGTCTCGGCGTTTGTCGCTAAAATGTTTGTTACTCGAGTTAATTCAAGTGGACAATTTTCGTTGGAACACAGCGTATATTGTTTATTTCTGAACGACATTCATGTTTGTGTACGTTCTGCCTTTGCCCTTCAATATATTCCCTCTGTCAAGAAATAGCTGTCCAATTTGCAATTTTTTATTGTCCTTTAATAAATATCCGATATAAAAAAACATTTTATGACATTTTATGCCGTACCAACCAAAAAGGGGTGAATAACTATGGTTGCACAATAGTAAGACATTAATTATTTTTTTAAACTTCATTTTGACAATTTTATATTTTTTTTATTTTTAACGTTTTAAAAGAAATTGCACGTCGGGCATAAAACATATCTCACACGTGACCGAAATGTCATTGTGAGCTCGTGAGATGTGTATCACTAGTGCTATTCAAAAATCTAACTCGCATTTCTGTCCCTTGTAATATAATCTACTATTATTCAAGATAGTTAATTTACAAAACTATAGAAATAAATAAATAAATACAATTTTAATAAATAGCTTGTAATTGTTGCTGAGCTCCAATAATGCACAATAATGGTACAGAGTCTTTTGTTTGAAGGGAAATTGGGTTTCTTTCGTACATCTGAGGCTGAAATATTGTTTGTATCTTCCATATTAAGGTCAAACCGGAGTGTTAAACTTTATGTAAAAACCGTTTTACGCAAAAAGCCTTATAAATTGATAATAATAAATAACTTATTAATAACTGTTAAGTTTGACATCTACTGGTCGCAAGTCAAGGCTTGTTTCCTTACGTTTTCAAAAAATAACAAATCGGACACTTATTTCTGTACAGAGGGAGTATTTTTTTGCAACATTTTTGCTTGTCGTTTATTACAACCGCACCCTTCATTACTCCTAATTAATTGTTTGGTAACACGATGTAGTATCAACACAACATCCCAACAATTCTGCACATTTCAGTGGTATGAGTTCAATGAGAGACATTTTCTTCCTGCCTGCGTTGTGCACCTTCTTGTGTGCGTTTTCCATTGCACCATGGTACGACTTTTGCAAACAGTGTCCACGTCATCGGAAGTTGTCCCAAATTTATGGAATTTCACTTGTGGTTGTAAACTTAGTTTTTCTTGCCATGGTGTTAACGGATGAAGTGTGGTTAGGAATTTTCCACAAGCTCCTTGTTACTCAGAAAATTATTTTCTTCTTCACTCTTGGGAACCTTTTTCTGTTAAACATGATAACTATTGTGACAGCAAGCTTCCTACATAATGACAAATGGAGAATATTATTCACAAATTTGGAGCACGTGAGTGAGGGTGGAAAGAAAGAAAGTACCCTTAGAAGATTTTGTATCAGCTTTGTTATGCAACAGGCTGTTTTTTTCGGTGTTACGTTGCTCGAATTCTATGTTTGGGCTGATATAATAGGCATGCCTAAGAGAAAAATGGTGTTTTTCTCATTTTTCGAAATTTATTACGAATACTTGGTAATTATTTTTATATACAACTTGGTGCAAGCCATCCACTTTTGTTAGAAAAATGTAAATTTACAACTGAACGATTTGCGTTTGAAAAATGTGAAAACAACACGTGAAGTAAAACATTTATTGGAAAACTACAAGCTTTTAAGCGAGAGCGTCCAAGTCTTCAACGATATTTTCGGATATCAAATAGTTCTTATAATTTTCCACTTTGTTTTGGAATTTATCCATGCTTTGAACTTTACTTTTGTTTCGGTCGTCTTCACCGTCCCAGACGAATTGTACTATAAAGTTGTAGCTGCAAATATTGGTCTTTTGCTTTACATAGGAGTAAGTATACTTTAATTTCTAAATATCGATGTTATAACTGTTAATTCTTAGTACTGTTTTTTTCTAATCGTCATTCCAATCCACTCTACAACCGAGGAAGCAAAGAAATTTGTGGAAATATGTCACCAATTAGAAAATGAGGTGGATCAAAGCGATGAAGCAAGAATATTAACAAATTTAATGAACATTTCGAAACAATTTGTACCGGAGTTCAGCGCTGGAGGCTTTTTCATTATCGATAAGAAAGTAGTCTTTACAGTAATCGCAAATGTTGCAACTTATGTTATCATAACGATACAACTGAATGACAAGGAAAGCTTATAAAATAAATATTTATGGAATAATAAATCATATTGGTATTATTATTATTTTATTTTATTTATTTTTTTCAAATGAAACAGACCAAGTTGATTCCAGCGTTACTACCTATAACTGGGTAAAATTTACATTAATAGCTTCAGTAGTTTTCCCGTTAAATCATTTCATATAGACGGATACGACAGACAAGACGCAACAGACATACAAACAATTTTATCTTACAGGTGTAGTTTTTTAGGTCCCTTATACCATGGTTTTCGGTGACAGAAATCAAATTTTACTCACAAGAGAGATAAAGCTGTCAGTTCTACTCACAAGTGAGTAAATCTGACAGCTGTCAGTTGTAATTAAAAATTGTAATTATTAATTTGTAATGTAATTACATGCGATGTAATGTAATTCTCTGCCTTCCACTTAACTCTTTCTCGTATACATGTGTCTCGACCTTACCGGGAGCAAGCTGGAAACAGCGGCTTCCACGTCTGGTTGAATATGTTTCGGTAGAAAGTCAATTTTGATTACTTCAGTGAAAATTGTGAAAAACAACGAGACTGTTTATTTCATAACTATAACAATCACAGGTTACTACGGAAACTGATATTAGAACCATGCTAATGTTACAGGCGGATGTTTACTTGAATAAATATTTCTTGGATTTTTATACAATGCACCTGTAAGATAAAACGTCGTATATCACACGTGATCGAAATGTCATTATAAAGCTCGTAAGAAGTGCCCCACTCGTGCGCAAGCGCACTCGTGGGTCAAAATTCTCACTCGCTAATAATGATGCATTTCTATCACTTATAATATAATGTACTATTATCGTTCGACACTGTCAGAATTTTCAAATTTTCGCTTGTGTAAACACTCTCTGTTATGAAATAATAAAAATGACAGATAAACGTCACATTATTTTTATGGATTTTAAGCAATTTAAAGGCTTTCCAGGGTGATGTCGAACGATAAAATGTTGTATTACACTCGTTCCTGTGTAGATTGAACGCTTTACCCCACTCGGGGCTCACAAAAGCACTTGTTTCAGTCGTGCTTTTATAAACCCCTTGTGGCATAAAGCGTCCAATTTACACAGGAACTCGTATAATAATCTACTATTATTTTTCTACTTTGGTGTCCCAAATTGTTCATTGTGACACTAGAAGTATAGTTGCACAATGGAACTTATTATGCAACTGCTTTTGTTTTTTTTTATTTGATACGTATTACGTTGGTATTGAGCATTTCTAGCCAACTCCTGCCGAGGTCTAGCCAAGTGTCAACTTTTTAGATAAAAAACAAAACCACAAACACAACCAGTACTACCTAATACTAAAAATCCCGAAAAAAATTAAAAGCATAATTCTTACATTTTCATAAAACAAAGAGCTCCGAAGTAGAAAAAATAGTATATTACTGTAACGGACGTGGATCCGAGATGACTCATCTCTTAACGGGGTCCTCAATTACTAGAATGTGCTGGATTTCTACTACAGCGTACTAGAGTATGACATCATCTTTTGGAATATTCGGCACACATCGAGAGCGCGATGGAACTATCTGGAGGTGCATAGAAGCATTTAGGCGCCGGTATATTTATTAGAGGACGTTCCAGTAAAAACCGGTCAGTCGTATCATCCAAGATCAGTATGTTGAATCGGACAGTTGCTTTTATCTATCCGGAGTGCCGCGTGATGTGTAAATAAATAATACGAGACGTGCCGGTAAAGTAGTAAATTGTAAATAGTGTAAACAATGTAAAATAGTGTAATATTAGAAGTATAAATAAATTGTACATAGTGTTAAAATCAATAAAAAAATTGAACCCAGAAACGCTACAGTTCTGAGTCGCGTACATAAAGTCTTGGAGGAAATTTTTCTCATTTTGAAAATGTTGTCTATTATGATTTATTGCCATTTTGACGTGTGAAGTTTATACGATTTTGAATTTGAAAATTTGTGAAAATTTTATTATATTTTATATTTATTCTTATTCGTTTTATTTTTTCTAATGATTCAATTTTACGGATTTTCCAATTTTAAAATTATTTATTACATAATTGTATTTATTCTTCTGATTTATTGCTTATTTGTAACCCGATTTAAACAATTGATACATCAAACAAAATTGGTTTAGGAAAACTTTATCATTATCTTCTGAGAAATTCCAAATTTGACCATGTTTTAATTCGCCGTTGAAGTTACGGTTCTTGGCGTCGAACGAAGTTTCATTTTGTTTAAAGTTGTGTTCCATTTAAAATCGAAACGTTAGTTAACAGCTTCTACAACCAATGTGACTCAACCACGTGTCGCGTGTTTGAGTCACAGAAAATACAACATAACAAAAATACATACAAAATAATCTTCTTATATTTATATTTCTGCCAAATATAACGTAATTACGCGTTAATAAAGCATTCAAATTTTACCGTTTGTTCCAACAACAACACATGGTTCTGGTAGCGTCATGTTATAAACGTAGCCGCCATTTTTATTTTATGGCCTGCCTCTATAAAACTGGCTTGTTTATTCTTACCAGAAACAGCTTATTTCCTACATTTTGTTTAAATATTGCCATGCAAGGCTATTATGTGAAAATAAGAACCACTTGTTGCGATAACCATATAAATTGGATTTTCAGGTCTATTATTATGGTCACCACTTCAGGTATCGGGTGTGTTTTTTATGTATCGACATTGCATGCATGCCACCAAGACATGTCGTAGATTATACTATAAGTTCATTTGATGACATAATGTACCGGTATCCTAGAGGTGTATGGACCATAATTTGCGTCCTTATTTTCAAAAACATCGAAACGGGTATTTCGGGAGACGATAGCTATACAATACCTTCAGAATTTAAAATTATTGACAATCATAATTATTATGTAAGTAATACATTTTTTTATATCGAATGTCCTGTATATTAGTGGGTGCATTGAAAGAGCAATTAATGCTGAGAAAATAATGATAATAAGGTACCTTGTACAGGTGGTTCTTGAATTATGATGAATTAGTGCAAAATTTGCCTTTCTAACAGAGATAATGCTCAATACTTTTTGGTCAATATTTTTTTATAGGCCCAAACTTTAATACAAACTAATTGAAATTAGTCTAAATGAATATTTCTATACAGGGTATAGAGTTTGGCAAAATGTATAATAACTTTTCCATTATACCACCAAATATCATTTTTAATACTAAAGCTTTCTGTCAATTTATGGTTTGCGACTATTTGGGAAAAATTTCTGCTTTTTTTTTTGTAGAAAAACTACTAAAAGTACTACCATTTGACTAGGTAAACCATATACCTATTGACAAAAAATTAATATCCTTCAAAAATAAGCAAGAAGAATGTTCTTAAATCTAAGTGGAGTAAATTTAAATTAAAATTTAAATATATCTAAGTCGAACTCCACAAACTTTAATAACTGAAAAATTACTAATGGTACATGTTTCGGCAGAACACTTCTGCCATCATCAGCCCTAATTTAACAAGAGATTAATGATACAATTGATGAATTACAAGAGGGGTCTTACCTTAAAGAATATAAAAAATTATGACATTGACGTAATTTTGAATTAAATTTGACGTTTTCAAAGGGTTACATGATTTTTAAAAGATTTCGTAAAAACAACATTTTATAAAATGTAAAAATTAAAAATGGATCAAAGAGAATCTGGTAAGTTTGTTTGAGTGAAAAATTAAAATAGTGAATTAATAATGAGATTATTGAAGTTATTCTGTTCATTTAAACAAGATCTGTTTTCCAGTTTCAAGGCTTTCCTTATTTCCAAAGTCTCAAGAAAATCTAATTTCCGGCCTTTATTGCATTTATGAATCAATTTGGAATTTGATGGTGAAAAACTATGTTTCGTTATTAATATATGATTGGCGAAAGAAGAAGGTGTTGATGGTGGAGGATCAAGATCTGTGTTGTTATAGATGTGCCTGAAATGTTCTTTAATACGGTCTGATATTTTGCGACTTGTCTGACCTATGTAGAATGACTCACAAGTAGAGCAGCTTAATTTGTATACACCTGATGATGATTTGTAATCTAATGGATTTTTATTTTTAATAAAAAATCTGGATAAGTTGTTATCTGTTTTAAATGAAACTTTAAAACCGTTTTTCTTAAGTATTTTAGAACATTTCTCTGAAACGACGCCAAAATATGTTAATAAATTTGAAAAGGAAATTGTTTCTGAAGGATTTTTAACCAAGTAGTGTGTGTATTTGAATTTGTTATAGTATCTATAGTATAATTTATTTATAGTTTTTAAAGAATATCCATTATTTGAAGCGATTTGTTTAATGTTAGTAAGTTCTGTTTGAAAAGATGAATCTGATAGTGGTATAGAAAATAATCGGTGGAAAAAGGAATGAAAAGCTGCAAATTTATGGGAAACAGGGTGACAAGAGTCAAAAGTTATTACGCAATCTGTGATACTAGGTTTTCTATAAATGTCAAATTTAAAAGTATTATTATTTCTAGTGATTAACAAGTCTAAAAAGGGGATTTGGGAATTGATTTCAATTTCAACGGTGAATTTAATGGATTGGTTTAAAGAATTTAAGTTGCTGAGTGCGTTATCAAGTTCAGAATCAGATCCTTTGAATAAAACAATTATGTCATCTACATATCTGTACCAAAAGAGAAAATGATCTTTAAAAGGTGAAGAAGTTAAAAACTGATCTTCTAAGTTATTGATGAATATTTCTGCTAAAGGAGGTGACAAATTAGAGCCCATTGCTAAGCCTGAGTCTTGTGAATAAAAATTATAATTAAATTGAAAGAAATTTTGATCTAGGACAGTCTCACAAAGTGAATGTAAATTTAGTGCATGTATGGTTGGCATATTAGAATTAAATAGTAGGTTTTTTAAAATTAATAAGCAAGATTTGGGTGGGATGCTGGGGAATAAATTAACTACGTCAAATGAAACAAGTCTAGTGTCTGATGGAATTTGGAAATTTCTAATTTTGGAGCAAAGATCTATTGAGTTTTTTATTGCAAATTTGTTATTAAAATCTAAATGTTGTCTAAGAATTGTATTAACCCATTTTGAAAGTATTGATACAGGTGAATTGACAAAGGAAACTACTGGTCTAATGGGAAAAGGTTGAGTTTTATGTATTTTAGGTAGACCGTATAGTCTAGGTATGCAAGGATTCATATGTCTTTGAGCGTAGATTTAAGGTTGGAAACAAATTTTGAAGTAGGATCTTTTTTGAGTTTTTCAATAGAGTTTTTTTTTTCACAATAGAGTTTTAAATGACAGTAATACCTTATTTTCAGAGTCTGAAATTTTGCACACGTACTTATTTTATCAGTTAACAATAAAGTATAGATTACAATGATTCTTTGAAGGAATGTCAGAAAATGATGTCCAATGTTGGGTGTCCCCAGTTGTACTATACAAACTAAAGCTAAAAACCAACGATACAATTTAATGTATACACCGTCTCAACAGAAATTGTCCACTCAAGTTATAAAACTATTTTTCAACGATATTTCACGGGTTCCCATTTTAAAAATATTTATAAGGGCGGAAAGGGTGCTTTAGTTAGAAGTTTAAAAAGTACCTCAAAAGTTGTCCCCCTACAGATAAAAACTGACCTGTCTCGGCGTTTGTCGCTAAAATGTTGGTTACTCGAGTTAATGTGTTCAATTTTCGTTGAGACACAATGTATATTGTTTATTTCTTAACTACATTCATGTTTGTGTACTTCTGTCTTTGCCCTTCAATAATACCTCTGTCCAGAAATAAGTGTACAATTTTTGTACATTTTATTCAAGATAGCTAATTTACAGGGCTATAAAAATAAATAAATAAAATTTTAATTAATAAAAAATTAATTTATTTTAATTAATAATTAGAAAGTTTTGATGGAACCATGCTTTCGCTTGGAATTGTTGATGAGCTCCAATAATGGCATGGTGCAGAGCAATCTTTTTTTTAAAGGCAAATGGGTTTCTTTCGTACATCAGAGGTTGAAATATTGTTTGTATCTTCCAAAGTTTTAAACTTTATGTAAGAAACCGTCTTAAGCGAAACAGCTTTTTTACTTATACATAAATAATAATAAATAACTGTTAAGTTTGACATCTACTGGTCGAAAGTCAAGGCTTGTTTCCTTACTTTTTCAAAAAATAACAAATCGGACACTTATTTCTGGACAGAGGGAGCAACATTTTTGCTCTGTCGTTTATTACAACCGCACCCTTCATTACTCCTAATTAATTGTTTGGTAACACGATGTAGTATCAACACAACATCCCAACAATTCTGCACATTTCAGTGGTATGAGTTCAATGAGAGACATTTTCTTCCTGCGTGCGTTGTGCACCTTCTTGGGGGCGTTTTCCATTGCACCATGGTACGACTGTTGCAAACGGTGTCTACGTCATCGGAAGTTGTCCCAAATTTATGGAATTTCGCTTATAGTTGGAAACTTAGTTTTACTTGCCATGGTGTTGACGGATGAAGTGTGGTTAGAAGTTTTCCACAAGCTCCTTGTTACTCAGAAAATTATTTTCTTCTTAACTCTTGGAGACCTTTTTCTGTTAAACATGATAACTATTGTGACGGCAAGCTTCCTACATAATGACAAATGGAGAATATTATTCACAAATTTGGAGCACGTGAGTGAGGGTGGAAAGAAAGAAAATACACTTAGAAGATTTTGTATCAGCTTTGTTATGCAACAGGGTGTTTTTTTCGGTGTTACGTTCTTCGAATGCTATGTTTGGGCTGATATCATAGGCATGCCTAAGAGAAGAATTGTGTTTTTCTCATTTTTGGAAGTTTATTACGAATACTTGGTAATTATATTTATATACAACTTGGTACAAGTCATCCACATTTGTTACAAAAATCTAAATTTACAACTGAAGGATTTGCGTTTGAAAAATGTGAAAACAACACGTGAAGTAAAACATTTATTGGAAAACTACAAGCTTTTAAGCGAGAGCGTCCAAGTCTTCAATGATATTTTCGGATATCAGATAGTTCTTATAATTTTCCACTTTGGTTTGGAAGTTATCCATGCTTTGAACTTTATTTTTGTTTCGGTCGTCTTCACCGTTTCAGATGAATTATACTATAAAGTTGTAGCTGCAAATGTTTGTCTTCTGCTTTACATAGGAGTAAGTATACTTTAATTTCTATATATCGATGTTATGACTGTTAATTCTTAGTACTGTTTTTTTCTAATAGTCATTCCAATCCACTCTACAACCGAGGAAGCAAAGAAATTTGTGGATATATGTCACCAATTAGAAAATGAAGTGGATCAAAGCGACGAAGCAAGAATATTAATAAATTTAATGAACATTTCGAAACAATTTGTACCGGAGTTCAGCGCTGGAGGCTTTTTCATTATCGATAAGAGAGTAGCCTTTACAGTAATCGCAAATGTTGCAACTTATGTTATCATAACGATACAACTGAACGAGAAGGAAAGCTTATAAAATAAATATTTAAGGAATATTTAATAAATTAAAATAAAATAAATATTTAATATTGGTATTAATTTTTTATTGAATTGCTATAACAATATGTAAACAATAGACTGTCTAAACCAGAAGAATGTCGATGAAAAGTGGAGTAAATTTAAATATGTTTAAGTCGAACTCCACAAACTTTAATAAGTGCAAAATTACAGCTGGAACATGTTTCGGCAGAACACTACTGCCATCACAAATAAAATTAATGAAAAACTAGCATGTTTTATTTGGAGAAAAGGAGTTTTCCGTGGCGCGTCTCTATTTGCCAAACCTACAGACTTGCCACAAAAAGCCTCATTTGCTTCTTATAAAGCAATCTATAGTCCAAGCAAATTAGACTTTTAGAAGAAAGAATTTATAAGTTTTGAAATTTTCGTTATGAACTCCCAGCAGGGACTCAAATAAAGATCCGAGTTCCTCCCCTGATGTTTATTTGGGAGTTCGTAACCAAAATTTCAAAACTTTGTGTGACGTTCTCGAAGAATCGGGAGTGATGATTTAATCGTAAATCCGTAGGATCGCGAATATTCTATTCTGGAACAGACCAGAAGCGGCTTCCCGCTTTAAATAGGACGGGAGAACGACTGCGGCATGATCAGTATAGTCGAACCGCGTCGATGAAGAAGTGCGAATAAGCTACTTAATCCGTGTGACTGTTAAAATAAATAATTGTGCTGTTATAACTGTAAATAGTCTAGTGTTGAAATAAATTGTACATAGTTTGTTCAAATAAATAGTTTTGTGAACCCGTAAACGCTACATTGGTGTCAGGAGTGGAATTAATTAAATAAATACGAAGATGGCAACGAAGAAAGTTACGTTGAAAGAACTGAAGGTCGCAGAGCTGAGGAGGGAGCTGGAGGAACGTGAGTTGGAAACATCTGGAACAAAATCGGTGTTACAGAACAGGCTGATTGAGGATCTTGAAAAGGCGGGCGAAAATCCTGAAATATATTTGTTTGAAGTTTCCTGCGACGTAAACACTATGCTACAGAAGCTCCTGGAGAATTCTACAAATTTAGAGCAGAAACTTCAAGAAAGTAAACAAGAACTCCTAGAAAATTCTGGAAAGTTGGAAGTGAAAATTGGTTCGATCGAAGAAAAACTTCTAGAACAATCGGACGGTCTGAGGAATGAATTCAAGGAAAGTCTTCAACACATCGAGAATAAATTCGACGATAAACTAATAGCGATTGAAGAGAAGCAAAGAGAACTTGAGACTAAGTTTGCGAATTTAGGGCACATTGAAGGTCGTGAACAACAGACGACAAGTGGTTTGATGGAAGTTTCCAGAATACGGATGCAACCACCAAGCTTTGATGGTAAATCTCAGTGGTCCAACTACATTGTGCAGTTCGAAGCAGCAGCCGCAGCCAACGCTTGGAGTAATGCCGAGAAAGCCATGGCCTTGATATTGGCACTACGGGGTGACGCAACCGACGTGCTACAGACAATCCCATCAGAACAAAGGGCAGACTATGGACAGCTTGTGAAGTGCTTGGAGATGCGCTATGGACAGACACACCTTGTGCATGTATATACTTCTCAGTTGCGAAATCGTTGCCAGAAGCCAACGGAGTCTCTACAAGAGTTTGAAGCAGACATAGCACGCTTGGTTCGGCTAGCTTTCCCGGACGCTCCAGACGATATGATGGAAAGAATCGCTGTGCAAAATTTCACAGACGGCATTCGAGATGGTGACACTAGGCAGGCATTGATATTAGCCCGCCCAGCAAAATTAGCTGATGCTCTAGCTCGGGCTTTGGAGTTCGAAATAAGTAAAGCCGGTTTGAGAAGTCAAGCCCGAGTTCGAACCATTGAAGAAGAAGCTACAAATGGAATCGAAGAAAAAATAGAAGCAACAGTTAGAAGGGTTTTAAAAGATATTGTGCCAAAAGAAAAGAAGACGAATATCAAGTGTTGGAAGTGTGGAAAAGAGAGTCACAAGAATAAACGATGCACCGTCAACGTCAAAAAGTCCAACGGAGCCAGCATAAGGAGGCAACGTCAAAATACCCTGGAAGCAAGTGTTGCATGCGTCAAACGCCAACTTAACAGCGCGTTCGTGGACGGATTTCTGGACGGAAAGCCATGTTCGCTGTTGGTGGATACAGGAGCAACGAAGACGATCGTAAGGCCCAACGTTTTAAACACCGACAAGGACATACTACCCACAAATTGGAGACTTCGTACCGCTACTGGGGATTCGGCTACCACCCACGGAGAAGTCAACGTCGTTATCACAATTGGGAGTACCGCTTTCCACCACAAGGTACTGGTAGCGAATATCCAGGATGAGGTAATACTTGGAATGGACATTCTGGGCAGTAAGGGCTGCGGATTAGACTTCGAACGTGGCACGTTGGAAATAAATGGAGAAGAGGTCGTACTACACCGAACTAATGAGGAAGCCATTCGTGTGATTTTGACTGAAGACACTTCAATACCAGAACGGAGTGAAATGATTCTGGAAGCTCGGGTGGATCACAAAGATGGAGAGAGAAACATCATGATGTTTGAACCCAGATGTAGTGACAATGAGATAGGACGAGGATTGGTACTGGGCAAAAGTCTGTTGCATACGTCTGGTGTAGTACCAATAAGAGTGATGAATGTCAACTTCTACGCTCTGACCCTGAAGAAAGGCACTATATTAGGGTATTGTTCTCCTATTTCATCCATCATCCGCCAAATAAGAATCACTGAAGAACCACAGAAGAGGATTGCACCCGAACTAGTCAACCTGGTCAAGACATCGTCGAGGGAACTTAATGACACCCAAAGAAAGCAGCTTAAAGTACTCGTCAGCCGTTATCAGGACATCTTCGATACCGGAAAGGGCAAAAGAGGCAGAACCGATGTCATCAAGCATCAGATCAACACTGGGGATGCGTGCCCGGTTAGACAGCCTGCTAGAAGACTACCTCTTGCCAAGAAGGAAGAGGCCGACAAGATCATTCGGGAAATGGAGGAAGAAGGAGTGATTGAACCATCCAGCAGTCCATGGGCCTCGCCTGTTGTTCTAGTAAAGAAAAAGGATGGATCAACTAGATTCTGCGTGGACTATCGTCAATTGAACAACGTGACGAAAAAGGACAGTTATCCACTCCCCCGAATTGATGATACCCTTGATACCTTGGCGGGTTCGAAGATCTTCTCGACTTTGGACTTAAAAAGTGGTTATTGGCAAGTTGAATTGGCACCTGGAGACAAAGAGAAAACAGCATTTACTGTTGGCACAGGCCTGTGGCAGTTTACTGTAATGCCGTTTGGCCTTTGCAATGCTCCTGCAACTTTTGAAAGATTAATGGAGACGGTGCTGAAAGGATTATCGTGGAAAACTTGCCTAGTGTATCTGGATGACATCATTGTGGTCGGAAAATCATTCGAAGAGCACGTGAAGAATCTAGAGGAAGTGTTTCAACGCCTTCGAAATTCTGGACTGAAGCTTAGTCCGAAGAAATGCCACTTGTTTAGAAAAGAAGTGCAATATCTAGGGCATGTAGTCTCAAGTCAGGGTGTCGCCGTCGACGATCAGAAGGTCAAGGCCGTGAAGGAATGGCCAATGCCTACTAACAAGCACGACTTGCGCAGTTTTCTCGGTTTATGTACTTACTACCGCCGGTACGTACCAGGATTCGCCAACATTGCTAAACCGTTGACTAGGCTAACTGAGGGCGAAAGAAGGTTCCAATGGGACGAAGATTGCAAGGAATCGTTTGGCCAGCTGAAGAACGCACTGATCAATGCACCGATTTTGAGTTATCCGTTGCCACAAGGAGAGTTTGTGTTAGACACAGATGCTAGCAACGTGGGAATAGGCGCTGTATTGTCCCAAATACAGGAGGGGCGAGAGTGTGTCATTGGTTACTTCAGCAAAACATTGTCAAAGCCAGAACGAAATTATTGCGTGACTAGACGAGAACTGTTGGCCGTCGTGAAGTCCGTAGAGCACTTCTATAAATACCTCTACGGAAGAAAATTCTTGTTGAGGACGGATCATGCAGCGTTGAAGTGGCTTCTAAACTTCAAGAATCCCGAAGGACAAGTAGCCAGGTGGATCGAGAGACTGCAAGAGTTCGACTTTGATACGGTACATCGTGCTGGTATAATCCATCAGAACGCCGATGCGCTATCGCGAAGACCGTGTCCAGAAAACTGCAGTCACTGCCGACGTGCTGAGGATAAGGACCTCTCCGTTCGAAGGACGAAAGTTATAAACGAACGCTGGAGCCCTGAAAGGATTCGAGAAGACCAGGAGAACGACCCGGACTTGCTGTTGGTACTAGGATGGAAGAACGAAGACCGGAGACCGACGTGGGAACAAGTTGCGCAATACTCACCCAGTGTGAAATCGTATTGGGCTCAGTGGAATTCCATTGTCGTGGAAGATGGAGTCTTGAAACGCGTGCTTGAAAAACCTGAGGGTCAAATAGAGAGAAAACAACTGTTGATCCCCAAAAACAGAATTCCGGAAGTTCTGGAGGAACTCCATTGTGGAGTAACAGGTGGACACTTGGGAGTGTCAATGACCCTTGGGAAGCTGCGGGAAAGGTTCTACTGGGTGAACTGCAAGGAGGATGTTAAGGAGTGGTGTAAGAAATGTGCAACTTGTGCACAAAGTAACGGTCCACAAAAACGCAGGAAGGCTCCGATGAGACAATACAACGTGGGTAGTCCATTCGAAAGAATTGCCGTGGACATTGCTGGTCCGTTTCCCCAAACAGATGACGGAAATAAGTACATTGCTGTAGTTATGGACTATTTCAGCAAGTGGGTGGAAGCATATGCCATTCCGAATCAGGAAGCTGCCACAGTTGCCGATGTAATTGTGAAAGAGCTTATCTGTCGATTTGGTGTGCCGTTGGAACTACATTCCGACCAAGGTAGAAACTTTGAATCCGCCTTGTTTCAGAAGATGTGCAGCGCTTTGAATATTCGGAAGACAAGAACAACACCGCTTCACCCGCAGTCTGACGGAATGGTGGAACGAATGAACAGAACGATAAATCGATACTTGTCCAAAGTCGTCTCTGACCATCAAAGAGATTGGGATCGTTACCTTCACCTATTCCTCATGGCATACCGATCTTCCGTTCATGAGTCAACCGGACAGACACCAGCTAGCATAGTGATGGGTCGCGAATTACGTCTTCCCTGCGATTTGCGATTTGGGTGCCCACCGGGTGAAGATCTAGCTGGCGACGACTATGTCACCGAACTGCGAAGAAGGATGGAAGACATTCACTATCGGACACGCTTAAACATCCAGAGTGCTAGCGATCGGATGAAGGATACCTACGACATCAATGCTGACAGAGGTGGATACCAGCCAGGCGACTTGGTGTGGTTGTACAACCCACGACGACGCCGGGGTTTGTCTCCAAAGTTACAGCCTTCTTGGGAAGGGCCGTACGAAGTTCTTAACCGAATTAATGATGTCGTTTACCGCATAAGGAAAAGGCCACACGGAAAACCCAAGATCATCCACTTTAATCGTCTATCACCATACCATGGAACCAACGAAGACCGTCAGCAAGGCCAGCAGGTGCGGCAATTGATGCCAGTGGAAGACTTGTCATTTGAAGAGTTTATGTCTCTGCATTCTGGAAGTTATAAGTCCCGATTTGGAATCACCCAAGAAGTACGTCAAGACATTTTTAAAGCTCCAGCAGACTATTCACTAGTCCATTGTGTGTCTCAAGATCTGGACATGTCGAGAGGGATCGCCACTGTGTTCAAAAGGAAGTTTGGTAGACTCGATGAGCTTCGGAAGCAAAACCCACAAGTTGGAGGGTTACTATGTCTGGCAGGCACTCGGCAGAATTCACGAAGGAACATCTTCTATCTAGTCACGAAACAATTCACGTTCGAGAAGGCTACCTACCAAAATGTTTGGGATACCTTATGTGTGTTGAGGGAAACCGTTCTCTCTCAAGGTATCAGGAGATTAGCAATTCCGAAGATCGCCTGTGGATTTGATTGCCTGGATTGGAGGCTAGTCCGAAGTATGTTGGAAGTGCTCTTTCGTTTCACGGGAGTGGAAATCTTAGTGCATTGCTACAACCCAAAAAGGCCAACGAACTGGAAGACTGTCGATTGTTACTTCCATAGAACGTCTGGGTGCAGAAAAGGAGCAAACTGCAGGTTTCGCCACCATGAGACTGCTTTGACGTTTCGGGACGAAACATCTTTAAGGAGGGGGCAGTGTGACGTTCTCGAAGAATCGGGAGTGATGATTTAATCGTAAATCCGTAGGATCGCGAATATTCTATTCTGGAACAGACCAGAAGCGGCTTCCCGCTTTAAATAGGACGGGAGAACGACTGCGGCATGATCAGTATAGTCGAACCGCGTCGATGAAGAAGTGCGAATAAGCTACTTAATCCGTGTGACTGTTAAAATAAATAATTGTGCTGTTATAACTGTAAATAGTCTAGTGTTGAAATAAATTGTACATAGTTTGTTCAAATAAATAGTTTTGTGAACCCGTAAACGCTACATTTGTAAATTATTTCTTCTTCTAATTCGGCTAATGTGCTTGGACCACTACTGTTACTTGCGAATTTTAAGACTGTTTATTGCAATGGAAAATATTTATATATCTATTTTTTTGAATGAAGGTTGGGAATCGCTGCTGCTGATCGTAGAAAAAAAAGTACTGAAATAGGGTAATAATGAGGACGAACAGCGTCGTTAATAATTCTAATAACAAATTGGAAACAAAATTGACACTACCCTTCACGAATCTCTTAAAGTTATATCCACATGTCTCACTATTATGGTAAAATAATTAATTAAATAAAGACATAAAATAACTTAATTTTGCTCTCAACATTTTAAAATTACTCTTAAAGTTTTTTAAGATCCTTTCTTCATCATTTGCCACACCCTTATTGACTTACTATCCATTAATTTATTAATCCGCAACATTATCTCATCACTCACGAAAGCAGGCAATCGTTTAGATTACTTCCGATAAATTAATCAATTTTCAGGTTTAGTTGACATGAATTTCAAACGCACGCCAGACATAAACTTTCTCCGACACATACTCCGGTATATGGGTATTTTTCTGGTCACACCGTGGTACGATTTCCACAAAAACACGTTGTACAAACCGACAGTGTGCAAAATTTTCGGTGTCGTTCTGATCTTGTTGAAAATAACATGGATAGTCAATTTCGCAGTGGACACGTCTTTGCACGAAATTTATCACAGTTTGTTCTTGTCTCAAAAAGTTATTTACACGATAACCATCGCGAATTTAGTAATAATCAGTTTTTTGACAATTGTGAAATCGACGTTTTGGGACGCTCAACAATGGAAAGTTTTGTTTCGCAACTTTACGTACATAGACCACAATTTGCAGACTTTGGAAGTGAATGTAGTTGAATCAAGTTTGTGCTTCGTCTTTCGACAGATCGCATTCTTTGTCGGCTTGGGATATTATTTTTACACATGGGGTAGAGCAATGGGCATGTCGTTGAGAAAGTCGTTTTGGATCACCCCCTTTTTTGACTTCTACCAGGAACACTTATTGATTCTGCTCCTGGCATTTGTTGGTAACTCTATAGAGCGCAGATACAAGACGTTTAATCTAAAAGTGATGGAACTCCATGGGCAAGCACATATTGTAGGCAAGCTGGAACACATGATGAAATTTTATCGAATTTTGGGCGAAACAATCGAGACTTATAACCGCATGTTTTCTTATAGGATCATTCTTATTACATTCCAGTGCGGAGTTGAAACCTTACAGTGTCTAAATTTTGCTTTTGTTTATGCCACCACTACCACCGAAGACCCCTTCGTGTACCACGTTCTCGCCGCCAATTTGGTTCAGTTGGGATTGACTTTGGTAATGACGGTACTTTATGGTTCTGTTGATCTAATCTATGTTGTAGCACAATTTTTGGATGATTGTGGTACCATTTTATTCTGCAAAGGAAGAAGCGAAGAAAGTATTTGATCTGTGCTACAAACTTCAAGAGGAGTTTAGTATCAAATCGTGTGAAGTAGAAGCATTGTCGAAAGTGATCGCCTACTGTAAACACTTTAACAAAGAATTTAACGCCGCCGGCTTCTTCAGAGTCGACAAAACCATTATGTTAAGTATTATCGGCAACATTGCTACGTACTTTATCATTATAATACAGCTTAATCACAGTGTCGTCGTTTAAAACATGTGTTTTAAAATATTGTTTGTTCTGGCTACCCATTTCATGAAATAAAACATGCATGTTTTTATGTTCTTCAGATTTCTTTATTTGAACTTGTAATTACAGGACAATCGGAGCAGAATGCAGTAAGTATATTTTTTCACTACTAGCTTCAGAAAACATCATTACCTATACATATATGTATCATGTTTTCTGTACCTTATCCGTTAATGGACTTTTTTCTCTCCTACCAGTAGGTAGATAATAAAAACAAATGACAATGTTGGCATGGTTGCTGCCGTAGTTGATGTGTTGAGTTGACATTTGCTGTCATTATTAATGATAGATGATACCTCAACAATGTAGAGATGGGGAATTGGATTTTTTTGCAAAATGTTAAATTTGACACCTGGACCACAGTAGCAGTAAAGTAAAGTAAAATAGCTCATCTAATTTGACCGGTGCAACGAACAGGTAACCCACAATGAATAAGCTATGGACCGGATGCGGGTGGCACGGTTTTTAAAAACGATGAGAACTGGAGTGCAAAAAAGTGTATCACGGAGAAAGGTTTAAAATGTTGATTTCTTGTTTTATCTCTTATGTCTAAAACCGAAACTGTGTCATTTTTATTTGACAGAGTACTCAATTTCGCCCGGTTTAAACTTTTTTTTTTTTTCGAAAAAGGGGTACTACATTGGAGTCGTCAACTCCCTATGTTACTTCCCATTGCGAATATTATTTGTGGTCAAAATTGACCGATGTAGGAGAATTTGTGGAACATAGAAACAGACAGGCAGACAGACATTTTATATCTATACTAGCTGGTACCCGGCGCGCGTTGCTACGTCCCAAAAATAGAGTAAAACACATCTCAGTACTGTCCTTGGGCTATGTTGATGGTAATTGCGAAAGCAGAGCGCACTGGAAATCGAAGCCGTTTGAAATCGAAATTTATATCGGTATGTACCATATTTTTTTACGAAAAAGAGATGACACATTGGGGTCGTCTACCCCTTACGTTACCCCCCATTTGCGAATATTATTTGTGGTGAAAATTTCAAAACGATCTGTTCACCGGTTTAGGCGCTCATAACATACGAACAAACAAACAAACAAATATTGACTTTTATATATTAGATATGGATAACACCATTCCACTTTTACTTTATTGATAACTCAATTGGATTACTTAATTGGTCTAATACATTACCACAATAGGCAAACAACAACTAGTAAATGAGGAGTAGTGCGTACATGCAGGCAGTGACAAAATGAATTTCAAGCTTTCAACTAAAGACATTCATTTCATCCAACCTTTTGTCTACTATCTCAGCATCTTCTGTATCACACCTTGTTATAATTTTAAGAAAAAATCCATCGTCCGACCTTATTTAACTAAATTTTACGGATGCATTCTGATTTTCCTAAGATTATCGTCATTCGTTTTCGCACTGATGGACAAAAGACTGACTGAAAAAATGGGAAATGCTGTTTTCACCCAAAAACTACTCATGATACTAGTTTATTCAATTATGATAGTTTTAAGCGTGGTCACCATTGCACGTTGTTGTTTTTTCGATATGGAATCCTGGACAATTATTCTAAAGAATTTTCAATTTCTGGATGCAAAGTCGCAGAATTGTGGAAAATTAGAACCCAAATTATGGAATAATTTTTATGCTGTTTTATTCACCAGACATTTACTTTTTTTGGGTTCTTTTTCGTATGTGACATATATTTGGTGGCAATATTTACAAATTCAGCTTTGGGAAATTATTGTTTTGACTGGTCCCTTGGAAATCTACTTTGAATTCTTGATAATTACGATGATGACGACGTTCATTTGGGCCCTGAAATTAAGATATCAACAACTTAACACAAGACTTCGTTGGAGTATTAAAAGTGAGAAAATCTTATCCGAAGTTATAAGCACTGCCAAGAGTTATCGACTTTTGGGAGAAACAGTGGACATTCTTAACACCATATTTGGACTACAGATGGTATTAATTTTCTTTCATGGAGGAGCACAGTTAGTTCACTGTCTTAACTTAAGTTTTATTCTTGAAAGAACAGATGAATTTAAAGGTGTGTACTATCATATGGTGGTTACTAACTGTTGCATTTTGGCTTGGATTGGGGTAAGTAACAAAGACAAATTTCTCTCATTTCGTCTTCATTGTTTAGGATGTATTTCGAAATATTATTCAATCTATGTATTCTACATCTCAAGAATCGGGAAAGTTTATCGATTTGTTATACAGATTACAAGAACAGTTTGTAGATGGCAGCCGAGAAATGGAGGGTTTGAAGAGGTTGGTCTGCTACTCGAAAAATTTCCACAAAGAATTCACTGCTGGTGGATTTTTCAGAATTAATAAAGCTATTATTTTTAGTCTTCTAGGCAATGTTGCAACTTATGTGATCATTATTTTTCAGTTAAACGAAAATGGAATTCGTCAAAAAGTAGCTTCTTGACTAAATCTTATTATTATTTGCACCACAATGGTTTTTTAAAATAAACTGAACTGTAGGTCTCGCTGTAGGTATATAAATATGTAGCATAAGTAAGACATAATTAATTTAACTAAAATTTTTTGTCTAGACAATAGGTATATACAATGTGTAAGCGAAATAAGTACATTAATTTCAACTGGTAATAGAATTCTTTAAGACCAACAACTTTTCCTAATAATTTTTTTTTAACACGTTGTCTTTGAGTTAACAGCTATTAAAGTAGCAAGGAATGTAAGGAGGTATTAGACATGTACAGGCCAAGACGAAGCCTCATTTTTACATTACATTTACATTACATTACGGCTCCTGATAACGTAATTCAGTGACATGGTCCTAACAGCAGTACGTATAGGTTGACGATTATATTTGTTTGTTTTACCCTTGACAACGGAACTTAAGAATATTACTAAGTTCGTCGGTAAGTAATAATTTACAAAAGTACACTATTATTAAGTTCCGTTGTAAAGGGTAAAACATAAACAATAGTTATTTATGTATCTAGGGAATAAAGACCTATTTTAATCCCGAGAATGTAAGAAATGCATTTTCATTTGGGGGATAGGTCTTTATTCCAGAGATGCATACAAAACTTTCCTCCCACCCTCCTAAGTTAATAATAAATTAGAAAAGATTTTTTTTTCAAGTAATAATTGTGAGTTTGTCTAACACTCTCAATTCACAATTGAAGTTAAGTATTAATATCAGTAGAAATTGGAGAAAATAACGATCACGAAGTGTTCAAATCTGGCGATCGGGCAGGCCTGGCTACAGGTGTCCAATACATCGGTACAACATTTACCCCCTTCCGGTTGACCGACTGATCTGAAATTTGGTACACACCTTTACTTCTGGTGAAAATACAATTATGTATAGTCAGTATCATTCTAAATCCAAGATGACCGCCGCCACAAAATGGCGGATTACTTTTTTCAATCCGTTCAATAAGGGTATCAAATGAAAGGGAATGAAAAAATTCAAAATCCAAGATTGGCGCCACCAGAAAAAACTTGAACATCTTAGAAAAAAGAAAACTAAAAACTTAAAAACAAAATAAGTAAAAAAAAAGTAAACGTTTTTATTGTAAAGAAACATAATAATGAGACAGATAATGTAATAAAAGCTAAAAAATAATAACATATGTACCAGGTACCAGTCACCACACCTCTCTCCTCATCAATATAGAGCATTAATCAAACTAAAATAAAATCGTCTAGAAGGTCGACTAGAAGGAGCTCCCCGTGATTCCGACCTTCACAAGGTTCCTTGCTGGTCAGGTCCTTGCTTGATTTTATTTCCTTCTTGGAGCATTTCATAAAAAGCTCGTCAATTTGTAGGGGGAAAAATGATTTTAAAAAATGCGATTTCGAAAAAATGGTACCTAGAAAAAGTCTTTATCTTGATGAGTTCTACTACTGGTTAAAATTAAATACTCATTTCGCTTATATACACCTTGTATTTACCCTTTATCTGAATATAGAAGTCAAATTTCTATAATTGTTTCACTAATTATTAAAATTAATCATCTAAAGATAACTGACTTGGTGTTCATATTGTTCATATTATTTTCTCTAATGAATATATTTCGTCACTGTGTGTTATTGTGTCTCAAAAAATGTACCTTATATATGGATGTATTGTAGCCTTTAGAGCAAATCTTAACCTTAAATTAGTACGCTGTCTTTAATGACAATCTACTATTTTATTAGTTTTTAGTAGAATATAGATAATAATTAATGTCATAATTAATTGCCAGAAAAAAATCGTTGTCATTTATTTTTCCATTCATGTCCGTTGAGCGCCTTCGTACATTTATTTGCGATTGATTACGAGATTATTATTGTACCTCTTATTTAATAAATATTCCACAGTTATCATTTTGAGTCTAATGGGGGTTAATTAGGAAAGTATACATAATTACCGTTCCACATTAGTAAATGAGACAAAACCCAATGCATTTTCAACCTGCAGTCAGTAAGAAAATGAAATTCAGACTTTCAACCAAATATATTCGTTTTATTGGACCTTTTATTTATTACCTAAGTTTTTTTGGTATCAGTCCATGTTTCAATTTTAGGAAAAAATCCATCATCCGACCTTATTTAGCAAGGATCTACGGATGCATTCTGATTGTCTTAAGATTATCAACGTTGGCTTTCCCATGGGTGGATAGTTGTGCGTATCGGAAATTTGTGAATGTTGTTTTCACCCAAAAATTACTCATAATATTGATATATTCAACTGGGATAATTCTAACCTTCGTAGCCATTATACGTGGTTGTCTTTTCGATCTAAAAGCGTGGACAATCGTTCTACAGAATTTACAGATGTTTGATGTCAAATTCCAAATCCACGGAAAATCAGAAAGAAAATTATGGAATAATTTTTATGCTTTTTTGTTTACTAAACACCTAATCTTTATGGGGGTTTATTCCTATGTGGTTAGCAATTGGTGGCGATTTTTACAAATTCCGTTTTGGAAGGTTATTGTATTTTATGGTCCTCTTGAAGTTTACTTCCAATTCTTGTTGATTCTGCTTATGATCACACTGATTTGTGCTTTTAAAATAAGATATGAAGAAGTCAATGCAAGAGTTTGTCGGGGTGCCAAGAGTAACAAAATCATATCAGAGCTTATAGGTTTTGCCAAGAGTTACCGGTATTTAGGAGAGACAGTAGAAATTTTTAACAACATTTTTGGAATACAGATTGTATTATTATTTTTTATTGGAGCAACACATCTAGTCCACTGTCTTAACTTAACGGTTATTCTTGATAAAATTGATGCATTTCAAGATTTTTACTACCACATGCTTTTATCTAACTTTTGTGTTTTGGTGTGGATCACGGTAAGTGCCAAAATAACAGTTTCTCTCATTTATTATTATTGTTGTAGTACATTTTCGGTACCATTATTAGTTCTACGAATTCCGCATCTCAAGAATCGAGAAAATGTATCCATTTATTATATAAATTGCAAGAAAATTTTGCAGATGGTAGTTGCGAAATGGAGGTTTTGGAGAGATTGGTTAGCTACTCGAAAAACTTTCAGGCACAATTCAGTGCAGCTGGATTCTTCAGGCTCAACAAACCTATTATTTTTAGCCTTCTTGGAAATGTCGCAACTTACGTGATCATTATTTTTCAGTTAAATGATAATCTATTTCACCAAAAGAGACATTAAATTAGTTTTTTATCAACACGACATCCGTGTATTAATGCTAACATTTAGTAAAATGTAGACACCTAATAATTGATTGCATTGAATATACATTAAATTCATACTAACTAACATCTCTACTACGAAACTGCACACTTTACAATTTTTGTAATTTTTTTTCATGGGGGGCAAAACAAGCCGTTGATTTGTATATACTTCTTCAGAGAATTTAGTGCTAGTAAATATTGATGTCAGAAATAGAAGTAGCAATTATAATTATTGTGACTAGTACAAAAACTGATTAAAATTTATGTATTTTTTATTCTACAAAATTAAAATTATAAAGGAGCAATCGTTGTTATTGAAAAATTATAAAGTGCGTTAATAGTTATTTATGTACCAAGTCAGTAATTTCCACTCGAGAAAATTAAATTATCGACAATTTGACATGCACTCGGGACATTACTATTGAAAATCGCACGACACTGAAAAATAGCCAATAGAAAAACAGAATTCGGTGTCGTTTCTATAACAATATAAACATTTTGTGGAATTTTTTTCAGCCAATCAAAATCATTTATGTATTTATTAAAAATCTCAAATTACAAAATTAAAATTAACTTCAACAATAATAATTAATTAGAAGAGTTACTGTTAAAATTGAACACACAATTGTTGTAAGTAGTAAGTTTCATTGAACTGCTTCCAAATGATGGTTTGGTGATGCTCCATGTCCATTTGTAAGTATGGGCGGATAGAATGTGCGCTGTATGTCCAGTAATTTTAATAAGCTGCTGTTCTCTGACTCCTTGCTTTGCTAAGTTGGAAACTGCCGCGGCTCTTGCAGAATGATTAGTGATTTTATTTTTTTGTGTCGATACCAATTTTTTTTTGCCGATTCAGCCATCCATGAAGATAATTATCTGGTTTCTTCCCACAGGCGTGTTTTTAAAGCATCCTTTGGATTGTAGGTTTTGCCAATTTGGATTAGGAGTTAAAAATAAACTGTCTGTGCTTATCAATTTTGTTCTTTTTTCTAACAATCTGAAAACAAGAAGGGATTTATAATGTATGGCAAATTGCAAGTTTGTAGTTACCGAACTGGACAAATATCTGAATGATCTTTATTCGGCTCTGGAGCTGCTGAATTCAATGTCTGTAAATGGATCAAACTTCATATTAAACTTCTTATAGTACATTTCTTGTAATTGTTTGGCACTGGAGTTCCACATGATTTTTACGACTGACTTCTTATATTCATTTCCATTCCTGTTCCTCATGTTAAAAGCCAAGTCTTTCAATATAATTACGAGCTCTTTTTTCGATACGCAATTTTCAATGTTATACCTTTTTTCTTTACAAAAACTTGTAAACTGGATCCACACACATGTATTCCTGCGTTTTGTGTTCACTGGTACTTTCTACAGCTTCATCAATATTTAGCAAAGATGTAGAACCAAAACGTGACATTTTTTTTGAAATTAAACAATTTTTTTCCGTTGTCAGGGATAATTCTGTTATATAACTTGATTTTTTTTGTCAGAAATTTATAATTTAAGAATTTAAGAAGTATAATGTCCGTGCATTGATTTTCTTACCGAATATGCCCTCGTGCATTGTGCGACTTTCTGTGCGGCTGTTGTGGCAATATTGTTGTGTTTCTGGATTTTACCTATTTATTTATACATTGCATACATTTTGTCTCTGATTATATTATGATAACATTACTTATTGATGGCTCCTTAATAATAAGAAGAATTCAAATCAAAACCACAATTATAGAAACAATATTTTATAACGAATACCAAGCAGCTTAAGAGGACTCCGTACGTTGAAAATAGTGTCGATTTTGTGGCTTACTGGATTTGCTGTACAGGCGTTATTTTTCAACATTTTTTAATTATTATTTTTTTATTTGAAACTACAGGCCCACTTCTACAATTCGGTCAGACTAAATTGTAAAAAAACTTTCATTTTCTGTTTAAAAAAAAAATTGTAAATGTGTGAATAACACACATTTTCAAGTGCATGAAACTCGATTATAGGTAGACTTATAAAAAAAAGAGTCTGACCAAATCGTAGTACAACTCTTCCACAAAATTCCTGTAAAATTTCATCACCTTAAGATGAACAATGTAACTGCTACATTAAATCCAGTAATACCCTGCAAACATATTTTTTAACGTTTTGTACGACATCATTCATCCCTCCTTTGCACCCAACTTACTTCTCCTCCACTCGTGAATCGACAACCTTCGTCACGACACGATATTTTCCGAATGAGTGCCGGCAAAGTTTCAGCAAAAACAGCTATTCTCACAATAATTATTCTCAATACTTGCACAAGTATGGCACGCCGTTTTACTATTTAATCACCGAAAAAAAATTATCATAATACATATTAAAGAAACGAATTTTAAATGATTTATTTACATGTGGAACATAATTGAACTAGAATGTATTACTTTTATGTTAATACATAAATTTTATTCAAACTAATTATTATGCACTAACATAATTAAATAATAGTGAATTAAAATTATGAGTTTGGCTAAATTTTAGAACTCAATTATTATTGTCCCATCATAAACAAAAATATCAGTATTATAATTATGTAGGAATATAATTTTAATTAGCATAATAAATTCAGAATTAAAATTATGTACATAATAAAAAATTCGAATTAAAATTATATACATAGAAATTCAGAATTGAAATTATGTACATAATGAAAATACAGAATTAAAATCATATACATGTAACAAAGTCATGCGTAAAGCCTGCCTGCATTCGTTCCCATGCGAAATTTAAAATTATGTACAGAATAAAAATGTTTGAATTAAAATTATGTACACAATAGAAATTAAAAAGTTATGTATTTTTATTATGTGCCAAGACAATAAAAATATTATCAATATTTTATCAGAAAAATATTAATTAATTATAATTATGTTACGGCATAATTAAAATTCACCCATTTTTGTATTTTTTTTTTATGTATAATAATTTTATTTTATTTAACAACATAAAAGCATTGCGTTTTTATTATGTAGGTACATACATAAAAAAGAAACATCCAAAAAATTTTGTTTTAAATTGAAAAGAAATAATTTATTTATTTTCGAAAAAATATTTGTCTATTAAATAGTAAAACGGCGTGCCATACACAAATGCACATTAGATAACTAGTAGTAGACAAATAGTTATAGCTACTATCTAATTTTTTAGATAAAATAAACTTTATTTAGTGGTATACGTGGATCATAAATGCAGAAAACAATGGAAAAAAAAAGAAAATAAAGCAAATTGAGTCATCTATAAAAAAACTTGGAAATCTGAACAGCAGGCTGAAGGTCAGAAAACAAGTCTATTTTATGAATGCTTGCGGAAAGCTTTTGAAAGGTAATGCATTTTATTTGACCATTTTTTGAAGTATGTACAAGTTCAATATTGTGTAATTACCAGTGAAACCTCTTATTGCGGACACTTTTTTTACATAAGAAATATTAAAACCTATCTAATACGGGCACTGGCAGTAAAATAGGTACATTACATTATTTCTAGAAAGAATAATAAATAAAAATAATTTTTTGGAAGAAAACAAATTTCTGTTACAATTTAAACATTGGAAAACACCGAGCCCATGAATTACCATGCGAAATAAATAGAAGGCCGGAAATAGAGCAGGTACCCTTAAAACATTTTATGACACTGCACACTCCTGTATTCTTTCGGTAAATTCTATGCATTTATGGTCTTATTGCAGGTCCAGACTTGAGTGTAGGTACAAAATACCAGAAATTTAAATTTGTTTGTAAACAGAAACCCAATTTTTAGGTTTTTTACGTATTTTACATAATTTATATTTTTTATACGTAAGCCCAAATTTTTACCCGTAAATTTTATGGAAAACTATGTTTCTATTTATTGCTTCTCTTTAATTATAAATTCTTTCAATAACCATCAATTTTGATGATTCACATCTACCGGGCGTCCCGGAATTATCGTCTAAATGACTATTTTTGCCACGCAAAAGAAAGGTATAATGGGCATTTCTCTCACAACTGAATAAAATGATAAAAAGGGGTGAATTACTATGGTTACACGGTGGTAAGACATCAAGATACAAGATCATTTCAGCATAAAATCACTTATGCTGAAAGCCTGTCCGAGATCGCCCATCTGTATCCTTATCATAAAATTTATTATAATACATATATATTTTCGGGCACCCTATATTTTCATCATTTTGAGCATTATTAGTTACTTAGTAACCTAAAATTTTCAATTTATAAGAAAATCTGTTAAATTAAACGGACGTAAACAGAGATATCGTCCACGACCACGATAGATACGAGTACATAGGTAATATGTATATTTTCAATCCACACAAGACATATTCCTTTTCCATTTATTACGTAAAAAAAGTCGTCGATGCTGTCATCACTTTGGCGTGAATCACCCTGTATACAAAAATGCAAAAGCAAAAAACATGAAATTGTCTAATATAAAAATCGAGATAAAAATTAACCAGTTGGATTTTTTTTTTAAAACAACGGTAGGTATATGACTTATCGAATGCATTACTTTTGTACTTTTCTGAGATATCGATAATTATACATGATTTGTTCATGTCATGTTCATATCTACTATTGTTGTTAATATTATTTTGAATTACGATTTTATATTTTATTAATAAATTAATAAATATAAAAAAATACCATAATGCTTTTTATTTTTAACAAACAAAAACAGCAAACGTGATGGAAGATCCTGTAATGAGATTTACTATTTCTGAGCGCGCGCAAGCATTTTCGTGTAATTATTATTGTTGGTCACAGTCGAGCAGTCCACCACCACCATAAATGAGGGTTTTTCTATGCCATCCACAGTCGGCATATTCGGCACATTATCATCAGCGGAACTCGGCTGTATTCCCCTTCATTCCCTACTTTAAAAATTGTGGCGGGGGTAGCGTTGAGAAAAATCGGACAAATCTGAAGGTCGACCATCGTACGGATTCCTCTTAAGATGGAAGAATTTTTTCTTTTGCTTTTGATAGATTCAAGGAGTTCACAAATGTGGCAGTAAAAATCAAAGAATAAGGAATGGGAATGGGAAGAAGAATAAATAACGAGGGAAAAAAATAACTAACAAGGAAAGAAAAGTTACGTCGTACATGTATGTATTATACAAGAAGTGCATAAATCTTCAATTATAAAATATTTTGATTAATTTAAATTAATAGATGATATTTTACAAAATAATACATACTGTTACATCGAGGGTTCAGGAACGAATCAGCGAACTAGAGATAACAACCCACACGACAAGCACCTGAAAATTTTCTTGCATTCAACGCGACGAACTTGCGTCTTCCTTTTCGAGTCGAGACCTTATCCAGGTAACATCTTCACCATATTGTTGGTTCTAATCAAGGGTTAAGTGTTTAGAAAGAATCCTCATTGAACGGAGTAAATGGTGAAGATGTCCAATTGTTTTTAATTGGAAGCGCATTTGCGGATCATATCGAGTGTCGGCAAGAGGTAAGGTAAAATTCTTTATTGCGTTCCAGACCTTGACCATTTTTCTTTTAATCAAATAGGAAACACCAACATTCACCTAGGGGATTGTTTCACGTCTGTTTCACATGGTTTTTCACTGAATCGTTCTGTTAGAACATTAGATGTAACGTATCCACAGAATAGGTTCGCTTGAGTGGAAGACAAGGTGTCGTGTTGTCCACGGACCAAGAGTCTCATAAATAAGTAAACGTCAGCTTCAAAACCCGCGGAAAAACGATCATCTATAAGATAAGTAACAGAACATTTTTTGTCAAACATTCCAGTGTAATTCTTTTGTGTTTGCGACAAACGTTAAATGTAAATTTCAATTTAACATTGCTAAAACTTGTTTAACGTAATTTAACCTCTTAAGATTTTGTACGAAATAAAAAAACTGGGCTAAGAAAAATATCTTCTCAACCTTGGTGTATAATTAGTATTGAATACTATGTAGTTGGTACCCGGCGGGCGTGGCTACTCCCCAAAAAAAAAGTAAAACATCTCATCCGATTTGATTGGTGCAACGAACAGGTAACCCACGATGAATAAGCAATGGACCGATCCGGGTGGCACTGATGGTTCTCAAAAAGGATGCGAACTGGTGTGCAAAAAGTGTATCACAGAGAGAGCTTTTTGGTACAGCTTTTTAAATGGTTTGAAAATGTTGATTTCTTGTTTTATGTGTCATTGTCTGTCTGTCATTGTGTATCATTTGTACTCAATTTCGCCTGGTTTGAATTTTAATATATTTTTTTTGCAGTGAAAACTTCTTTAGCGGCGGTGAGCACTTTTTGGGATGGGTAAAAAATGTTAAAGTCGCGTAAGGACACATGGCCTGATCGAAAATTCGTAAGACGGAGGGAGGGTAGACCGCCGCGCAGGCGCGGCGTAGGAGAGAAGGCAATATCCCCCTCTCTTTGTTGCGAGTTTCAGAAGAAATAATCGTCCAGCGGGAGGAGTAGCTATTTATCAAAATATGAACACAGTTCATTATTGCACAAATTATATGGATGTGCATGCGAAATACACCAGCATGTTTAATGCTACTGTTTCTGATATCGGCGATATGTGTATAAGTCGTTGCCACTCTGGCGATAATAATCAGTTCATTATTATGGTTGCCGTTTACATTTCTCCAGATAAGTCATTGCGTGCTATACGAGTCTACTTGTATGAAAATCTATTCATTTATTCTCATGACGCATCTGCATTGCTTCAAAAAGAAATTGGGAAAAGCTTTGATGATTTGCCAATGATTTTGAGTGGAGATTTCAACATAAACTTTGCAGACGATAAAAATCAACTATTAATTGAATTTTTAAATAATGAATTTGGTTTAACGATGTCAAATGATCGCAATCTTAGCACAACAAAAAACAAAACTACTATTGATGCGGTCTTTATTAGACATTTAAATAGATTCGAATCAAAATTGTTCGTTTCTTACATCAGCTACCATAAACCTATTGTATCAGTTTTAGAGATTGGCGATGATGATGCTGGTAATGATGATGGTGAAAGAGTCGTTGAAATTATGGATAAAAGTTGATTTTTCTGAGAGATAAACTTTTTATTGTAAAATAATTGTAATAGTTCTGAAGTGTTAAATTTGTAATGTAATATAAATTGTCATGTTTGTGTACGATAGCGCAATAAATAAATATTGTATTTTACCACATAAATGATAGTACTTTTAGACTGATAAACAAAGCAATTCGTGCGAAATTATTTCCTAACCATTCCAAAATATTCAAAAATGCACCACGTTAATGTTCAAGTTTTCACTTCTGCCGGCACTCCCGGAGTGCAAACCGTTGTTTTTTTTTTTTCGAAAAAGGGGTGACACATTGGGGTTGTCAACCCCCTATGTTACTTCCCATTGCGAATATTATTTGTGGTCAAAATTTCATAACGATTAATTGACCGATGTAGGAGCCTTTGTGGAACAAAGAAACAGACAGACAGATATACAAACATTCACTTTTATATCTATATATAGATAACACCATTTCATTATTAGTTTATTGATAACTCGATTGGATTACTTAATTGGTCTAATACATTACGACAATGGGCAAACAACATCAAGAACTAGTAAATGAGGAGTAGTGCGTACATACAGGCAGTGACAAAATGAATTTCAAACATTTCATCCAACCTTTTATCTACTATCTCAGCATCTTCTGCATCACACCATGTTATATTAAAAAAAAAAGTTCCATCGTCCGACCTTATTTAACTAAATCTTACGGGTGCATTCTGATTTTCCTAAGATTATCGTCCTTCGGTTTCGCATTGATGGACAAAAGACTGACTGAAAAAATGGGAAATGCTGTTTTCACCCAAAAACTACTCATGATACCAGTTTATTCAATTATAATAGCTTTAAGCGTGGTCACCATTGCACGTTGTTGTTTTTTCGATATGGAATCCTGGACAATTATTCTAAAGAATATTCAATTTCTGGATGTAAAGTCGCAGAATTGTGGAAAATTAGAACCCAACTTGTGGAATAATTTTTCTGCTGTTTTATTCACCAGACATTTAGTGTTTTTGGGTTCTTTTTGGTATGTGACATACTAGGTGGCAATATTTACAAATTCATCTGTGGGAAATTATTGTTTTGACTGGTCCCTTGGAAATCTACTTTGAATTACGATGATGACGACGTTCATTTGAGCAATGAAATTAAGATATCAACAACTTAACACAAGACTTCGTTGGAGTATAAAAAGTGAGAAAATCTTATCCGAAGTTATAAGCACTGCCAAGAGTTATCGACTTTTGGGAGAAACAGTGGACATTCTTAACACCATATTTGGACTACAGATGGTATTAATTTTCTTTCATGGAGGAGCACAGTTAGTTCACTGTCTGACTTAAGTTTCATTCTTGAAAGAACAGATGAATTTAAAGGTGTGTACTATCATATGGTGGTTACTAACTGTTGCATTTTAGCTTGGATTGCGGTAAGTAACAAAGACAAGTTTCTCTCATCTCGTCTCATTTCGTCATTTATTCTACATCTCAAGAATCGGGAAAGTTTATCGATTTGTTATACAGATTACAAGAAGAGTTTGTAGATGGCAGCCGAGAAATGGAGGGTTTGAAGAGGTTGGTCTGCTACTCGATAAATTTCCACAAAGAATTCACTGCTGGTGGATTTTTCAGAATTAATAAAGCTATTATTTTTAGTCTTCTAGGCAATGTTGCAACTTATGTGATCATTATTTTTCAGTTAAACGAAAATGGAATTCGTCAAAAAGTAGCTTCTTGACTAAATCTTGGTCAGATTCACAAATAGAGCACATAATATGTAAAGTTGATTTAGTAACACCCTAAATTTAATTTCCTATATTAAAAGCATTACGTTGTTATGGAAACGATAATAGAGTGTGAATTATTCGCACCACAATGGTTTTTTAAAATAAACTGAACTAGGTATATTAATATGTAGCATAAGTAAGACATAATTAATTTAACTAACATTTTTTGTCTGAAGTTCTAGGCAATAGGTATATACAATGTGTAAGCGAAATAAGTACATTAATTTTAACCGGTAATAGAATTCTTTAAGACCAACAACTTTTCCTAATAACTTTTAACACGTTGTTGTCTTTGAGTTAACAGTCATTGAGGCAGTCATCACACCACTCTCCTCATCAATGTAGAGCATTGATCAGACTAAAATAAAATAGTGGGATTAGACTAAAATAAAATCGTTTCCAAGCAAGTTCATGAAAGTAAAATTGATTTTATTATTATTTTTCTTTATTGGAGCATTTCAGAAAAGGCTCCTCAAATTGTAGGGGGAAACATGATTTTAAAAAATGCGATTTTGAAAAAAAAATGCTAAATGCGATTTTAAAAATGTCTTGATGAGTTCTACCCCTAGTTAAAATTAAATACTTATTTCGCTTACACCTTGTATTTACCCTTTAGCTGAATATAGAAATCAAATTTCTATAATTGTTTCACTAATTATTATTAAAATTAATTATTTAAAGATAATTGACATGTTCTTCAAATTGTTCATATCATTTTATCTAATGAATATATTTCGTCATTGTGTCATTGTGTCTCTCAAAATATCTACCTTATATATGGATGTATTGTAGCCTTTAGAGCAAATCTTAACCAAATTAGTATGCTGTCTTTAATGAAAATCTACTATTTTATTAGTTTTTAGTAAAATATAGATAATAATATTATTAATTATGTCATAATTAATTGCCAGAAAAAAAACGTCAGTTATTTTGAGCGCCTTCGTACATTTATTTGCGATTGATCACGAGATTACAGTTGTACCCCTTTCACAATATTAATAGTGTTCAACCAGCTTATTCAATAAATATTCCACAGTTATCATTTTGAGTCTAATGGGGGTTAATTAGGAAAGTATATCCACATTAGTAAATGAGACAAAACCCAATGCATTTTCAACCTGCAGTCAGTAACAAAATGAAATTCAGACTTTCAACCAAAGATATTCGCTTCATTGGACCTTTTATTTATTACCTAAGTTTTTTTGGTATCAGTCCTTGTTTCAATTTTAGGAAAATAATCATCATCCGACCTTACTTAACAAGGATCTACGGATGCATTCTGATTGTATTAAGATTATCAACGTTCGCTTGGGCATGGATGGATAATTGTGCGTATCGGAAATTTGAGAATGTTGTTTTCACCCAAAAATTACTCATAATATTGATATATTCAACTGGGATAATTCTAACCTTCGTAGCCATTATACGTGGTTGTCTTTTCGATCTAAAAGCGTGGACAATCGTTCTACAGAATTTACAGATGTTTGATGTAAAATTCCAAAACCACGGAAAATCAGAAAGCAAATTATGGAATAATTTTTATGCTTCTTTGTTTACTAAACACCTAATCTTTATGGGGGTTTATTCCTATGTGATTAGCAATTGGTGGCGATTTTTACAAATTCCGTTTTGGAAGGTTATTGTATTTTATGGTCCTCTTGAAGTTTACTTCCAATTCTTGTTGATTCTGCTTATGATCACACTGATTTGTGCTTTTAAAATAAGATATGAAGAAGTCAATGCAAGAGTTTGTCGGGGTGCCAAGAGTAACAAAATCATATCAGAGCTTATAGGTTTTGCCAAGAGTTACCGGTATTTAGGAGAGACAGTAGAAATTTTTAACAACATTTTTGGAATACAGATTGTATTATTATTTTTTATTGGAGCAACACATCTAGTCCACTGTCTTAACTTAACGTTTATTCTTGATAAAATTGATGCATTTCAAGATTTTTACCACCACATGCTTTTATCTAACTTTTGTGTTTTGGTCTGGATCACGGTAAGTGCCACAATAACAGTTTCTCTCATTTATTATTTGTTGTAGTACATTTTCGGTACCATTATTAGTTCTACGAATTCCGCATCTCAAGAATCGAGAAAATTTATCAATTTATTATATAAATCGCAAGAAGATTTTGCAGATGGTAGTTTCGAAATGGAGGTTTTGGAGAGATTGGTTAGCTACTCGAAAAACTTTCAGGCACAATTCAGTGCAGCTGGCTTCTTCAGGCTCAACAAACCTATTATTTTTAGCCTTCTTGGAAATGTCGCAACTTACGTGATCATTATTTTTCAGTTAAATGATAATCTATTTCAACAAAAGAGACATTAAATTAGTTTTTTTATCAACACGACATTCGTGTATTAATGGTAACATTATGTAGTAAAATGTAGACACCTAATAATTGATTGCATTGAATATACATTAAATTCATACTGATATGAAAACTAACGTCTCCACTACGAAACTGCACACTTTACAATTTTTGTGGGTTTTTTGAAGTAAAACTTTTTTATGGACACTTGACTTGGGGAGTAAGCTGCTGAATGCCTGACGAGAGCGTTACGAAAAGTGTGATCGGGTGAAGCGAACGGAAGTTTTTTTAATGCACGATTTTACAATAATTAATTCATAGAAAAAATGTTTGCCTTAACGGCATTCGAACCCGCGTCATCGGGGTTATAAATCCGTGCTTCACTCCATACATCCATTTACGTGTGTCAGTTTTGTATGCAATTGCGCTACTTATCTTAACCGCTACACATGATTGCCAACTTTTCGCTGACGACAAACTGAAACATGCATTATCCAATACTGCAGACGGTATTAATTCAGGATTCTCTAGGTCCATTTATAAACTTACATAAATTAAGAGCACTTTCATAACGGCGAACTGACGTTTTACTTCAGTCGTGTGGTCTAAAGCACACTCGTATTTTTTTCATGAAGGGCAAAACAAGCCGTTGATTTGTATAAACTTTTTCAGAGAATTTAGTGCTAGTAAATATTGATGTCAGAAATAGAAGTAGCAATTATAATGAGGTAGTATACTAAAAAATAAAGTTTTTGGAAAATACAATAATCATAAACATCATTGAAAAGTGTATGGTTTAGCGCTATTATGTTGAAAGTATACTTACTGAAAATGCAAAAAAAATTTAATTGAAATTTGTTTAAGTTTTTATGAGACAACTGTACTAGTTTAAAATACGTCATTAGTGGCCGGCATATGAATTAAGTAAGGACCTACGCTTTTCCATTTCTCACTCTCACTCATCTTAGAAGTAATTCTTTCCTTTTCGCTCTTACTCCCTCTATGCTCGGAAACTAATGACGTAGTTATTCGCCCGCGAAATAGTTTTTCATTTATTTCATGAAAACGGTTATGATTTAAGCAAAACGAAAAAATAGGAGTCCTCTATTTTAAGCAGTTTCATTTATAAAAAAAGTTTCAAAATTTTGTATACTACCTCATTGTGACTAGTACAAAAACTGATTAGAATTGATGTATTTTTTATTCCACAAAATTAAAATTATAAAGGAGCAATCGTTGTTATTGAAAAATTATAAAGTGCGTTAAATAATATAAAACAGTCCCCGTTTTATAAAATACAGCTGACATTTAGAACCACTTTTTATTTTACATCCGATTGCGAAGTGTGCCGAAACTTCTGAATTGAAGTTTAGTAGCATTTACAACATGAATTTGAATTTTAATTTCGCTACCGCGCTATCTGATAGCACCACGCCAAACTGAACACAGGGAAGCAATTTATCGGTAAATGATCGGTTTTTCAGTGCTTGGTTCACCGATCTCTTGATTCATTGAGGAATGTGGAAAAACCCTTCCGAAGGGGTGATGGTCAACTGTGGTGGTAAATTATTGAAAATAAACAATAATATAACCTAACACCTTTGTCACTTCACGCAATTGACAGTAAATTGACAGCTCAAAACACACTGCGCATGTGCAATTCAAAATTTCTTGTGCACTTCGAATTGGAGATTTGAGATCTGCAAACACACAATCGGAATTCGAATTGCAGCACGACTTGTGCCGAATTCGAAGTGCCGTTGTAAATGCAAGCACACGATATGGTAAGCCAAATATCTACTTCGCAATCGGATTTCGAATTGTGCCGGAATCGAAGTGGTTGTAAATGTAGCTTTAGGAAATATTGAAATAATTATGGGAGTCAATATTTTGATTAAAAAACCATAAATATTTATTCTGTGTTGTATTTTTTCCTATATATCTTGTGAATATTTATTGTTGCTTCCTGGACTTACAATTAGTAAAGATGATTTTTTTATGAATTTATACAAATACATAAATTTAAACTATTAATTTTTGAAATCAAATCCAGTAAACCAGCAGGAGGAAAAATAATCGGGGATGAAAATAATAAAAATAGAAGTTTCAACTAAAGAAGAAATTAGGAAATTCAAAATCTAGAGTCATGGAGAATCGGAAATAATTGTTGACGTATTGGAATGTTGCCTGAGCCGGGCGGGTTCGAGGATTTAAAGAATTCGTGTACACCACCGCAGTTACTAAATTTTATTAAAAATTGACGATTTCTATGGACAATTTGCACGGTATTTATTCACAATAACTTTCTTTGCCGACCGACTTGTTCACTACTTGTTTCGTCATTCGTTCCCCTCTTATACTCCTGCTGGTGTTCTCGATTTCTTCTATTCTGGAATAATGAGATCATCCTTTCACCGCGACAGAACCTTCTCGACTGATGACAGCATCTTATGTGAGCATTTGTTTCGACACATATAATGACATCATCCGCTGTGAATAGTTGATGTGACTTCCTGTGCGACTGTCGTGGCAATATTGAGTGGAAGAGTGGGTCCTCAAAAAACGGCGTTTATACAAGCTTTAGGAGACCAAGATTGTGATGTTTTTGTCGAAGGTCGGGTAAGAGCAAAACCAGGAAATGAACATTTTGTGGGTCAATGTGTGACGTCATCCAAGGGAGATGTGATTTCTGTCCATAATGTATCCAATTGGTGATTAAAGCGGGACAATTAATGGTGAGGGGTTATCCTTGCATAGAAGAAGCACTAACAGGGACATCAGTCACTCTGCTCTCAAATTTGATCAAAGTGATCTGAGACCCCAAATAGAAGAGGCTTTGGAACCTGTGCACCAAGAACAGCTTCTTCGTCTCATAAATGAATTTAGTGATTGTTTTGCTTCGAAAACGGCTGAATTAGGAAAATGCGCAGATGGCCCGTAACATAACGCCCATATAGACTTTTCTTTTAAGGAACAAGTGAAGGATCGTTACCCACTACCCCGAATAGATGACCACTTTGAACGACTTGCAGGAGGTCATTGCGTCACGAGCTTTGACTTGTCGAAAAGTTCCATATCTAAGACAGCTTTTGTGACCCCAAACGGCCACTATGAGTATTTAAAGATGCCTTTCGACTAGTCAACGCTCCAGCCGTCTTTCAGAGGATGATAAATCATGTTTTGGGTCCCTTGAGGTTTACTAATGCTCTAACGTAAATGGAGGATCTTCTCATCCCATCCACCGACATTGAAAACGGGTTAGAAGCTCTCAGGAGCTTTTTCTTTAAAAGTAAGATCTATTATCTTGGTCATGAAGTCAGTGGGGATGAAATACGACCTGGAGGCCATAAGGTTGCGGCAGTGGAAAAGTTCGCTACGCCAACGAATGTCCACCAAATTAAACAATTCTTAGGATTAATCAGCTAATTTAGGAAGTATCATACAGAACTAGCATTTATGCTAGACCCCTGACGAGTTTATTAAATTTGTTTGGAGAGATCAGGAAAGCGCATTTAAGTTCTTGAAGAACAAGCTGACAAATCGACCTGTACTTATGATCTATAAACTTAGGGTCGACGCAAACCTGCACAAGGATGCTTCAAAATGGGGCACTGGCTCAATGTTGATGCAACGCAGAGGATGCAGAGGATGCAGAGGATGACCAGATACATCCAATACTGTACTACAGCAGACAAACGAATAAGGATACAACGATACCATTCTAACGAATTGGAAGCACTAGCTGTTGTCAGATCTATGAAGCATTTTAGGCGTTATTTGTTGGGTAACTATTTTAAAGTGTTGACCGACTGTAATGCCCTCCGTACGACAATGACGAAACGGGACCTAATGCCACGTATTGGGCGGTGGTGGATAAGAACTCTCGAGTTTGACTATAGCGTTGAATACAGACCAGGCACAAAGATGGGTCATGTGGATCCTCTGAGTAGGAACACCGTCGAGGGACGATCCAGTCGTGAGGATTGGGTGTTGATTGCACAAACGGACAAACGTTGTCGGCATTTGCATGAGGTGTTAACCTCAAGATGGAGAGGAAAGAAGTGTTCATCGTGACTACACACTGAAGGACAACAGAGTTTACAGGAAAACAGACAAGGGCCTGAGATGGCGTTGTCCCAAAGCACGCGAGGATGCAATTTGTAGATGGTTATGAAATGGTAATTTATTGTTAGGTGATGGTAAATAGTATTAGTTGTTTTTTATTATAATTGTCTTAAAGAAATGTAGCAACAACGTGTTGCAAACCAGAAACTAAACCAAGTGGATGCCGCGAGGATGCAGCATAGGGTAGCATGGCCGAGTTGTTAGAAACCAAGGCCGCAACGGAAATATCTTTGAGCCGGCCCTGTCTTCGAAAGAATACTGAAGGACAAAAGCGGTAAAGTTATTAATAATTAAGGAAAGTGTATTAGTGTCTCTGTGTTATATATATATATATATATATATATATAATCGCTCCGCATTAGTAAATGAGAAAATATTCCATTTGGTACCCGCAGTCAGTAACAAAATGAAATTCACACTTTCAACCAAAGATATTCGCTTCATTGGACCTTTTACTTATTATCTAAGTTTTTTTGGTATCAGTCCTTATTTCAATTTTAGGGAAAAATCCATCGTCCGACCTTACTTAACAAGGATCTACGGATGCATTCTGATTGTCTTAAGATTATCAACGTTCGCTTTCGCATGGGATAGTGGTGCGTCTCGTAAATTTGAAAATGTTCTTTTCACCCAAAAATTACTCATAATATTGATGTATTCAACTGGGGTAATTCTAATCTTCGTCACCATTATACGTGGTTGTTTTTTCGATATAAAAGCGTGGACAATCATTCTACAGAATTTACAGATGTTTGATGTAAAATTCCAAAACCAGGAAAAATCAGAATGCAAATTATGGAATAATTTTTATGCTGCTCTGTTAACTAAACACATAATCTTTATGGGGGTTTATTCTTATGTGGTTATCAATTGGTGGCGATATTTACAAATTCCGTTTTGGAAGGTTATTGTTTTTTATGGTCCTCTTGAAGTATTGCCAAGAGTTACCGGTGTTTAGGAGAGACAGTAGAAATTTTTAACAACATTTTTGGAATACAGATTGTATTATTATTTTTTATTGGAGCAACACAGTTAGTCCACTGTCTTAACTTAACGTTTATTCTTGATAAAATTGATGCATTTCAAAATTTGTACTACTGCATAATTTTATCTAACTCTTGTGTTTTGGTGTGGATCACGGTAAGTGCCAAAATAACAGTTTCTCCCATTTATTATTTGTTGTAGTACATTTTCGGTACCATTATTAGTTCTATGAATTCCGCATCTCAAGAATCTAGAAAATTTATCGATTTATTATATAACTTGCAAGAAGATTTTGCAGATGGTAGTTGTGAAATGGAGGTTTTGGAGAGATTGGTTAGCTACTCGAAAAATTATCAGGCACAATTCAGTGCAGCTGGATTCTTCAGGCTCAACAAACCTGTTATTTTTAGCCTTCTTGGAAATGTCGCAACTTACGTGATCATTATTTTCCAGTTAAATGATAATCTATTTCAACAAAAAAGAGATTAAATTAGTTTTTTTTATCTACTACGAAACTGAGCACAAGAACATGTTATAAACTTTATAATACCACTTTGCAATTTTTGTGGGTTTTTTTCATGAGGGACAAAGAAGAAGGTAATTTGTATACACTTCTTTAGAGAATAGTGCTAGGATTGATGTCAAAAATAGCAGTAGCAAATTAGGAATTATAATTGTATCTAAGTCGAACTCCACAAACTTTAATAACTGTAAAATTACTAATGGAACATGTTTCGGCAGAATCATCAGCCCTTAAAGAATATCTTTAAGGGCTGATGATGGCAGAAGTGTTCTGACGAAACATGTTACATTAGTAATTTTACAGTTATTAAAGTTTGTGGAGTTCGACTTAGATATCTGTATTTAAATTTTAATTTAAATTTACTCCACCTGGATTTAAGAACATTCTTCTGGTTTAATTATAATTGTGACTAATACAAAAACTGATTAACTTATTGATGTATTTTTATTCCACTAGATTAAAATTATAAAGGAGCAATCGTTGTTATTAAAAAATTATAAAGTGCGTGCGGCGGCGAGAATCGGGGACGGTGGCGACGGAAACGCGCTAATTTACTGATCTCGGTGATACCAAAACAGTCCGGATACGACGCCAGGAAGCATTTTAATTTTAATTCGTCGTATAAGTGGCTTGGGGTGGTCGTAGCGGTTCCGGGATAATGTCATTTGAGGCGCGTTATTTTTCTGATTCCGGAGCGAAAGAGTCATTGCATTGCGCTGTTTGTCTGAGGTTTTAGGTCATGTGACCCCTTAACCTCTATCTTTTTCGCCGGCCAGCAATGATGTTACTGGCGGCAGAAGTGATAGGCCCCGTTTGCCAACTGTTGATGCCACCGGTAGGGTGACTTCCCCAGTCAGCGCCCAGAACTCGTTTGACAGTTTTGCTGTTTTCGGACTGGCGTCTCGAATGAAGGCAATGGGTGCCGACATAACGAGAACGCCGGATTCCTTTTTTGGGACATCGAATAATGAAAAAACACATAAATGAAAAAAGGGGTTTTACCTAATCCTGGTTCCTGTAAGAGAGGTTAGTACCTGAAGGGTGTCGCGAATGGAAGGGTCAGTGAAGCTGTCACCCTTCTAGCAGCGCCATTCTGGGCCGCTTTCTTATCGATCGTCCACTCTCGTCGTAGTCGACAGCCTGTCTGACCAGTGGATTTGGGTGTTCTTCGGCCTTTTTGATGGTCCGAACGGCGATCTCGTGGAGGAACTCCTTCAGCAGCGGGAGCCCGGCCTCTCGGTGGAGTTGTTCGTTTCTGACGAACCATGGAGCGTCGAAAGCTTGGCGGAGGAATTTGTTCTGGAGGACCTGCAACTTACTCATGTTTGTCTTCGAGGGGGCGTGTGCCCAAGCCGCCAAAGCATATGTTAGAATCGGACGAACGATTGTGCTGTAAATTAACAATTTGTTCTTTACCGACATCTTACTGCGCCTGCAGACCAGCGAGGAGAGCTTGCCTACTGCCATTTTCCCCTTACTCAGCGAGTATTCGAGGTGTTTGCGGAAGTCGAGCTTTTTGTCGATGATGACACCTAGGTATTTTGCCTGGTTGGCCCAGGGGATGACCCGGTCGAACATCTCGATTTCTCCCTCTGGTTGGACGAGTCGGCGCGTCACGAGGAGGGCTGTGCTCTTCTCGGGGTTGACGTCGATCATCCATTTCTGACACCAGTCTTCGAGCTTGTCGATGGCTTCCTGCAGGTAGCGGGTCGCCAGCCAAGGCTGCCTTGATCTGGTGAGGATTGCTGTGTCGTCTGCGTAGATGGCGAGCGTGGTGTTTGCGGTCTTTGGGATGTCCGCGGTGAAGGCCGCGTACAGGGTTGGAGAGAGGACAGATCCCTGGGGGACGCCCGCTTCTATGTCGTGTGGACGGGACAGGGCATTTCCGATGCGGGCACAGAAGGACCTGTTTCGCAAAAAGGAATTAATTAGTTGAACCATTTCCAGAGTCACGCCGCACGAGTGGAGCTTGAAAACAAGTCCATCGTGCCAGACTGTGTCGAAGGCCTTGGCTACGTCGAGAAAAACAGCACCGGTCACTTGCTTTCGCTCGATCCCGGTGGCGGCGTATTCTACGACGAGTTGGTCGGTGGTGGAGTGTTTCGGACGGAATCCAAATTGTTCGTCTGGGAGGGTGTTGGTCATCTTGATGCAGTGGGTGAGTCTCTTCTGTATGACTCTTTCCGCCACTTTCCCCGCTGCTGAGAGCAGGCTGATTGGCCTGTGGTTCTGTGGGAATTTTGGATCCTTCCCGAGCTTCGGAATGAAAATCACCGTCGCGCGTTTCCATCTATCTGGAAAGTATCTGTGTTTGAGAATTGCATTGCAAATACAAACCAGGGCGTCGACCGCGCCGTCTGGCAGTTCTTTCAGCGTCCTGTTGCTGATGTTGTCCTGTCCTGGAGCTTTCTTCGGCTTCAGATGTTGGAGGATGTGTCGGATTTCGATTGGATTTGTGGGAGGGATCTCTGCTTCAGGGACTTCATCGATGATTTCCCGGACTTGTTCTTCCACTTCTTCAAGATGGTCAAAGTCAGCGTTCTGGAGATTGACTCTGCATTGCAGTTCCAGACTGTCAGCGAAAGTTTCGGCTTTGTCTTCGTCCGTGAAGACGACGCCGTTGCTTCCGTGGATCGGGGGGAGGGGTTTGCGGTCGTTGCGAAGGGGCCTGGCCATCTTCCAGATGGAGTTATCCTCTGTGGATAGTGACTCTAGCTTCTCTGTCCAACGTTCGTCTCTGAACTCTCGGAGTGCTAGTCTGACTTCCCATTGAAGTCTGTTTGCTGCAGTTCTGTCTGCAGCAAGGCCGCTGCGCCGAGCTCTTCTTCTCGCTCGGTTTTTCTCACGAATCAGATTCACGATTCGATACGGAATCGTGCGCCGTTGGGATGGCATCTGAGTTCTTCGCTCGCTGCCGTCAGCGCGTTGTTGATCTTGTTCTCGAAGACTTCGATTACGGCGTCGATTCCTTCGGCATCCAAGGTTTGTGGAAAATCTCCGAAGTTGACTTCACAGTGGGCGGCGAATTCTGCCCAATTCACCCTCCTGGTGTGCCTCTCAACTGGGTCGTTGGCTTCCGTCCCGATGTGCATCAAGACGGGGCTGTGATCCGAGCTGAGTTCTGCGGCCACCGAGAGCTCAATCTGGTGGGCAACGTTCTTGACGATGGCGATGTCAAGAGTGTCGGGGACTCCTGTTTGGTAGTTATGGTAGGTCGGCTCGTCCGGGGCCATAACTACCATCTCGGCGTTTCCTGTGAGGAAGGCGTCGAGAGTCCGCCCATTGGCGTTCGTCGATCGGCTGCGCCAATCCAGGTGCTTGGCATTGAAGTCGCCTGCTGCGATGGTTGGAATGTCACCATCCATCAGTTCCCGCAGATCGTCTTCGAGAAGTCTGAAGGTCGGCTGGGGGCGGTTGTAACATGCAAACAGGCGGAGTGGCGCATTCGCTGTAGTTACTGTTACCCCAGTGGTTTCCATGTGTTGAAGATCTGAAACGGCTACAACACAGTGTTTAATTACGTTTCTTACGTAAATCGCTGTGCCTCCTCCTCGACCTCCAGGTCGATCGTTTCGATGAAGTGTGAAGCCCTGAATTTTGGGATCTCTGGTTCCCGCCTGGAGTTTGGTTTCGCAGAGAAGTGCGACGTCCACTCCATGGGAGGTGATGAATTCTTCGAGCTCGTTACGAGCTGCTTGAAGCCCATTGGCGTTCCAGAAGGCAATCTGCAGGGAATGTGGGATGAGGGAGCTTCTATCCATCTAAAAATAAAGTAAATTAGTGCATTATTTGACTGGCAAGAGCGATCAAGGCTTTCGCCAGATCGCTCTTGTCTTTTGCAGCGAGGATCGATGTCAGGATGTTATTCCTGTGGCTGGTGAACTCAGCCTTTTCTTTGGCCTCGGTATTGGTCGTCTTTGCTCCTCCAACGACTTGGGCCCACGTGGCGGTGCCGGGAGCGGTTGTTGGGGGTGGAATACTCCTGGGAGCGGCTGCCCGTTGGTTTTGGCCCGTCTTTTCGGGGCTTCCTTTCTTCGGCTTGGGGAAGTTGGGGCACCCTCTGTAGCTGGCCGTGTGAGGTCCACCACAGTTGGCGCACTTGGCGGGGGCGGAGCGGTCTTTGTTGCACTCCTCCGTTTTGTGTGCTGCGCCACATTTAACACAGCGGTGTCCTGCAGTGCAGAATTGCTGCGTGTGGTGGAACCTCTGGCAGCGATGGCATTGGTTGACTCCCTTCTTCTTCCGGGGTTCCTCCATTTTCACCGACACGCTGCACACGTGTCGGACTTTCTGGATGGCTTCCTTCTGGCCTTGTTCCAGTTCTACCAGCATGAGTGGCAGCCGCTGTTCTCGCCGGTGCATCCTGCTTGTCTTGATGACCCTGATTCCTTGGGCCATTAGGTCGTCGTAGACCTCTTGGGCGGTGATTCCCGTGGGGACTCCTCGGATGACCACCCTCTCATTTTTGTCGTCTGGCAACGTGTAACTGTTATGTTCCACGTTGCGAGTCCTCAGGAGGCTGATGAGTTTCCTGAAATCATCAGCAGTAGAGGCGTAAATCCGAATGCCACCATCTGCGGTCGCAGTGACCCGATGGTGGTTGATACTCTTTGATCGCATTTCTGCGTCAATCCTGGTCCAGTGTCGGGAGTCCACTACGTTGATGGGAGGGATTCGTCCCTTCCTCAGGGGCGTGGTGGCGGCGGTGGCTGTGGCGGCAGTCTCGGGGTGGTCTCGGGAGGTGACTTTTTGGTGGTCACTCCTGGTGGGCTGGGGCGGTGGTGACTCCACGTCGTCTTCTGTGGCCTGCAGGTTCGAGAGAACCTCAAACCTGTTGGCCGTGGCCACTTCGTCGGGTTGGATGGGGCTGTCGGCGGCTCTCTTTGCCCTCTTGGCGGGCTGGACGTCGCTTGAAGTCGACGATGACGTTGACGTCATGGCGATCGCTGACAGTGCCTTTGTGAGCGCCTCTTCCATCTTCGTCATTCTGGCTGCCAGGGCGATGTACGCTTCTGCCATCTGGTCGAAGCGTTTGTCCATTCTGCCCTCGAGTCCTCGGGCCATCCCTTCGATTTGGATGTTGAGGAGTTCTTGCTCTTCGGGACTGAGCATGGGTGATGGTGGTGATTGCACATCCATTTTCGCTGGCACTTTAAAGCGTGCAACAATCACAGGGGAAGTGCAGTGCTCTTTGGCACTGTGGGTGGATTCACTGTTCCGCAGGTGTGGCACCACCTGGGGACCGGAAAAACGCACTTGGAGAATTTGTTCGCACGAGCACGATCGAGACGTGTGTTCACTTCGAGAGTACGAGGCGAACTGTCGAAAGAGTCATCCCAATCCGATGTTTAGAAGTATTTTTCCGGATAGATTAAAGATGCGAGTGTGGGCGTGTTCAACCTTCCTCAAGCCGACCGGCAGCGTGGCGAAGATGGACGCTCCACAGCGGCAAACCTCTCTGAATCCCGGGAAATCCGGTAACTTCGTTACAGCGCTAAATAATATAAAACCGTCACCGTTTTAGAAAATGCAGTAATAAATAACAGTAACAATATTATTTCTAATTATATTTATCCCGGCGCCTCCACCATTTTCGCGATATATGTAATGTTTCAAAAGGGGTCGTCCATTAATTACGTGAGCTCAAAATGGGCAGGAGAGGTCCAGTAAAATCTTATCAAATTTCATCTAGAGGGAGCAGGGGGTCATTGAAAATCTCACAATTTTTATTACAATAGCAATCTCGAGTATAGACAGTATTAAATATTTTCTATCTATGGGATTCCTCGAATTGACACAATTGCCGCACAATTTATTTACCAGATTCTTTTCGTGGAAATCCCCGCCGGGTTAAAAAAATCTCACGTGAGGGGGAGGGGGGGTTTACCAAATGTCACCAAATTTCATCAAGGAGGAGGCAGGGGTCTAAATTAACAGAAAAACACTTCACGTAATTAATGGTCAGCCCCAAATGTCCCTCTTCATTAAAATTAGGGATTCGCTTAGTATATTATACTTTTATTTTTGTGATAAATTCAATTTTCATTCTTTCTCTGAACGTATACCTTCCATAAAGCTACCGACGTTTTTGTGTTATAGCAATTAAAATATCTCACATGTTCAAAATTGTTTCGTGCGCGATTAATTTCATTTCCAATTACTTTAATTGCTCCCCAGCAATCGATCTGCAGTAAAACTAATACTGTTTAACAGGAGATGATCTTTTTAATTTGCACCAGTTATCGCATCATGAAGAAGCTAAGACCTCACTACAGCACTTCAAGCGACATTATATTCATTCGTCGTCTTTTTTTGTATTTGAACATTTTCCTTGTAGCTCCATGGTTTGATTTCGAGAAAACTAATCTGTACAGGCCGATTCTTTGCAAATTTTACGGCTGTTTTTTGTTCCTGACCAAAACTGTATGGATAATTGATTATTTGACAGACGACTCGTTGCAAGAAACTTACGAAGGTATCTTCTTATCACAAAAACTCATCTTGGCGATAGTTACCTTGAACTTGAACGTGCTCACGTTCGTGACAATTGCAAAAGCCACGTTCTGGGGTACCGAAAAGTGGAAATTGTTGTTGGAAAACTTTAAATATTTAGACCTTAATTTAGAAGCAACTGGTACGAGAAGAGGAAATCCTTATGTTGGCTGCATTATAAAACAGGTTATTTTTATCGTTTGTTTTTCTTATTCTTTGTATATATGGTCTAAAGCCTTGACCATACCGATGTCAAAATCTTTATGGTTATGTCCTATTTTCGACTACTACCATCAATATTTACTAACACTTCTCTTAGCGGCCATAGTCGATGTGATTAAAAGCAGATATGAGAAGATTAATCGAAATCTAATAAGGAATCTTAAGAAGACCCATGTGATCTACGAAGTGGAAAAACTGCTTCCTTGTTATCGATCTTTAGGTGAAACCATTGACATCTACAATCAGTTATTTGGATACCAAATTATTTTGATCATACTTCAGTGTGGTTGCCACACGTTACATTCTCTGAATTTTGGTTTTGTTTTTGTGACAAAAACCACAGAGAATCCGTTTTTGTACCACATCTTGGCTTCTAATTTTATTTTCTTGGTGTTAATTGTGGTAAGTATCTTTTTTACTATTATGCATAATAAAGTAAGTGTTTTCAGTTTAATTTTTGGATGATCATAATTCCCGTAAATTCAGCTAATTCTGAGGCCGGAAAATTTATAGATTACTGTTATCAACTGCAGGAGCAGTATGGTATTCATTCACGTGAAGTGGAAGCATTGTCAAAAATCATAAGTTTCTGTAAACATTTCAATAGGAAATTCAACGTTGCGGGGTTTTTCATCATGGACAAAACCATTATATTGAATATTATTGGAAACGTAGCCACGTATTTTATTATTATCATTCAAATTAATGAGAGTCAGTATTTTAATAATAAAAATTAGTGTGTGGAAATTGTAGATTCAAATAAACAGACAGGCAATAAAATGCCTGATTAGAGAGTGTATATGTTATAACATATTATTTACTAGTCCACTTCTTAAAATTGTGTTGAGTGACTTAAAATTTTCATTTAATGTATCATCAAGCAATTTATAGTGCCTAGATAACTACATTTATAATAAACTACTCAAAATGAAAAAAGATACACTTCTATGTCTTTATTTTGCGTAAAACTTTTTGAAATAAAATTCAATCTGTATTCTTAAATGTAACTTCTTTATCAAGTAGCAGTTATTTTTCTTGACATTTACGTTATGTAAACAATAAAGACGAAAAAACACTGAAGGTTTGAATTCGACCAGAACTTTATTTTACAATATTGGGTTGTAATTCTGGGGTGAAAAATTAGGGAGGATGTGTTGGGTAGAAGAATAAGAGAAAGAGTGTGCTTTGATGCGATTCAAATAGCAAAAGTAGTGACACTGATTTATTTATATTTATTATTTAATATCGAGGGCATGGATTAGGCATTTAGAGTATGGCATTACACGAAGGCGATCTTACCCTCAACGAGAAAGGTCAACTACAATTCGTGGACGTAGAATTACCGCAAAAGTTCTTCACAATCAATTGGTAGTAGCTAATGGGACCAGAATTTTTGATCAAACCATCGAAATATACTCCACAGTACACGAAACAGTTGCATTTGGTTTGGGGCGGAATATATTTAAATGGTCGCACCGAACTAGTGGTGTTTCGAGAAGGAACATTAAGGATAAACAAATCGAAATAAAAACTGTTTAAATGGAAACATGTACTAACCTACCATAATATGCATAATGTTGAAGTAGATTATTAATAATAAACTTACATCAGGGACAATCCTTGTTCGTGTAACATGCGGTAAACAATAAAAGTTGACTTTGAATACACTTTGAAACACATTTTAGAATACTTAAAAATTTCAGGTTCAATTTCCAAAGCGCGATTACATTTGGGACGTCCGAAATCTGGAGTTGGAGAAGAAAATTTGCCATAATCAACGTTGCACTGTTTTCTCACAAAAGCACCCCACGTTGGAATTTCGGGATTTGAAAAACGTTCCATGCACAGACAAGCGGCGGGCCTCGTTTGCATTACCTAACACTAACATTACCCCGTACACCATAGAAAAAAAATTCGTGGAAATTGCAATGAATAAATTCTTAGTACATATTTGCTTAAGAATCAAGCACCGGCCAACACTCAACTGATAACTAAAATTTACTATCAACGACAAATTTTTTGTCTCAAAAAAGTTTGTGTTTACCTCGTTCGACAAAAACTTTCTAATGCGTTCAAGTTCATCTACTCATAAGCGGAGGGTGAAATAAGGGGTCAGCGGATTTCAGCAAAGTGGTGAATATAAAAAATGTTTATTTTGACGAGTTCTACTTAATTTTCTGTTAGGACTTCCATAACACGCTGTAGAATAAAAGTATGACAGTAATAAAAAATTAAATACAAAGAAATCCGAAAATTAAAAAAATGTGGATACTTAGGTTAGAATTATTGTACAATTATGATAATAAAAATAATAGATAAATAGGAACAATAATAAATAGGAGTAAGAACGATAACTAACCAAAGAAGAAAATAAGAATTGAAAAAATTAAAACGAAATAAAAAAGCAAACTAAGAAGATAAAGTATAAAAATGAGTGAAATAAAAGAACAATGAAATATAAAAATAGGAAATTATACAGCATTTAACATGTTTTGAAACAGAGTTCTACTAATGCATTTTTTTAACACTGGCCATAGGGATTCTCATGTTAAATTTCCTACCCCACGTTAACTTTTGTTAGGATAAAAATTCGGACTTGAAATTTTTACACAATATAATTTGAACTTCTTCTTTCAACTACACTAAAAATTAAACCTTTAAAATGGAAAAACAGTGTTTAAAAAAATTAAATTGTTTATGGATTTTTATCAGTATTATTTAGGTGGTTGCAAGAAATTTGACATATTATATTGACGTTTTTCAAATTATTGCTTTATTTTGCACTCCCATATTTTCAATATTCCAATGCCGTTTTACACCGTTCAAAAAAAAAAAAATTAAAAGGTAACGGCCGAGGGGAAATATCATTTTGCGGCAAAATATCCCAACACGGGATTTTTTTCCAAGAATGGAGTTCTGTTAATATTGGATTCATCCAATTAACGAACGTAATAATCTAATATACAGCGAGCGGCAAAAGTATGGAATAAATTCATTAAAAATTTTTTGACGGGACAATTTTGATTTATAAAAATGGATATTTTTGACCCAAATTAAACTTCAAGTAGTCATTTGTTTTCGAATGATGACGTCATCGATATTTTTTTTTAAATAGAAACCCCCTATTTTTTTTCTTGATTCAGATAGCCCTTTTAATTGTCTAAACGACAGTATAAACATTTTGTTATCTTGCATAATGAAAGATTCGAGAATATAATTGGATTTTTTTATGACAAACAAAAACAAGTCAAAAAATCAAGTGGGTAAATCAAACACTGAAATGGTACTGTCAGTTTCATTTGTATGTGTAAATTGTTTTTCCGGAAATCGTCTTGGAAACATTTTCCTGCTTATTTACGTAGAGGAAAATTGAATTTTTCTAATTTGCTGTTGTAACAAAGCTATTAACGCATTAATTAACAAAAAAAACAATTTTTCTGGACGTAAGTAAGCCGGAAAATGTTGTTTCCAAGACGATTTCCGGAAAAACAATTTACACATACAAATGAAACTGCCATTTGACTGTTTGATTTACCTACTTGATTTTTTTACTTGTTTTTGTTTGTCATAAAAAATACAATTTTATTTCTTTTTCTCAACACTTTCATTATGTAAGATAACAACATTTTTATACTGTCGTTTAGACAATTAAAAGGACTACCTGAATGAAGAAAAAAAATATCATGACGTCATCACTCGAAAACAAATGACTGCTTGAAATTTAATTTGGGATAAAAATATTAATTTTTATAAACCAAAATTGACCTGTCAAAAATTTTTTTTTTTTAATTGTGTTTAATTTTTAATGAATTTATTCCATACTTTTGCCGCTCACTGTATAAAAATCTCGTGTCACGGTGTTTGTGTTTTTTTTTTGTTTATTTGGCAGGTATGAGAATAGGTGGTAAACTATTTTTCACATGCACATGGGGGCCCAGGGGGCGCCCTTGGGATGGACCGATTTTTATGTTTTTTTTTTTGTATATTTGGAAAGTATGAGAATAGGTGGTAAACTAATTTTCAAAAGAATATGGATATAACAGTACCGCATTTGGAAACTGTAAGGCGCGAATTTTACGATTGACTAGCTCACTGTTTTTGTAATATGTAATTGTTACTATTTTTAACCGACTTCAAAAAAGGAGGAGGTTATCAATTCGATTGTATGTTTTTTTTATGTTTGTTACCGCAGAACTCCGTCATTTATAAACCGATTTGTAAAATTCTTCTTTTATTTGAAAGAGTATTCTTACGGATTGGTCCCATTGTCACCATTTCAGGATCTGATGAGGGGATCCCATGGAAATTGAGAAAAATCCTCAATTTTTTTCTTCATTTTATGTATATAATTATGTTCACCGATTTCTTCGTCAACTTTATTGAGGACCTCATTATTGGAGAAGCGTCTTTACTAGGTATCACTAACTTATCACTTAAAATTGTAAAAAAAATTGCTTTTAAAAAAAAGAACCGACTTTAAAAAGTGAAAAATAATTGAATACACATGTATTATTACATGTACTACCCAATGATCTGTCTGAAGTCGGTGCTAAGCCAAATAGGTAGTAGATAGATAGGCTGCCTGCTCCAGCCACATCGAAGGTGTCCCGGCGAACGCACCGGAATGCGTGAGCATTGGTGGGGGGCTCGTGCTGAGCAAGACATCCCAAACGGCAGACGTCGTTGACGGTCGTCTCGAATGATATCGAATTTTGTATGCGTTATAACGTTGTTGATATTTTTGTATAATTACAATATGTTACAAATTTTTAACCTATTTGGCTTGGCACCGACTTCAGACAGATCATTGGGTAGTACATGTAATAATACATGTATTCAATTATTTTTCACTTTTTGAAGTCGGTTCTCTTTTTTTTTAAGCAATTTTTTGTTATTATTTCTAATTTGTGTTATGTTACATTGTTCCTGTCTGTCTGTGCATCTGTCATGATAATGCCAATTTTTCAACACGGATTGTAGTTTATGGTGAAGTGTGTTCTGTTTTGTGTTGTTTTTGTAATAATTGTTACTGTTTTTGCTATTATTTCTAATTTGTGTTGTGTTACATTGTTGCTGTTAGATAATAATAATAATAATAATAGCGTTTATTGTAGTGCAGTACACATACAAAAGGTTAAAAGTACAGAAAACTGATTTATAAAAACTCTAACCTAATAAGAATAAAAATAGGAATTAGTACACATAATAAAACAATGATACCTACATAATACATAACACAAGTAAAAAATTTAAAATTTGTTTATATCGACTTTGAAGGGTACATTGTTCAATATATCAGTCTTCAACTGATTTTTTATTGTAGTGCTAGAAAGGTCCAGACTGACCGAGAGACGATTTAGAATATATGGAACAATGTATGAAAATGATGACTGGAATGCAGCTGTTTTATGCAGAGGGATCGTAAATTGATGATCTACGTGTCTCAATATTTTTGGATGTGCATCAGAGCGCTTAATTAGCTCAGTAAACAAATAGTCAGGAAATTGATTATTGATTATTCTTTTCACAAATCCAACATAGTGGACAAAACGACGTTCATTTAATTTTAGTTGGTTTAGAGACCTTAAATAAGGGGTTACGTGGTCAAATCGAGGTATGAATGTAACGAACCTTATACACATGTTTTGGATTTTTTGCAACTTAAGTTTATCCTCATTAGATAGACAGGGTCCGTACACCTGATCACAATAATTGAACGTTGACAATACCAAAGAGTTGATCAACAATAACTTTATCTCTTGATTTAGGAACGTTTTTAAAGGATATAATCGCTTGAGTTTAAGAAAACCTTGTCTGCAGAGATTCGATACATGAGTCGAAAAATTTAAACGGCTATCAAAAGTTACTCCAAGATTCCTAACTGCCTGTTCGCTGACAATTACGTCATTGTTGATACATAGTGAGTGATCCAGATTTATCAAATTGTTAGCTGTGCCAAGCACGATGTTTTTGGTTTTTTTGGTATTTATTATTAGCGAGTTGCTAAGGGTCCATTTAAAGATTTTGTTAAGATCATCGTTAATTACTTGCTGAGCTCGCAGGTTATCATGCGGCCTAAAACTGTAGTAAAGTTGAATATCGTCAGCAAACAAGTGCAACTTGCAATTTTTTGGAACAAACTGGATATCGGCTATAAATATTGAGAATAAGAGGGGTCCGAGAACAGAACCCTGCGGGACACCACTCTTGACGTCACGCAGATTAGACACTAGCCTAGATGTAGTGGAGTTAATACGGCAGACTTGTTTACGATTAAGTAAGTAATTTTGAAACCATTTGTAAGTAGAGTCACATATACCGTAGTAACTAAGTTTTTCTAACAAACAGTGAATGTCGATTGAGTCAAAAGCCTTAGATAGGTCCAGCAGGGTTAAAGATGTAATGTTACCTAGATCCATGTTCCGAAGGATGTCATTTGTTATAGAGACTAGGGCAGATGTTGTGCTATAACCTTTGCGGAAGCCGGACTGTATGGGGGGCAGTATATTATAGCCACACACATATTGATTTAATTGTTTATAAATTATCGACTCAGCAATTAGTAGACAAACAGATTGAATACTAATAGGTCTCAAGTCACTTAGGCCAGAAACTTTTGTGTTTTTTGGAATTGGCGTAACGGATGAAATTTTCCAAAGAGATGGTACATAGCCATATTCGAAACAGATATTGATTAAATGAGTGAGGGGAGCACATACAAAATGTAGAGCTTGCTGTAGCATTCGTCCAGAAATTCCATCGATTCCTTCAATAGAGGGTTTTAATTTAAGAATGAACTCTTTAACAGTGTCAACATCTACAGGTGTGTAACGAAACTTATTATCACGTGAAAAATTGGCAATTTGGAGAAATTGCTTAAAATTTGGGGTAGATGAAACTCTGGGGATGGAATCCATAAAATAGTTATTTACTAAGTTAGCATCGCAAAGCTCATTTGGTAGTGCATCATTTGATTTGGAGTCAATAATATTCCAGGATTTTAAATCTGACCAAAGTTTTTTCGCATCGGTTTTAGAATGAGGATTAAACTTAGATTGCAAAAAATGTTTTTTCTCTTGTTTGAGAGCAACGTTATAGATATTTCTAAGTTCACAGTAGTATCTCCTGTGAGTCTCAAGTCCAGAATGACAATAACGATTCCATGCTTTTTGTTTTAAAGACTTTAAACGTTTAAGGGTGTCAGTAAACCACGGCTGACTTTTGAGTTTAGCTTGCCCTCTGGTAGTAACCAAGGGCGCGTGAACGTCAAATAATTTTGTTAACGAGGCATTGAAATAACTCACCTTTTCATTTATGTCTTCAATTTTATATATACGATTCCAGTCAACATTTCCAGCGTCGCAACTGAATTTTTCTATGTCAAAATGTTTAAAAGAGCGTACAATTTTCTTGACATAACACTGGACATCTACATAAAAATCAATTACACAGTTAACACAATTGTGATCTGAAAAAGTAAATTCTGAAACCCATGAATTAACAATAGGCAAGTTGGAGTTAGTGATTATTAAATCAAGAAGGGATTCATGATCATTAGTGACCCTAGTAGGATTTTTAATTAGTTGTTTACAGTCTAGTTCAAATAAAATCGAGTTAAGGTAGTCACTGGCCAGATTGGCGGTTAACATATTTATATTGAAATCTCCTAACAAGATGAAGTTATTAAAGCCGCTCATTGACAGAGAGTGAATAATGTCAGAAATAAATGATATATTTTTATAATTGCTATTTGGAGGTCTATAGAATACTCCTAGCACAAAGTACTTCGAACCAATTTTGATCTGAACCATGACAAAATCAACCATTTCAACAACCGGAAATTCTAAAATTTCATACTTCAAGCCTTCACGAATGTACGCAGCCACACCACCTCCACGAGAGGTCTTGTCCTTACGTACAAGCTGGTAACCTGGGATATTAAAATGTTCATCGGGCATTTCTTCTTGGAGCCATGTTTCGCTGACAGTAATAACTGAGAATTTGTTCTGAAGAACAAAACTCTGAAATTCAGGGAACTTGTTACACAAAGATCTTGCGTTTACGTGACCCACTAAAAAATTAGGTCGCTCTTGCCTTAACCCTAGGGTGGTGTGTTCAGTGTTGTACGTTTCTGAAAAAAATGATTTATTGTCACTCCTTCTGGCCATGTTGTAGGGTCCAAAACTTTTCCTTCTAACATCGAGGGAACAGTTATTTTAAAGGACGAGTACACTTCAGGTTTTTTCGATTGTAGTTTTTGGCAGCTGACACGGCTGGTGATAGCTCTAAGATGCTGAATAATATCATCGGTTGTAGTATCGGGATGTAGACGGCTGATGTGATAATTTCTTGTAAGAGGCTTCGGAACGCTGATGAGATTTTTACTTGAAGAACTACCGGTACCAACAATTGGTTTTGACTTGGATGCGCCCGATTTGAACTTGAAATCTTCTTTGCGGGTGTCTACTGGGCCGTAGGCTTGACTACCTCGAGATTTTATATTCTTGCGATTTTTGTAAATTACAGTTTTAAACACACCATCCATTGGTGGTGTGGTTTCAAAGTCTTGTGTTTCCTGCTTGTCCAAATTAATTATATCGTTCATGATCTCTAGTTGTTTGTCATGAAGAAGTTTGTGGGCTTCTTCATTCTTCGCGTTAGACTCAGCAATGACGTTATTAACTGTATTAACTGTATTTGTTAACGACTTCCCATTTTTGTTGCTATATGAAGGAGATGGGACAGATTCCTTTGTTTGTTTGCAATAATTAATCAAGGGAATCAGCTGTTTATTTACTTCTTTCTTAAAGTCGTTGATAAGGTCGATTATCTCTTTTTTGAACGTTTCACAAGAAATAGTTTCATGGCCATCGCCGTGCTGATTATTCCGTACACTTCTAATCCTAATTTCTTCTTTGAGCTCTTGAATTTCCCTTGCTTGAATTTCATTTACTTTCTTGAGATTTGCAATTTCGGCTGTCATTGCAGTAATTACGTTTTCATTCGAAGTAGGTGAGCTAGTAGGTTGCAAGTCGTTATCATCACTTCCATGATTAATACAGATCATTTCAGATTCACTTATAAAGTTAAATTTCTTCTTATTGTCATCCAAGGCAAGTGCACAACTTTTATGATAGATTACGTAGCACTTAATACACTGCATGGACACATTTGTAACTTGTTTTTTGCACTTTTTACAGTACTTTTCACTATTTGAACTGGGAGCTCCAGTCGGCTTATGTTTATCGCCCGGCATCGTGCCGCGCATTCAGATGATAATTGTAGTTTTGAATTTTAATAAAACTGTTCCCTAATTTTTAAATGTCTTTCCAAAATATCATAATATCAGCGAAATGGGAATAATAATCTGTACATTTGTGCATCTGTCATGATAATGCCAATTCTTCAACAGCCACCTAAATAATACCGAAAAAAATCCGTGAACAATTTAATTTGTTTGAAGTACTGTTTCTTATTTTAAATGCATAACTTTTAGTGCGATTGAAAAAAGTTGTAAATTATATTGTGTAAAAATTTTATGTATTTCTAAATCTTCATCCTAACAAATGTTAACATGAGGTAAAAAATTTAAAATAAAAATTCCTAAAATCCATGTATATTTTGTTTTTCACAGGCGACCATGATGAATCATTTATGAAAATTGAAAACCTATTGCATGAAATATTCCACGATACCACCACCTTTAAAAATGTATTTTGGGTTGCGTTCTCGAGTGTTGAGGTTTATTATTTCTAGTGAAATACCGTGTATATATGATATGTATGTTGGGTTGTCCCGTTACGGGCGCCATATTACCTGAATCAAATTATGTAATAACTTCGGTTTTTTGACAATTCCACAACAGTTGGTAGTAGACATAAGTGCACAAATGCGTCCATAACCCGTTTTAGCCAGGGTAAAAACCACAATGAATTAGAAACCGACGTTGACGAGAGTGCTGTTCTAGCCTCTCATCACAAGATGCCGCCAGCATATATTTCCTCGTTCTCTTTCTCCCATCCAAAGCACCGACCAAAAGAGGGGAGATTTTGTAATAATAGAAAGAAAACAGTCGAAACGAGAGCAATGTCGTAATGGTGGTTTGTTTGGGATTCGCGATGTAATTCGTCCACATTAATCGCATTTTCTCAATCGTCCAACACTGAATTTTGCGTTAAATGTACCCGAAACCGCCCTCGCTTGCCCCCTCAGTGTACAATTCCGAAAAACCGTTCGGATTTAGTGAAAAAATCGCCCTGTTCCCAACAATGTTTCTCATGTTTGGGTTCGGAAAGACATAGATGTTTGTGATTTCTGCGTTGAAATATTAGTGTACCAGTAAAGACGTGTTTTAGTGATAGTGCAGGAGAAAATGGAGGGTCATATCGAACGGGAATCGGGAGCGCTAGGCGGTCTCTTCCAGCATATTATACAGGATATGAAGGTGAGGGATGAATGCCGGGGTTTCGCAGTGATTCTGTGGGGTCGCGATTTTATGTAATGGCCCAGCAGCGGAGTTACGGCAGCAGTGTCTGATCGAAAACTCGTTTTTAATTAGCTGTAATGAGAGCAAAGTCAGTTTTTGCCATAAAGATCCGCGTCAGTTACGCAATTTGCCCGTAATTGGTATTGGACTGGACGCAAATTCTTAAATTAGGACCCTTTCGAAAAACCCAAACAAGAAATTGATAATTTCTTTATCTTAGATTATTGTATTGCGAAAAAAAGTATTTGACGATGATAGATATCCAATTACCTATTGTCGAGACGATAAAGAAATTGGCATCATATTCTCGAGATATTTTTCTATGAAAATAATTATTTACCAAACACTTATTTATGAAAAAAAAAAAAAAAAAAAAAATTGAAAATTGACTTTTGATATTTAATAACTCCATCAACTCTGACTAATATGGAACAATAAAAGGTCATACCTTTATTAGGTTATTAAGTCAACTTAAGGATTGTGTTCAATCGGATTTGTGTATTTAGATGGCTGCGACCAAACGTGTCTGCCTGTCATATTCAATTTTCGCAAAGGTGTTCAAAAAGACGTCATTTCACAGTGACAGCGACAGAAAATAAACAAAGTTATACATATGTCAAAAACCATTCCATTTATAGAAGATTCCATCACCATTTTTGTGCACAAATGGGGTCGAACACAGGGTAGGTATACATATAAAGTATATATATATATATATATAAAGTAAAGTTGATTTTAAAGTAAAACAGTGATATAAGGATCAATAGCTCGAATTACGTCCCATTCATTAAACCTTCGATTATCTAAAAAAAAAAATGATTAGAGAAAGAGCAACATATTAGAAATTTTCTATTAGACAGATAAGAAACTTTAAAGACTTCTTTTAAAATTAATCAATGGGAATACTTTGGTTCGTAGTCTATAAAGTCGAGATGTTGGAAGTTGGAAAGATTCGCTTCTAGTCCAAGAAAATAAACTAAACTTCAATTAGAATCCCAATTTATTGGAACGTTCAGTAATAATTATCAAAAATGTTTCGCTTTACAACGTTGTTTATAAATGTTCGAACGTCAAGGAGCTTGTGAAAGTCAAAATTTATGTGGAATAATTTTGGCGTTCAAGGACAAGTTCTCTAAATATATTCCAGATATACCGCTAAATAAATAAATATTCTGATAACAAAATGACCGTTACTCAATTCAAACATTTCACAAATAATTTTAATATCGTTTTGGATGTAAAATTTTTTACACTATTGCACTAGTGCAGAAAGTATTATTTTGTATGTTATACTAGTATTTTTTTTTTTTTTTAGAGAACACGTGTGAAAATTGGTAAATGGCAGTTGATATGTTGTTTAAGCGGTCTTTGGTCTAATTGGACAATTTTCATGTCGAAGGCCATAAACTTTCAATTTTGCACTTGTTGCCTAAATAACTATTTTAAGCACAATAATTAATCTATAATATCTTTGTTTGATACATAATGTGATTTTTTTGTGAATATGTGTTTCATTGATGATAAACGTCTAATTAAATTTTCCAAAATTTTGTTGTTTTTCTTTATATAATAATATGTAATCTAAGGATCCCAAAGACATCCAGTCTCATAGAAGACATCTTTTCGTCTGTGCACCAAAAATTTATGTTTCCGGTTAAGGATTAAGAAACACCAGCCAAACCCCTCCGCAAAGGTAAACAACGAAATGCACCGAAGAAATGCTTTACTTTCTCAGTCAGCAACTTGACGGTGAAAACAAAGTTGTTCGACAATATACGTTTCAACTGCTCTTCCTCATAGATGCTTCATATAGCGCTCTCACTTGGCACGCTATTGAACATAATTGAATTGAATTATTGAATCTTTAGCGCACGGATTTTAATAGAATAGATGTGTTAAGAAAGGAAAGAATAAATCAGTACCTCAGAAGCATATGGATCCAACTCCACTTTTTATCAAAACTGAGTTAAATATGCCAATCTATTTTATTAAATACATTATTATCTTATCTAAAAAATCGAGTGTGTATAAATTGACAATAATAATCCCTGACTTTTTTTAAAGAACCAAATCCGTATTGTCCTAGAAGCATAATACAATAATAAATACAAACTAATTGTTGATTGGAAATTTCCTATTATGCACATGGATCCATATGCTTCTAAGGTACTGAAATATTAATTGTTAACACATATTGAAAAATTTTAAAATTTGTGAGAGAAACAATGAATTCAGAAATGCTTTGAGGAAAGAAGATCAGAAAAGACATGAAAAGGTATGAATAAACAGATATCACGCGAAGACCGGAAAGGAAGAACTAAACTGTGACGGAAAATAAAGAATCCATTGCATCAACTACAGTGTACATAAAACATAACGAACATTGTACTCCTTTGCCCTTTTCCTTAGATGTCAAGTCCACCAACCCACCGGTGAAATTTTGTTTCGTTGCAGCCCAGATTCGATCTCGGGAGCTTTAACGTACACTGCACTACAGGCCGGCTTCAAATATAAAGAGAACACAAAATAACGAGGAAAAATACAAATAGATCACAGTCTTATATCTAGAACTCGTATAGAGGAGACTGGTAAATACAAAAGAAAATATTTATGTTAACATAGAAAATGAATGTCGAGGAATACAGATACAAATTAATATAAAGAGAAAAAGACAAGCAATAAATGACTTGATAACAACGAGAGAAAAAGTAGGAACTATGTAATGTCACAGTAAATGAAGCCACGATTTTATACGGACGAAAAAGAATAAGGATGGATTACAGAACAACTAGAAGAAATAGAAAAAACAATAAAGACTCATACAGCAGCGCATAATAGTAGATTGTTTTATGAGGAGCAAAAGTGAGGCTTTCCATGGCAAATACAGACGCGCCACGAAAAGCCACTTTTCTCCGAATAAAACATAATTTTTTCTTTAAACGCCGCTAAACGACTTTGTCTGTCTGTTAAACCTATTGGCGAATACAATGTCACGTTTTTCTGACGTTTGAAGAAAAAAATAGTTTTCTCAAAAATAGTATGATTGACCATAATTTAAATATATGTACGTGAATTTGGAAGTGTCTTCGGTCTAACGCTGTCTCAGTATTTTCTGCTTTTTATGCAACCTTCCTATACCTACAGGAAAAAAAATCATCTATCTATCTCTATATATAAATGCGAAACTTATTTCTCACTGATCATGGGGTTAATTGGTGTCTCTAGACTCCAACTAAGTTGAAAACGAAAAACGGTAGAGAAGTGAAAATTCGTACCCGAACTCGCTTTTGAAAATAACTCGACCCCTTTTTGACGATTTTCCAAAAAATTATTCACATACGGCGAAAAAGGTGGGGAAAGGGGAAAACGGTTTTTATAAAAAAAATTCATAACTCGACAACCCGGCATGCTGAAAACGTGAAAATTGGGATTTAGACTCAGCTTTGAACATAACTAGACCCGTGTTTGACGATTTTGCAAAAATTTCTTTACCGACCGAGAAAAAATTAGGGGTGGTTTACCCAAAATTCCTATAACTTGAAAACTGACGGTATTGCTGTCGTGAAAATTGGGATCTAGATTCTCCTTTAAAAAATACCGGACCCGTGTTTGACGATTTTCCAATAAAAAATTTAAAACGGCGGGAAAAGAGGAGGGTGGATTTGGGGGTGCTTTGTCTCAAAATTCTTATAACTTGAAGGTCGAAAATGTTACAAGCATGAGAATTGGCACTCGGACTCTCCTTTAAAATTAACTAGACCTGTATTTGACAATTTTCCAAAAAAATATTTACCAACCCCGAAAAAGGAGCGTAAATAGGGAGGGTAGTTTTTCTGAGAATTCTCATAACAGGAAAACAAATAGTGTTACTACATACGTGAAAATTGAGATCTAGATTCTCCTTTAAAAAAGACCGGACCCGTGTTTGACGATTTTGGAAAAAAAAATTACCAACGGCGAAAAAAGGGGAGGGTGAATTTAGGGGTGATTTTTCTCACAATGCTTATAACTTGAAGGTCGAGAATGTTACAGGCATGACAATTGGCACTCGGAATCTCATCTTAAAATAACTAGACCCTTGTTTGACGACTTTGCAAAAATTTAATTACAAACCCCAAAAAAGGGGCGTAAATAGGAAGGGTAGTTTTTCTGAGAATTCTCATAACAGGAAAACAAATAGTGTTACATACGTGAAAATTGGGAACTAGATTCTCCTTTAGAAAAGACCGGACCCGTGTTTCACGATTTTGGAAAAAAAAAATTACCAAGGGCGAAAAAAGGGGATGTGAATTTGGAGGTGATTTTTCTCAAAATGCTTATAACTTGAAGGTCGAAAATGTTACAGGTATGAGAATTAGCACTCGGACTCTCATCTTGAAATAACTAGACCCGTGTTTGATGATTTTGCAAAAAAATAATTATAAACCCCGAAAAAGGGGCGTAAATGGATTGGGTAGTTTTCCTGAGAATTCTCATAACAGGAAAACAAATAGTGTTACATAAGTGAAAATTGGGATCTAGATTCTCCTTTAAAAAAGACCGAACCCGTGTTTGACGATTTTGGAAAAAAAATTACCAACGGCGAGAAAAGGAGAGGGTGGATTTGGGGGTTGATTTTTCTCAAAATGCTTATGACTTGAAGGTCGAGAATGTTACAGACATGAGAATTGGCATTTGGACTCTTCTTTAAAAATAACTAGAAAATATTTAGAAACCGCAAAAAAGGGGCGTAAATGGGGAGGGTAGTTTTTTCCAGAATTGTTCTAACTGCAACACAAACAGTATAGCATTATAATATGTGAAAATTTGGATGTAGATTCTCCCTTTAAAAAGACTGGGCCCGTGATTAACGAAAAAAATTACTTTTTGTTATTTTTTTTATTAAAAACTGCTTTAAGCCGTAGTACCAATTCCAAATATGTATAAGCGCCAGTAAATCCGACTCCAACTTACGCGGGCAAAGCCGCGGGTAACTGCTAGTCTATCTATATGTGTATTTAATAGTTGAACATGAATCAATTTCAACCAAATAAAACAGTCTGTACTGCACCGATTTTGATAATTGTTTTTTAAATGAAAGACATTGACAAGTTCTATGTGAAAATTACTTTCAATTTTCAAAAATTTCACAGGTTCATTAATTATTTGCAAATCATTTTAGGGGAAAAGCGGTCCATTACAGTCCTCGATTTAAATAAGCGTGAATCGTTTTAAGTGAGAAGTTGGACAACTGTAGCAAAATATATCTTAAGCCCCTCCCCTGAGGTTGGGTGAGCAAGTTATGTAGGGAACTTTCTGACATTTTTACCTCTGGATTATACCTCTGGATGGAAGTTTGGGTGCGGGGTGTGAAGAGTGTGAAATAGAGGACGAATGAAGCTGTGCAAAATACAATTCTTTTACCGCATAATTTTTCTTGCCGAAAAATTGGTTTACCAATTCCACAATATTTTCGTTAACTGTTTAAAATCAATCGATAAGCGGAAGATTTATTGTTTAATCAAATGTATGAAACGACTAATAATGAACAACGTGCCGTTATTGATCATATACTTCAAGAGGTTTTTCAACACAATACTGGTAGTAATGTCTTCTGTTTCGTACATTCGATGGTCTCCGGTTCTACACTAGCGAACAATTCAATCAGGAGCATCTTATACCGCACAATGAACAACTGTTTTACGCAAAACATTGTATATGTATAGAGAAATTATTCCGTCTTATTTTTTAAATTATTCAGACAAGGCAAGTTAAAAATTGTAATGTGGTAACCAGTGTTTATTCAACACTATTTACGTAAGTATTCACTTTTTTTTATTTTTACATTGATTTGATTACCAATTCAATACATACCACTCGAATTTCCAGTGACGGACGATCACTAGTAAGAATTAAGGCATAAAAGAATATGTATAGTGTAATTATTTTTTAATTTTTTTTCTACGATCAAGAGTTATACATATACGTGGTTTCTAAACAATAAATACAAGTTGTCCAACGATCTTAGAAAAATTATGTCAATATGTCCAATTTAACATGGGAACTATAATAATAATTCTTATTAGTCAAACGACTTTTATCTATATATATTTTTAGAACGGACATGAATACTTTATTTTAAGATAAAAAAAAATTGAGATTCTGAAACAGTCACGTTTGGGCGTGCTAATAAGTAAACACCACAGCCGGACCTTCTCCAGTCATCTTTAGTTGTTTATTTTGGAGACGATAAAATATGATAATGGCAAATTATTGTTTCTTAACAGATGTTACAGCGTCGTTTTATTAGCGATAAAATTTTACGAGGTATTATTCTGAGATGGTGAAAGAAATATGTAATACACTGGTGAACAACAAATTTGCTCGGACGCCACTGGTCGCGAGGGGTATTTGGGGAAACATTTTGGTCTGTATCTTGAAAATTTAAATTTTTTATTATTTTTTCGATCGCCATGTAGTTATCAAAGAAGACGAGTCGAAACATGTAATTTTAACTTTGTTGCTCAGTGTAAGTGGTAATGTCCGATTATGGGGAAAATGATAAAAGAAAGTTGCTGGCTAAATGGGTTTGAGCTAATTAAAAGCAGTTGAATTTTTGAGATGGTTTATGATGGGCATGTAGAGCAATTGGTACTGTAAGCAGTATTTTTGACAGTCGAATGCAATCTCTTTGACACGGATATTTTAGTCTGTTTTCACAGTCAACACAATCATGTTGATACAAATGTGCTTTCTGTACAAAATTTACGTTATCAAGCTAACAAACATTGAATTTTGACACTGATATGAAAACCGTTAGATTTTTATCGGAAGAATAAATATTACCTTGGTATTTCCTCGGCCGGAAAAAGTTGATGTAACATGACGGATAAAAATAGGAATAGGTACAGCACATATTGTAAATTTAAATCGATTGGTCGGTTAACCGACCTTCCTGTTACAATTCACTTCCATCAAAATCTAATTTTGTACGTTGCATTGACCTCTTACACGATTTTACAACAGAATGTGCATCATAAACTCTCTTTCTGAAACGCCAACGCAAGTTATCGTCCGGATAGTTATAAATTTGACAAATTGTTATTTATTTTGTTTTCATACAGAGTAGCATTAGTTGCTCAATTTTATGATGGTTCTATTTTTGCAATGTGTGTACTTGAGCTTGTTGCCACATACATATAATACCATAAAATTAGTGTTCTTAATCTAACGGAATGCAATTAATTAGTTCCTCTTTGTCAATGACTGGAAACGGAAACTGGGAGAAAACAATAACCGATTTTTGCGTGTTTAATTAAACGTTTTAATGGACGACAATTGAAGAGTGTGAAGAGCTCGCACTTGAATTGATATCAATTGTTAATATTAGCTGCAATCAGTGGCAGAAAAGCTCTTGAGAGGTCGAACACACTGGTTACATAAAATTAATACATGTTTACAGCTACAGCTTGTCATCGACGGTGGTGTGTTTTATTTATGGCTTGACACCAGGGAATCTGGTTCATGTCATGAATTCGCGGGCCTGTGGAGACAAATATTGTCTTTGAAAACGTGTTAGTTATTGCCATGATATAAATTTAACAAGTCACTAACAAGCCGACCCTGCTTGCATATTCGCCATTCAGTCTAAAATTGATAATTATTTATTGTCTGTGGCTACAAGCGAAAAACGTGCTTCCGTTTTTGTATTTCGCACTGGTTTTTAAATTTTGAAACCCTGCATTTGATGGATTTCTTTTCTTGTTACCAAAGAAGTCTTGTCAGCAACCGAAATACAAACTCACACCTAATAACCAGCAAATCGCACTTCACTAACTCTGCCAGTTTCGTTACGAAACGTGAAATCTCCACTTGTTTGTATTTACGAAATCCGTGAACGCCATCAAAATGCCGCACTTCCTGGTTCTATCAGCGTCTAATTCGCTTTAATTATTGTTCTTTCTTTAGCCGGGACAGCAACTGTTTAAACCTCGATGTCAATGTTTTCGGACGGAAGTATTATTAGCTCCCCGTCGTGGACCCGATTCGATATTTTCGTCGTTTAATTATGAACGGAAATTGACCGAAGTTTCGCGTCCCAGTTGCAAAACGTCATTTACGCACATTCGAAAATGAATTTATTTGCGACTTTCGTAAGAGGTCTTTGGGTTAATGGAGTTCAAAATGGTCTTAAGCGGGCTCGAACTTTCCATTTCTCGGAAAGTTCAACCGGTCGACAAATTACACTAATTTCATGCCTCTTTTGGGATGGAACAATGAAAAATGAGTACGTGCGTGAAAAACGCCGGAATAGGAGTGATAAATGACGAAATGACAACAATGAAGTGGCTATCTATAGTTTCGGTGTTGCAGTCTCAATTGTCATTCATATTATCACTTTTACATTTATTACAAGCAAACAATAGTCATGTGACTTCTATCCATTAATATTCATCCAGCGACCTTTGCATCGCACTTCGTTACATAGTTGGGTTGTTATTGAATGCATTTAAATGGCATTAGAATGGGTGTCTGTACATTGTTTAGGTAAGGTCAAGTCTGCTCCCAAAAAAGGTAGAGTTCGAATTCTTTATAATTCAAAAAAATCATGAAAAATGCAGACTTTGGAAATTGAGCCGCAGCATAGCAGGAAGAACTATGCACGAGTATTCTTTTCATATCAGAAATTCTATTTTCAGTATTGTGAGCGATACTCTTTTTAAGAAACGTAGTAGGTACTCAAAGACTTAATTATACATACTGATTTTGAACACGTGTCACTCCTTTAACCACGTAATGTGCAAGAATACAAATTACATACATGAGTGGGAAAGTTGGCCAACTCTCACAACAGATCTTGAAAATGGCCATTTCTGTTTTCTTTCTCACTTCGTTCTACCGTATAAACTTATCGAATGGTATATTTTTAAGGTTTTACTGTTGTCTTCTTTCCATATATTCAGGTTGTTTAATTTTTAGCAAAAGACACCAAAAAATCCGCAAAACACAGTTTAACTTTTTCCATATTTTCCCATTTCTTTTATTTACTTTACTACGTCACCCCTTGAAATCGAGTATGGAGTTCAGAAGTTCTCCCTGTAATAGTCCTTTTTCAGTGGTGAATTCTTCAGTCAGAAAATTCTCTGTGCTTATGCAGTTCCTGAAACGTCTTTTCTAGACCCATAAAGTTTATTTTTGCTTCTTTTCAATGAATGCTCTATTCCTCCTTTGGTCCTTTCGTTGCTGTTCTTTTTTAAGATCCTTTTCATACTGTGTTCAGAATTGTTATACCTTCATAATTATGACAATTTCTGTGGTCAAGCTTTTAACGTCAAAATTCTCCATGGAACTACATGTATTGTGAATTTATAAAGATTCGGTGTAACCTTTATAAATTTTAAAGCTTTTGCGTTCTATGAAGGCTATTCAGGTTCTTTTTCTCTTAAACTGATAAAATCTTTGAGGTTGTAATCTTTTACATCTTAGAATTTAGTGAAGTTTTCAAAATATCAAAATCCCCGAAAACTCAAATTTTCAATATCACACCTCAGATGTTCAGGTTCTCAATATCTCAATTTCCCATACTCAATCTCAAAATTACAAAATCTCAAAACTCCGAATACTATTCAAAATTTCAAATAAAATCTCTCTGACGATCTGACAATTTGTTAATTTTACAGGTTCTTTGGATCTCAAGTTTTTAGTTCCCTAGGTTCCTAGTTTCTTATATTCTGTTCTAGAGGTTGTTAGTTCCACATTTTCAAAATCTAAAATCAAGATCTCAAAATCTCAGAATATCAAGATCTCAAAATCTCAAAACGTCAAGATTTCAAAATCTAAAGCTCTCGGAATTCCCCACCTCACAATATAACATTTTCACAAGTTCTCAAGATCTGTTTCCTAGATACTTTCCGTTTTTCCAGTGTTGATCCATTCTAGCCGGAGACATACCCAAAATTATAAAATACCTCCAGCGAAAGTGTTTATTTAAAAAAAAAAAAAATAAAAAAAAAATAGGTAATTGAAATATCAAGTTCAAGAATTTTTACTTTAAATAAATACTTACATAAATAATGTTGAATAAAGACTGGTTACCATGTTACACATTACAATTTTTAATTTGTTTTGTTTAACTGTAATTTTGAATAAAAAACGGTCTGGATAATAATAATAAGTCAATGTGTGCATAACGGGGATTCATCCCAAACGTCGGAACTATTGAATCAACGCTATGATACATAACATTGTGAATTTTGAAATGATACACCCCATCAACCACCGATTGATCCAAATCAGCTTCAGAACTTGCCACAGCAAAAGCTGAATTATATGACCTTATGTTCTCAACAAAATTTTTGCATTTTTGTTTATAATTGTAATCTGTAGATGTTATACGTTCGATGAGTGATTGTAGAACCGGAGATGTAGTAAAAGGTGGTAAATGAACCTTTCCTTTGTGACAACATAAAGTAAATGCTTCGGCATTTCTGGATGTTATTTCCGAATTAAAATGAAGCGCCGAACAAAATGAACGTTTAATGAAAGTTCACCGAGATTATGTGATTCAACATTTATCGGATTGTTATTCAAGGCCGATTTAAATGAATCAACTATCGTAGTAGTTGTTTGGGACAGTGTCAACTGTTTCTGTTGCAGTTGAGTTCGTACCGAAAACCGCTTCAACATTTTGAGAAATTTCAATTATTTGTCTGACACGGCGCCTATTTCTACGACGCACCTCTTGTGTTTTTCTCCGTCCGGGAACGCGAGGCATTTTGTTATAACAAATGTTATAGAAATAAATTAAAGCGCCCAAAAAAATGTAAAAGTTAAATAAAATGTAATTGAATTGAATAATAAACTAAAATTAAAAATTGCAATCGGTACTCTAATCCATGTTAGCCTGAACCCAAAGTAATCTAACGTTACAAAAAAGGAACAAAAAGGAAATAAAAATTTTTACTTACACACAGAATCGTTGCAATGCATTCGGAAAAACAAATGTATTATCTCTACACCCTAACGTTCTCTAAGACCCGTAAAAAGAAACTAAAAAATAAATATGTCTCCAGATAGCCAGTGGTTCATTTTGGGTTAATGACGGTAAAGTTATAAATCTTTTTTATTACTGTGTGGAGCAGTAGGTACCCGTAGGTACCTTTTGATATTTTTTCTTTGAAGTAAGACTAAATTCTGTCAACATCCCGACATATTGTACCGATGTGTACAAATCGAGAATATTTTTCAAAATGAGCTCTGTCCCTACACTGACCATAGTTTACTGCACATCAAGACGCGCTCATTTAAATCGATGACTGTAATGGACCGCTTTTCCCCTAAAATGATCTGCAAATAATTATTAATGAACCTGTGAAATTTTTGAAAATGGAAAGTAATCTTCGCAAAGAACTTGTCAATCTCTTTCATTAAAAAAAATATATATCAAAATCGGTGCAGTACAGCCTGTTTTATTTGGTTCAAATTGATTCATGTTCAACGATTAAATATATAGATAATTTATAAAGTTTTCAAATTTTTGGTTATGAACTCCCAGGAGAGACCCAAATAAGGATCCAAAGAGGTCCCACCCCCTCGTGGGGAGCTTCATCTTCTTTTGCACAAAAAACCGCCCCCCGGGCGTCACGTCATGAAGCTTTTCTGCATTTTTCTCCTAAACGGTAACTCCGACGAGAAAATGTCTGAATTAATGAAGTTTAATCTAGTGGCTTTTCATCCTCGAACTGGCTCTTCTGATCAATCTTCAAGTGATGTTACATTACACACAATGATATCATTCTTCAAAATACGTGTGACACATTTGTAAAAGTCGATATTTCCAATCATTGAGATTCTCATTCAATCCCACGCAAAAACGTATTTTTTTTAATTTTTGATTGTTTGAAATGTTGAACAACAGAATGGCTAAATCTGATACCCTATAAACGAAATTTGAAAATACATAACTGCATTTATTTGGTATCTTAAAGTTGAGTCAAAAATTTTAATTCATTTGATCTTTTGGATATTAAAGAAAGCCCCGAAAAAGGAAAAAGGTCAAAAAGTGAGAAGCTTAGAAATTTGATAAAAGTTGTCCTCGAAATACGTTGGTGTAAGACTTTTTTTACGGACTTCTTTAAGAAAATGTTATAGGACTTATTATGTTTTCCACTAAATTCTGCATCCAATTGGTCTCATGAAGTTTTTGCCTATTTCCCACTCAATGCTCATAAATGACGTTGAAAAATGAGTATGAGGTTTCACCCGTGGGGAGCTTCATCCCCTTTTTCCCAAAAAACCGCCCCCGAGTGTGACTTCATAAATCTTTTCTCCATTTTTCTCCTAAACGGTAACTCCGACGAGAAAAAAAAGCTTATATTATTCTCCATTCAATTCTGCATAAAATTGGTCTCGTGAAGTTTTCGCATATTTCGCAACGCTCATAAATGAGTACAGTTTTCAGCGCGAAGGCACTCCCTGTTTTTTGCGGCGATTATCTCGAAATCCATTAGTGGGAGCAGAAAATGTATAGCAACAAAATTGTAGAGAAGCTTTTTCTGTACAAGGACCATATTGAATAAAATATTTACAATAAATTGTTATAGGTCAAAATGCGGGGGTCGACGAATTTTTGCCTTCGCGCTGAGAACTCTACTCATTTTCCAACGTCATTTATGAGCGTTGGGTGGGAGATAGGCAAAGGCTTCATCAGGCCAATTTTATGCACAATATAATGGAGAACATAACAGGTCCTATAACATTTTCTCGTGGGAGTTACCGTTTACGAGAAAAATGCAGAAAAGCTTCATGACGTCACTTTCGGGGGCGGTTTTTTGGGCAAAAGGGGATTAGATTAAGCTCCCCCCGGGGTGGTGGGAACTCTTCTGGCTCGGGTCCCTGTTGGGAGTTCATAACCAAAATTTCTTATAAATTATTTCTACTATTCGTCGTTTTATCGTCTATAATTTGCTTGGACTGCTTGGAAAGAACGTCTGTGTATGGCCGGCTAAAACAATTTTTTTATTCTACAAATCTATCAATAAAAAGGTAACAATCCACTATATCAGAATTACATAATTATATTATAATGTCGTACAGAATATTCTGCACAATTTGCCTCACAAATTAATGTTAACTAGATTACCAAAGGTCACCGTTTTTAATCAAAAGCATTATTTATTTAAACTGTATATGTACATGTACTTATTTATGCATTTACACTACTTTAGATGTTATGTCTCCATTTGCAAAACGTAATGATAAAATAAAGCGAGGTCATGTAAATCGAACAACACATTTTACAATTGTAAGTACACATATTGCGTTTTATAGATATTTGCTAGTTAAGTGGGATACATACATTGTTATCGCACGCATGTGAAATTTGCTCAACTAGGCTATTGTAATATATAAATCACACTAGTGTGGTAACAGTGCATCCTATTAGTTTGTACAAACTTTTTGTCACAAATAGTATTCGATAATCACTTCTCATATTATTATGTACATATCAATTTCCTAAAGAATGAAAGTGTGTTTTATATATTGAATTATTTTTCAACAAAAATTGTTAAGCAATACTTAGAGCTTATGTGTGGTAATAAAATTATGATAATGTTTCTTGTCTAAATGTTTTAATACACATGGTGGTTGGAGGTATAGTTTCGAAGCAGAAAGATATATAGAAGAAGAAAATCTCCCGCTAACGTCTGAAAAAAGGATGTAGATATATTATATGGTAATAGATCTGTAATAATTCGTGATCAACTGTCAGTAAAATTTATTTATAGATTGTATTAGTAATATACATACATATTTAAAATAACATGAGATATCTCACGTTTGTAGGTTTATACGTACTATTCTAAATTAGATGATTTTGAAAATAAATTAATTTATTGAATTTTTTTAACACAATGAATTATTGATTTATCAACCCGTGGGATTGACGGGTTGGCCTGAACCGCTGTCTGTTACAAAGACCCAATGAAACAAACATGTATTCATCGTTAATTCTTTGTCATCCAATCCAATTCCAATATCGATCTCATTAGGTATGTTCCATTTGAACGATTAATTATGATATTGATCCTAGTTATAACTATAATTTTCTGTATAGGCCATTTTGTTATTTAAAGAATCACAGCCACTGGAAGCCATTGGAAAGCTCGGTGGTATATCAAAGCAAAAATGTTCAATAACTAAGGAAATGTGAAACCGGATGTTTATCTGACACAAACGTAGTGGAAGAACAAAGACTTACTGCTAGTGTGGAGCATAAGCTTATTATTGCGATGACAAAACAGGAAAATTATGGGTTTGTATAGGATAGGGGTAGGCAAACAATAGGGGCTAGATCAGTGTGTCAGAAACCAAGACATCAAATCGTTGCAGATATTTGTGATGGAGCAAGAAATGAAGCACCTCTATACAAGATTTACATTGGCTGAATTAATTTGATTACATATTTATTTATCATGTTGTATAAAGAAATAAAAGAAACAAAAAATCTAAGTACAATTAGGGCCAAAACAATAACAGAAAAAAGGTACTTTTGTAAAATGAAATTTTGGAACCCCTGATCTAATAACTACAATATTTAACTTACTACAATCAATTTTGCTGTCAAAAACAAAAATGTAGTATTAAACAGAAGTTTTACTTCTATAGGGTATTTTATAGCTGTCTCAAAAGTATTCAAAATGCAATTTGCTATAAGACTTTTTTGCTCCTTATACTGTATAATTCCGGCATGTTGAAGGAAGCTAACCTTATGCGAGACCCCCTGTATAGGCGAAGCAATGAATTCTAAAAAAAATAACTGTTCCTAAACTGGCCATAATCACACATATAAATGGTAAAAATCTACATTCTTTTCCGGTTTTAAAATGAATTTTGCATAAGCAATTAACATTTCATCATTAAATCTCCAAGTCAATAATCTCAAAGTAAGTCAATTTGAAACACCAACGAACGGTATTACAAGGGTCCTGCCACTTCTAATTTTCTGTTATTCAACCTAAAACTCTCATGAAACTCAAAACGAATATGATGTTGTAATGCAATGTATGGTGGTAAAACAATCCGCGTTATGTGAGACATTTTCCACGTCTCCAATTTCACCAGGATTTCTCTCATTTGGGGCCTTTTTGCACTCATAAGAAGGGCCCACGCGGAAGTTTGACCAACACATTTAGGTTAAGCAACATTCATCCAGGTTCTCTCAAAAACGACCTTCTCTTGAGATTTTTAAGATGCGATAACGGCTATTATAATAGCGTGTGGGTTACCTATTATGAGCTGGGTGCGTGCTGATCCGATCAAAAATCGAGATTTGGGGACCAGATGTCAGAGGTTTCATGGGTGTAATCGAAGTGTTGAGTTTGTACTAAAGCGAAGAGTGTATAACTATGTATTAACTGTAATTGGGGGCATGTGTACGAAATTCTCGTTTATTTCTAAGGGATATGGGAATTTTTCTCTAATTTAGAGACTACGGACTTTTTTGGTATTTTAATAATTTTGTATTGTTCATATTGTATTTCTAAAGTATTTATTTGATAAAGAAACTCGACAATAGCTGTGTCACAACAGTTGTGCATAACGGAACCCTTTCTAGTACATTTCGGGAGTGCGCCAAGGCCGTATACTGTCGCCTCTGCTATTTAACATTGTTCTTGATAAAATATTCAATGTTTTTGTACAGTTAATACAGGAATACAATGGGGCACGAATCTATTGTAAATTACGGTGATGACATGCCTGTGATCACATAACGATGTTGTTAACGTAGCCAGCTCAAGGAATTTTGCAATAGGCGATTAATAGAAGACCGAAATATTTACTTATCATAATAAATGCAGCACGAACAGCATAATATTACCCTAAAGAAAATCTATAAAACAAGAAATATGTATAACAATTACCATAAAGTCTATGTAGTAATATCAAATAGAGAAATTTGAAGAACATAACAAAATGCATAATTACGGAAATACGAATAGGAAGAAGGTGCAGATGGCTCGGACATACTCAGCTGGCTAGAAATGGAAAGGAATGAAAAAATTACTCGGTAAGGGAATAATGGGATGATACACGCATCTGCTGCGATTCTATGTATGGCAGTGTTTACGAAGTTATGTCATATATGTACTCTTGCACAGGCAACATTAGACATTTTTATCATAGAAAAGATTCTTCTTTTCAAGAAATGGAGTTTCTATTACATATTACATGTTTATTGGGGTATTTTTGGCAACAACAAATTAAAAAAGAGAGAGAAGAGGAAATGGTGCCGTCAAAAAACTGTGATGCAAGCTTTGACCGTTTTGGTTCTATTTTCCTAATTACCGTTAGTATTACTGCATCTTCTCTCTAGAAGAATTAAGAAGAGATCCAAACTCCCGATTTGCCTTTCCCGAGACCAGATAGTGTCTACGTGCTGCTGTATGTAATATAGTTTTATTTTTTCACTTACTGTACTTGCTTTTGATGGTGTTCTACCTGTTTAATTACTTGTGTAAAGCAATTAAAGCTACAGAAAACTTGTCCAGCCTAATCAATTACCACCACATACAAACTGGCAGAGATCAATGCCTGCAGTAGCCGTGGTTAATGTCCATTCGTATCACCGTCATGTCCGCATGATTTTACTAGTTTCTTCGAATCCACGTACACAGAATCATTCATCGGTGTATCTAGCGGTACCTTGACCTAAGACAGTCAGTCATAAAAGCGACTGTAAAATCTGCGTCCCACTGCCAACACACTTTCCGAATCGATGCTGCCGAGATGAATTTATCATCCTGTTGTCGACATTGCTAAAATTGTCGCAGCTTATCCTTGACATTCTACTTCGTTAATTAAATTTCGATTTGCCGATTTTAGATTGTCGTTTCAATTAAAAGACTTTCGCTATAGCTTTGTCCGATGTTTCCTCTGTTGGAGTCTTTGTTCTTCACACTCCAGTGGAGGTCGGTTCCTCGTGACCTGCTCTACACTACTTTCTTCGTCTTCGTCGTTAATCTTCATTGTGCGCCGTCACTTCGTTAAGTTTTTTTCATCTGATAGCCAACGGGATTTTTATATTTTGCAGAAAGACCAGCACGGTGAACTCCCACGAATGACTGTCATAAAAATAAAAACAAATATGGAAAAGTTTACGGAGGTGGGACGAAAATATGGATATGCTCAAATTTGGTACGTCCACAGTGCAAACCAAATTGAAGCCTTTTCGACCACATAACTTAAATCTTTGCTTCCAGAAAAAGGTCTATGACTTCCATCACCTCCGCTAACTTGCTCAGACATCTCTTGAACTAAATGTTTGTAGATGCTGTAGGTAATGCTTTAACAGTATAATAATGAAGCATGTTTTATCTTCCAATTTTTGCAGTTTTGCTGAACATGTTATGTTACGACTTAATCTGTAGTCTCAACCTGTATTCTGGTTCGTAATAAAATGCCCTCCACTCGTAAAATAAATTGCCATAATATACGTTTGAAGTAGACAGTTCAAAATATATTGCTAAAAATGGCATTTTCATCGTGACGGTATTTACTATAAAATTTTAACATCAACTGAGAGATTTACAGCGAGTTCTCAAATCCAGGCGTTTTTAAGGAAATGCTTTGTGCAAACTTTGAACTATACATTTATTTTGAAATTTAGTTTCCAAGCAAAGAGTGATCCGTTTCTTGGTGGTAGACGATAATTAACCCAATTCGGACAGCTATTGAGCAATCTTTTCTTTCCCATTTTCTGTAAATTCCGCTTTCATAACTCGTACCCAAGCTACACAATAGTAAATTACCGTGCACTATCTCGTTAATAATCCAAGACTATATTTAACTTTTTTTTGCACTTCCTTCTAGGAACAAATATTTACTAATTACATATTTCAAAACACTGACATATTAAGGCGTTAGTACATTAATCCGTGTGTTAGAGCTTCCAGCTTTAGACTTCCGAATGTTTACATAAGACGTGTTTATTTTTTAAATTCTAAACAGAGGTAGTGGGCTCCGTTATACAACAGCTTATTCGGGGTTTTAACGGGCGGCGGCATAAATAAACGTGACAAACAAAACACGGCGTACAAAGAATTTTAATTTATTTACCACGAAAGAGGTTAGCCGTCGGTTTTTGACGTGAAAGAGGTTAGATTATGAATACTAAAATCGTCGAAGGGGTAAAAAATAATCATAATGGAGACGTCCGGGAAGGAATGCCATCCGTGAAAATTGAATTCAAAAGGAGGAAGTGTCATTTTTTGCCTATAGTGCATTATAACACTAAATGTGCCCCCAAAACAAGATTTGTTACTCTCATTTAATTCTGATTCAGATTTGAGTCATTTTATCGTGATATTGTGTTATTTCTATGAGAACCAATTCCAAATTTACAATTAAAATTCATTCAAGATTTGTAACATTTACTGAAACTACAAGGTGTTGGAATGCCACCAAGAGCTGTATTTCTCAACAAGAGTTCATGTAATTCAAATATTGTGTTACAAAGACCTTACAATATCTTTGATCAGAGATAATGAGAGAAGAGGCAAGAAGAAAAATTATCACCTTACAATATATTCCGTGAGTCCATCGTATTTAATTGCTACTAGATTGAAAAATGTACAAAAATGGTGGATGCGCCCTCCATTAATTTGTAATCGTAATGTCATTTACTGTATAATTTACAGTAGTGACCTCATTTTATACATAATATAAGACAAGAAACATATATGCGAATATACAGGGTGTTTTAAGAAAAACGGACAGTACTGTTCCCTCCTTATTATCACTATTGAACGGGAACGGATTTGTTGGATTTTAGGTAATGATTTGTATTGGCCGTGTACACTATGGTTTAAGGAACGTGTTCAAAATCGCCAACACTATTAGACTATTTCCTGGAATTCAAATGGTATGGATGCATAAAGTTTATGAGTTCCAAAACTATTATGGATACTGTAACGTTGCCTGAGCCGGGTGGGTTCGAGGATTTAAAGAAAATTCTGGTGCACACCGTAGCTACTAACTTTTATTAAAAAGACTAAGACTAACTTTTCACTATGTGCAAACTTTCACAATAACGCGCTGACCACTTGTTCACGATGCTACCACTCGATTATTCCCGAAGAATGAGATCATTCTCTTTGTACGAGCGTCGTATAGTATGAGATCACCGCGACAGAATCTTCTAGGCTCATGAGAGCATCCTATGTGAACAATTGTTCCCAGACGTTCTCATGTGGACTGTTCTAGATTAATCACGTTACCATACGTGGTGACATCATTTGCTTACGGTGCTGTCGCGCCGACGCACAGTGCTTTGTTATGAAGACAAAAAGAAAAAAACGAATATTTTTTTTGCAGTAATTAACCTTACAACATTTAAAAAAATACTTGAATAATCACAAACATATATTTGTACCTGAAACTAATGGCTTCAAATCACCTAACTGTCAGTCAAAATTAAACCAAATAAAAACACAGTTTTACGCTTAGAGACAATAAATATTTTTAAATCCTCCAGGTTGGAGATTTTTCAAGTTTTTGCAATAATGAATAATCACACTGTAGGTGAGTAATATATATCTGTAAAGTATTGTGATTATGAATCAAACAATTAATAAATAAATAACAAATTTTGGTCAAAATTTTGAAATCAATTTTCTGTAACTTCAAATTGAAATTTCTTTTATTGAGACGAATTGAGACTTGTGATAATGCTTTCTGATTAAAATTTAAGGTTTACTATAAACAACCATACAAATATTAACTGCTACTTTTGGCGACTTTAATCATAATTTTTTTTTTTTTTTTTTAGAAAGATCTGACTTAATTTTTTTTTTTTTTTGTTAGATCACAATATTATTGTGCTAAAGTTTTTTTGATTAGTATAATTTGGTTTCTTTTGAGAAATGCTGTTTATTATCATTATTATTAAAATAAAATTGACCAAAGAGCATTTTATTGTAATGCTTTCGTAATAGATAACCCCTATAATGCTAAAAAAAAGAATTGTGCGTCTGTCCACACGCGACAAAAGTGAAACGCCAACTTTTTATTGAAAACTATATAAAATCACCAGAATCCCATTGGTACACCATCCATGCACTCAAACACCCATTAAATTAGTCCATCTGTTATTTTCAGTCTGAATCTACCTAATAGCCCTCGAAAAATCGTCCCATAAAAGTGTACAAATTATTTTGGTTATTTGAAGATGAAGATGAAGTTTTTAACTGTATTAGGCCATTGTATTTTGTTTTATAGTTTTCGTGATACAAGGCCCTCTCTTGGTCAATAGTCCCCTACCTGCTGCTTGCGCTCCCCACCCGGCATTTTTGTGTCGGGTTCGTGTCTTACCCCGTACAAAAATCTTACACCGTAAGATAAGAAGTTTCACTTCAAAAGTTTTGGATTTAAATTTATTAATTAAATTCTACGTAAAAAGTAGATTATATTAAAAAATGTTTATTTTTTTAACTTAAGTAACACACCAGTAATGACTTTTGTCTACTATCTCCATATATTCAAAGCACTGTGCGACGTCTCGATACTTTTGCACTACTGCTGTAATTTAATTTTGTTTTATCAGGATATCTCATATAAACAGGAACTCGATGTTTGCTTTATTTATATTCTACATATTATGTGATAAAAAACAAACGGACAGTATGATTACTGTATTAATTCTTATTTAATTTTTTTAATGGATATCTAATGGAAAAAAAATCATTTTAAAAGAATTTAGTAAATGTATCTGTTCAAAAAAAAACCTTGACTACGGTCGGTAATGAAATTTGCCTTGGATTATTTGAACTTATTATGTTGTAATATATTTAACTAAAAATTAACGGTCCATTAAATTTCAAGTATTACTGGTGGGCCTAAAAAAAAGGTTATTATTTATTTTCAGTACTGATAACTAAAACATGAAAAATTAAAAATTTGAAAAAAAAAAATAGATCCATCGTTATCCCATTATCGGTCCAGGCCTAAACGTTGCGGACTGAGTTACAGTTTTTTAGAAAAAAAAATCAAGAAAATTGATCAGTACGTGTTTTTTAGCAAAAGAGAAAATCCCAATCGGCCCATTTTTCACAAAGTTATGGGCATTAAAAAAAATAACGTCTTTTTTTGAAGAATCGGTATCTCGGAAACGGCTCAACAAAAAAAAAAATGAAAAAAATCAGGGAGGCCTCTCTCAACCGATACTACAACATTAAAGAAAAAAATGAAAAAAATCGGAGATGCAAAAGCCAAATGGTGTCCGATTTGGCGTGGAATGCCCCGTATGCTTTTTAGATCGTAACATTACTTGAATGAGTAAAATGTAGATAAAATATTGTTTTCGACCCGCATATAACGGCCATTAATACACTCGGATAATTACAAACCTAGCCGTGAGCAAAAGGTGCGTTTTATAAAGTTCATCTTTGTGTAATACTGTCATAAATTATTTATAAGCTTAAATGATATATTATCATTAGATAGATGTTTTACCATTATATCATATAAAAGTTACATGAATTCATTCACGCAACAGTCATGAATCGAATAATAAATAAATTATTACAATTAAAACTTTCCGTGTTTTTTTCATTGCTTAAATATGACTTTACAAAGAATGTTACTGATATTTATTATTGTTGTAATCTTACAGTGACGAATGGTACAATTGTTTAATCTCTTGATCCACTGAACCGATTGCAATGAAATTTTGCACACTACTTATTTTAACACGTAGGCGCTCACCAAGAAATTGTTTTTCAAAACTCCATTCCTTATTAAATAAAATAATAAAATAAATACAATGTGTGTGAAGGATTAAATAAAATAAAATCACCGTTACATATTTGCAACTTTAGCCCCAATAACGGTCTGGAATTGTGTGAACTCATTGCTATTTATGTTACAGAATGGAATGCCTTTGTGGGAGGACCTCATCACCAAAGCCACCAAACTCCATTCATCGCTAAAGTGAGTATAAAAAATCTCAGTACAAAATTAGAATCTTTTCCTTTTGTTGGGTTTTTGAGTAATTTTCGTGTTTCTAGGGCGACAATCCTGGCGGTCACAGCCTACTTGGAAGCGTTCCAGAAAATTGCAGATTCGGCGACCAATGCCAGAGGTAAGCCCATTGTTACTATTTACAGGAAGTACCAACAAATCAAGGTTAAATTACCTCGGTTGATTAGTATAAATAAACATTTATCCGTTTTTTTTAACTACACACATACAAGAGTATCCTTCAGCGTCTGAAGTGGGTCGTTACTGTCGTTTATTCTTATTTACTAATACGATCTGGCAAGATAGCTTGCTCTTGGAGGGCATAAATACTTGATATCGTGCTTGCCGTTTCGATCTCGGAAAGGGCGAACGAGTAATTGAAGAGGGTTTTCGGGGAATTAGGGCTAATAAGCGAGAAGAATTGGGGCAATGAGACTGAAAGAGAAATTAAACGGTAATTACGACCGAGCGAGCATTCTAATTTCTTGTACCTATTTGAATGCGTTGAATTGTTCGGATAAATTACTAGTTTAACCTTACAACTAGCCGTATCGGACGGCGACCTGTTTAGCAACTTTCCTCCTGATAACGTTTAATGAATAACGGGGAAGATAAAGCACAAAAGAAACAATAAGGTATTCCGCAATGTTAGTATGTGCGGTTTTGATGAAAACTTGAAAGTTCGACGAGGAAAAGTTTTCATTTCAAAGTCACCCTATAATTTACTGAACTATTAATGCTGATTCGCTGAGCATTACCTCATTAATTAAGTCTCTCCTTTTCTGCAATTCTGCCCCTCGGTCCCTTCACTCAGGAACCGCGATATATTATTTCTACAATTCGAAAGGCATATAAATGCCAAGACCACATCTTGACTAATGGCACTGCTCCATGAAATGCGTTAGATTCAGCACACGATCTTCGGGCGTATTTTGGCTTACAGCCACTGATTTATGTCGTTCTTTCAAGACTTTTCAAACCTCCAGGGCTTGCATGCTGTTGCAATCGCCAATATTGGATGGTACAATATTATGGTCCAGGTGTGGGTAGCCGTGAAATACGTTTTAAATCTTTCCTGAATTATACATCGATATGTGTTTTTCTGTCAGTGTGGACACCCACATGCCACCAACGGCAACGTCAGAAAAGCAGCCAGCAAGATCTGCCGATTTACACTTCATCCAAATTTGGTCAAATTTGGTCAACTTTTATTCTAGATACGTCGATACGTATGAGACCTTAAAAATTACATCTGACGACCATTCTCTGTCGTGATTTTGCTTTCCTTTTGTTTATATTTCGTCACCGGCGTTGTTTTTTCATCGCCCCACATTCCTGGCTTCCTGCATTATTACGTTTTTTTTCTGACCGAATCAACAGTCCTTTGATCAAGGTCATCTCGTTGTTTGGTTCCTGCCACACACGAGCCATTCCTGCTGATTGCCGCTGTTATTTTGCATACAATTTGTCGGCGATAACAATAAGCCGCAAACGTTGCGGTCAATGTTCCATTTGCGCTTCGCGAATTATCCAATAAGGGGACCTAATCCAATAGAAAAGATTGAATATTATACTTTACGAAAATAGAAATGTTGCATTTTTAGAACGCGCTCGTTACGTTGCAGTATTGTTAAATAATCCGTGAATTTTTAGTTATTAATTAATAGAAAGCGTTATTGTTTTCAGGAATCTTTTTAATTGTTCGCACGTGCTTGTGGGAATTAGACCGATGCATACTGTTTTCTTGCACAAAATCGAGTTTGAGGCAGTGGTTCCCAACTGATGGGTGGCAGAAAGTTTAAATATGACTTTGGAACAATGTAACACGAGGAAATAGTAGTAATAGTTGACTGGGGTATATCATTTACTGCTATCACTGCCACCAGAAGAGTTTAGTAGTTCACGACGTTGTAATTGCAGGCGATAAAACGACTTTGTTGCATACCTATGTGCAGTTAACCCGCATAAGCGTGGGTCTTGAGAGCTTTGGATGTCAATTTGCCCAAAGTGTTATCAGAGCACTACTACAAAAAAAAACGGCAGCAATTTCGTCCTTCGATAGAAAACAAGACTGCAGTTTACGTGCTTCTTTAAAGCAGATTTTTACAACCTCTGGTAATTATTACATATTAAAATTTTTTAATAATGGTGGTTATTAACTCTTCCGTTTGTTTCTTTACCATTTCCTGTCAGGTGCTAAACGGAAATCGAGCGTTTCGAAGCATGGAAAATCGGGAAACTGCAACCAAAACTGCAGGAAATATGTCCTGGAGTACGGTTTTCCATCAAACGAGCGGATCTTCTGAGTGCAACGGCCTCGGCGCCGAGACGGACTTGCAGGAAAATTGTATGTGGGTCAATCAATGTGCAACCGCGAAATTAATGCCTGTTTAAGTTTAAACTGCTTTACACGTTAAAATTTTTGCGAATCATATTGAAATAGTCAGCGAGTGGGGTCACGTCTGAATAATTCATGTAATTATTATTGTTATAACGTTTTTCGTGCGGTAACGTACTGTTTTGTGAACAGTTAGGTTGTCAGGTTTTGCGTGCGGGTCCATGCAAGAAAAAATTAAATTAAAAGTGATGTAGCAGGTGATTTTCGTCACAATTCCTTTGTTTCGCAGCGCGGAATTGCAAATAAAGAATAGCTCACCGAAAACTTATGGTTTGACAGCTCCATAAGAAAAGGTGGTGAGCACGAATCTGAACAGGAAAATCCGTAAACGCTGCGACAGCGTGAATAAATCACTTCTGGTTTACCAAGTTTTATTTCTGTCCCTTCCATATTTATTATTGTTGTTCCGTTATGCGGTCAACTTCAGCTGGTTTTTGAAGAATACATTGTAAGTGACATCACAGAGATACAGTAAATTCGATTTGTACATTTGTTAAAATTATAGGAAATATTTGGCGAACACTATGCATATAAGATAACCTATTTGTTTGTTGTTTTAAATTGCAGTTCTTTGCGACATACACGAACCTCTCCGCAGTCCACAAGAAATTTGTTACCTGTTTGTAGTTGATAAGAAAGTGAAGATGGTAATCCCTCCATGAAGTATACTTTAATTCATAAAAACGTGGCTCTAGTATATTTGATAAGACCACTTTTCATTAAATGAACCAAACAAATTTGTGTATGTACTCAATTTTTGCTGATCTAGTACCAATTTAATATTACACTTTGAACGAAAAAAGGTTGCAAACAGTGGAAATTAAAATTTAACCATAAAATGCACTGAGAGATGTCAAAGATTGAGGCAGAAATGCAAAAGGAAAAGCTTTTTAGAATACGTGGACGGATAGAGGGGAAAAGTGAAGTACAATTAGTTGTATGCCATGCAAAGTGCCAGCTTAAATGTAAGGAAGTAATTACAGAGCCTGAAAGGGAATATATCCATCAACAGTTTGTCTCTCTGAGGCTCAAACTCTTACTTCCTCGACAAATCTACGAGTATCGAAAGCGCAATGCAAAGGACCTATAGGAAGTAACATTCAAATGGTTATTGGTATTAGGAATGTGGAAAAATTTATCAATAATAAATAGATAGAAAAATCGGTTATCTGTATGAAAATATTTGCACTCCAAAATACAAAATTGTAAATCTGCATTTATTATCGCATGCGATTTTATTTCCTTGAGCATGTTCTAATTTCTCAAGGTCATACGAACAGGTTTATTTTCATTTCTAGTAACTTTTAGGGACTTTTTTTGTTCAAAACGGATCGTATATTCACAATTATTGTATTTGCAAAATATGATGACGATCTTCAATGTTCGAAGTTGGAGGTTAGGTGAAGAGGACTTCAACAGCGCATGTCAACTTGTCGTTGTCAAGGCCATTTTGAATATTATCACGCAAGAAAAATCGCAACATCTGGTAGGTTTATGGATTTATTTTTGGGTCGGATAAAAATTGGAAAATAACTCGCAAGGTCTAATAGGACCTTTAGTGGAGAAGTAGAATGAACACAAAAACCAAAGAGGAATTAATTGAATACATATTTTTGATTTTTTTCAGTTTTCGTATGTCGTTCCTTTTGACTTTTCATCATATTCCTCTGAACCTTTTGATGTTTCCATTAGGGTGTTTGAAATCGTTCAATTTCTTTTGTGTGGTTTTCTTTAGGTTTTCTAAAGTTCTAAAGCAAACCGAAATTCAAATTGTATTTAATTTGTGATCCACTCACCATAAGATTGGGTTTATTTTAATTATTTAATAGTTGGTCAAAAATGCCAAAGAAGCACCGCTCCACATGTTGCCGCTTTGACCATTTAAACATCCCGATCTCAATTGGTTAGTCAGCCACCGCGGCGAATCCTTGAATGTTTTTTTATTTAATAAATAATGCATTGTCGTCATTCTGTGCATTGAGGGCATAAAAACTGGGCCATCACCATCAGTCATTTGACAAACTTCTTCTGGGACATCACTCGATAATTTTGTATCCATCAAAGCATTCCATCTACCACTCTGTTTTATATCTTTCTTGACACCCTGTCTATTTTTTACAATCAGTAAAAACTTCAGCAAATATTTGAATAAGAGATGTAAAATGTCAGATCTGCAACTTAAAAATAGTCGCACCTTCTTCGTTTAGCAATAACACCTCGCACATAAATATTATGATTATAGACCCATCGAAGAAACTTTCAAGAAGCCAGTAGCACCAATATAAACTAATAAAGTTATAATTACGCCTCAGCTTGTGCAGTCACCAGGTGACATCACGGAAGGAATCAAGTTCTATCCCAGCTGCAACTCGGCCCATTTAAAATTTAAAAGACTTCCCAGGTGATTGCTTTTGGAGCAGGTGCCAGGTAGCACCCTGAGAACGAAGGTGAAAAGTCGACTTCGTTATACTTCATGGGGCATAACGGAAATACAATTATTCACGACAAACCATTCAGCATTTTTCGAAAAACGTTATGTTACTGTGAAGATATAAATCTTGCACATCGGGTTTTTGCTGAGCGTAAAAGTGGGAAAAAGTGGAATGCGCAATTGTCGTTTATACCGACAGCGACGGCCTGAAACGGGAAATGGCATTCGGTTTTTATTTCGCAGATAGTACTATCACGGGTAATTTGACTACTTATGGGCGGTGGGCAATGTTGCAATTGCTGTGGATTTGTGGTTTTTGTTGTCGATGGATTTATCGCTGAAATTAAGTGCAGCGGGGATTAGTTGCGTTTTTTTTTTAATTATCATTACTTTAGATTGTCCTGCTGATGAAACATCAATTCATTTTGATCTCGAGGAAATTGCACTTTAGTGCTAAATCTTGGAGACATAAACAACATTGTAAATTGCCCAAGAATTTTTTTACTAAATGATTTGAACTTTTTAATCACTAAGAATTCTTCACTTCTTGCAATTAACATACAATAATACATATTGTAATACAAACACGTATTTCTCTCGAATACCGATAATAAATTGCAATGGCTGTGTCGGTTTTTGTTCGATACTAATAGCTACAGCAATAAATATGATAAATTCATCACACATCTTTGGTACGTGTACCAACTATATGAATAAATTAAGGATTTCCTGGGTGCAGTTAAGAAGAACAACATCATTTGCGTATCCCTAAGATTAATTCATACTTAAATTAAGTCCATAAACTAATGTAATCTATAATTATTCTTCAGGACAAAAAATTCTCATTTTAAATGACGGAGTATGTGTATCTTTGTCTATGTTTAACTGAAAAGAATGTCAAAGTAAAGAAAGAAACGGTTAAAATAGAATAAAAGATAAGTTAAAATACTATTGAGAACTGCATTATATATTTTTTTTTAATTTAGATGATCTAGCGACAGTTGACAGCTTGTCTAATTGGCAAAAATCACGATCGTCAGAGGGTGCTTCAAAATGACAGTTGACAGGTCAAATAAGGGAAAACATGTTATGTGCCATTTTTCATTAATTGTTTCTAAGGTTTATTCACTTATTACTGCAAACTGTGAGAGAAAACTATGTATAAACTCAACAACAAAACTTAAACCAAATGGTTTTACTACAATATTTCACAATGTTTTCCGTCATTCGAATCTTATAGGATCTAACACCAGATGTCAGCCACTTTGCGGATTTTCGTCAATTGTAAGTGAAGTCAGATTCACAATAGTGGAAGTGTCTACAGGATCGTATTGTTATTATTTATTGTACGTTAAATTTAGGTCTTCAAATTTGGTGAATTTATGTAGGATTCATATTTCCACCCGGATTACATTTTATAACGTACAAATCACACGCGAGTCATGGCTTGATTTCATGAAACGATTGACACATATTTATGATGAAATCCTTAGAAATATTCGTTCCTCAAATGCAGCTTCGGAGTAAGATGCTATCTCCCATTTTATTCTCAATACGATGACTTTTGTATATTACTTTTCGATTTATTTCTCCAATAAGATTGGGCACGGATTTCGTTGCCCCTGTTCTTGTTTTACGCCCCATTTTATTATAAGATTTAAGATCCAAACGTCTCAGCACTGAGAACGATAAAAACTGTTGTTTTCTAATTGGAGCGCGAATGATAAAAAAATATTGTTAATAACAGTATTTACTTTCTGATAAATATTGGCGACAATTATTGTATTATTTTTGTTATCGGAAATCCAGGATTGCATTTTTTTTTTAGTAAATACCGACACGTGTTGACAACGAGTAATTGTTCAGTTATCTAATTGTTGCAATTTTTGGGATTACGATTCGAAGTGTTGCGCAAAAGTTACATAACGATTTGGTACATAGACTATCGAGATGAGTGAAAGCTTCAACTTTAAAGATTAGAAATAACGAGCACTGTTTCATTAATCAAATACAAATTGATATTAAACACTGAGACTAATTTATAATAATATAAAGAAAATATTAAGCGACTGGCTTTTTTTTGTACAATTTATTGACAAGACAGAAAATTGTGGCATTGAAATTACTTAATTACTCAATATTAGGAAGAACTTTAAGAAGACATTTTTTTTAATTTCCATCTTTTCCTGATCATTTTCGTTCTTCTGCTCTTGGTCCATAACGGGACTCATTGGCTTATCGTTCTTATCATATCCGTCGCATTCCTTCTAATTGCAGTGAGTAATCATACAGTTTATAATATTGTAGCGTTTCTGGGTTCCATTATTTAGTTATTTGAACACTATGTACAATTTATTTAAACTTCTAATATTACACTATTTTACATTATTTACACTATTTACAATTTACTACTTCAGCGGCACATCTCGTATTATTTATTTTCACATCGCGCGGCACTCCGGATAGATAAAAGCAACTGTCCGACTCGACCCACTAATCTTGGACCTCGATGAGACGACAGACTGGTTTTCCGCTGGAACGTCCTTCAATTAATATACCGGCGCCTAAACCTTTCTAGACGCTCCAGATGTTCTATGGCGCTCTTGATGTGTACTGGATATTCCAAAGGATGATGTCATTCGTCCCGAAACTTCACAAGACATTCTACCGATGTCTACATGTTGCTTCCGATGTCCTTTCTGGTTGCAGCAGTACACCATTCGCTTAAGCCAAGTGAAACGGAAGACTCCTTCCAACATGCTTCTGACTGCTCTCCAAACCAAACAGTCGAATTCACAGGCGATCTCACGATTTCCTGATACTCAGGGACAAGACAGTCTCCTTCGACTCCCATAAGATATCCCAAGCACTTGGGAAGGTGACCTTCTTATACACGAGTCTCTTCGTAACCACTTCTTCTTGGTTCCTGCCGAGTGTCTGTCAGGAGGAGTACTCTTTCAACTACCACATGGACTACCACACTGTGTTGACGTATCGGTGCCCCTCGACATTTTTATGGACTCTTGCTTCTCAATTTCCTCCAATTCTCTAAGGAAAACTTTTCTCGCAGCTTCCCAAACTTCTTCGACACTTCCAAGTGTCCACGAGGTACGATATTTGGGGACCAAATAAAACCTCTCATACAGGTTCCCAAAGATCGTCGACGCCCCCAGGTGTCTAGCAGGTACTCCCTCCAGAACTTCCGGAATTCTAACCATGGAAGCCATCAGCTGCTCACTTTCCATATGACCCACACGTATCCAGACTCCATCACCACATCCATGGAATCCTATTGGGCCCAGCAGGATTTTCCTCAAGGTCATTACCGTGCAACTTCCATTCCCGTCCGCCCGTGGTCTGCATTCTTCCATCCAAGCACCAATCGCAAGTCCGGGTCTTTCTTCGGGTCTCTCCAACTTCCAGTTCAATTCTTGTCCTTCAGAATGACGATAGTGGCTGCAATCTTCCGGGCACATTCTCAGAGTTCCATACCAGCATAATTTCTGCGTCGAAGTAAAACTTTTCCTCCAGTTTTGATTCCATTGAAACCTCTTTTTCTGCCTCAGTGAGTCGAGTTCAGTCAGACCATTATCTAATCCGAAAGAGAGTGACACCAGCTTCCTGTCTTCTTTCCAGGTCCATAAGCAGCCTTCTCTGGAGCCCCGATTTTATTCCAGTTATTTCTATAACTCACGTTGCTCCAGCTCTCTGTCAAGTAACCTTACACTCTTTCTTCTTTATTCGTGCCCAGCTTCGTATTTCTTCTTTTTTTCTTAACCTTCATATCGATTTATTTATTTCTTACAAATCTTCGTATCCCACTTCTGACACCAATGTAGCGTTTCTGGGTTCCATTATTTATTTGAACACTGTACAATTTATTTAAACTTCTAATATTACACTATTTTACATTATTTACACTATTTACAATTTACTACTTCACTCAGCACTCCGGATAGCTAAAGTAACTGTCCGACTCGACCCACTAATCTTGTACCTCGATGAGACGACTGACTCACTAGACTGGTTTTCCGCTGGAACGTCCTCCAATAAATATACCGGCGCCTAAACCTTTCTAGACGCTCCAGATGTTCTATGGCGCTCTCGATGTGTACCGGATATTCCAAAGGATAATGTCATACTCTAGGACGTTGTAGTATAAATCCAGCACATTCTAGTAATTGATGACGCCGCTAGAGCGATGAGTCATCTCGGGTCCACGTCCGTTACAATATAGCTTACATAATAACCGGCCGTTACGTAGGATTTTTTATCGTTTCACTTAACGTTGTTCTGTAGTGATTGGTTTCTTCCAATGCTTCGGTTTCTTTTCTCGATTCTGTCTTTGACTTCGTGTTTCCAGTTTTTCCTATTGGTATTCCTACGAAGCAGATTTACATATGAACACAATTTGTTGTTTTACAGTTATTAGTTTCTCTTTATCGCCTTTTGTGTCTTCTAAAAATAAGTTATCAGTAAACTCTTTTTGGCAACTATTCGGACACAAGTCTCGGTCAGGGGCAAGCTAACCCAAAATCTTTTCTCCTATTGGTCAATAATAATTTGTCGCCAGCGACAGTACGCAGTTCGATGAAGTTAATGCCCGTTAATTTAGACCTTGGAGCGTTGCCGCTCGTGCCACCATCATGTTGATTATTTTTTCTCAAGTGACAATTTTCGAAGAGATTTTAAAATACATTTTTCTCGGGTTCTCATATTTTTTAATTCTCGAATTGTCTGTTTTCCGGGTTCAAGACTCGCAGGTTTTCGGGTTGTTTCAGTTTTTCATTTTCTTAGGTTCACAAGTTCAGGTTTTATAGTTTTCAGATATTCAGGTTCTCCAATTATTAGGTTTTTAGATTTTAACTTTTCATGCTTTCAGGTTTTCAGGTTCTCCAATTCTGAAATTCTCGGACTGTCTTTTAGCTTTTCGATTTAAAAAATTCTAGCAGTGAATTTTTTTCAATATACGTATAAAATTTGAATTTCGAAAGTCGTTACTATTTTCGGTCATATTTTTGTGTAGAATTGCTTTGTATTGTAATTTCGGCCTTTTTTTTAAGTTTATTTCAAATTCCTCTTTTATTTTTAAGATACAGGGTGAGTTGTTTTTATACTTTTTGCATTCTCCAATTCTTCTTTTCTGTTTGCCTTTGTTTATTTCGCGATATTATACTAACTTATTTGTGCCGATATTCAGCAATCAAACCGCAACCCTATCATGCTCTTGTTGAAAAGTATAGAATTTATTGCGGATCCGAAATCTAATCAACACCCATTTTTATAATGATAAATTGATCGAAGTTACCACATATTTTTGTTTATGAGTTGTTATGACACTTCTGAAGCCCGTTTATGTCATTAATCTTTCAAAACAATTTTGCTAGAGTGGTCTACTTATTGAAGCCAATTTTGTACGAGGGCTTGGATACTCACTCGTTTGAGCGACATTTGCCATATTTGCTCCTGTCCTGTAAGTGGTTGGCCTCCAGGTTTTATCTCATAAACATTAAAACCATCATCATTCTTCATTTCAGAATGTTACTAATTGGTCATTTTTCAGTATCCACTTTGCAAAGTCATTTGCGTTGTGCCTTAATTATTTTGGGAGTCTTCTTTTAAAGTTCAATTAATGCAAAGTCAATTATGTATTTTGTATTTAAATGTTAAGGTCGCCTACTTTATGTACTATTTCGGTCAAGAAACGTAGAGTATATTTTACATAATTATGTATATCGTTATAGTTTAAACTAATTTATATTTGTGGTATCTATCCTTACTTTGTTCATTACAATATGTATATTCACATAAACGTCTACTAGTTTTTAAATGGCACTTGAGTATTCCTACTCTGAATTTCAGCAAAAATCATGATGTTTTGTCTATATCTTTGTATAGGAAGCACGTAAATCACACCAGATGAAGTTATACAGGGGAAGGAAGAGCAAAGTAACATATGCTAGTAATGGCAAGTTAGTTTAAGCCCATTAGTTCTCTTCGATATAAACGTAAACTTGTTTTTGACGACAATTTCCGTGTAACAGTCGCCGACTTTATTTCTGACATAAATTAATTTGTCGAATATTCCCGGTTTCATGAATGCGTTCTATTAGCCTAGAGGCTAATAAGCTTCCAACGGACGCTTTTGTATTTGGTAGCAGCATCTGGGGAAAATGTCAAACTGTGACGATGTTTGTTTGCTCACCATCACTGATGAAAATTCCAGAGGTGCACTACCGTTTTTTTTTTCTCTGCTTGAGCCGATAAAATCAAATTTCCTTAAAAAGTCATTAAGTACGTAAATCATCGCGTGTGGGCAGAGTTGCACCCTCAAAGGTCGATACCATCCACGTGCCTCAGTGCATAAATATTAAAGCCTTCCTCGCCGATAAAAGTGCAAAAGTATGCGGAAAACTGAGAATTCCTATGTCCTCGTGAATGCTATAACCACTTCCATCGCACCCTTCAACGTTGAATATATCAATCGGCCGCTCTTGTACGCAATGGTGACGACGCTTTTCTCATAACAGGAAGTCTCCGGGATGTCAGTGAGTGGGTTATAAAAAAGCGGCATCCGTAAAAGTGGAAATAAACCTAATCGTGGCATTATCGTGGCTTATCCGTTGCCGTTGGGTTGACTGACCCGGCTGTGCTTTTTGAAGGTTCTATATCGATCCGAGTGCCTTGGTAAAACGCCCTTTTGGCCCACTGACTCGCGAAATGCACGTGTGAGACGCCAAGGACAAAGAAGTTTTACTGATTCACAGATGGGATGCGGATGGAAGGGTGGAAAGGGGGCTTCATTGTGAAGGATGACGCGTGGAAAGTGGCGGAATCCCTACATGTTAGTTTAATTAGATTCATCCTTGTTATCGTGGATTAATTAGTCCTCAGGTCTGTACATGAAGTTTTTTTCTAGTGACTTTTTGTTGGTGGATAGCACTGTTCGTCAGTATCATTAAAGAGAGAAATACTGGGTGGTTCCGTAAAATGAGACTTAGACAACCAACATTACTATGATCTAGAATTCATTTGATTGCTGGCTAGCCACGGCCAATGACTATACTTAATTATTGAGAAAAGTCAGGGAAATTCCAGTACATAGTTGTATGGGCGACAGAAACTTATTAAACCTATACTCACAGCACCGATTATTTAATACTTTCTAAATGTCTAACGACCTCTAGAATCAATACTGAAAAATAGCAAGTAAATGATTCAAAGAATTTTAAATAGAAAACTGTTTAAATGTGAGATTTAACTTTGAGTGCAGACAGCTCACTGAGCGAAAAAAAAACGACCACAATTCTCCGATTGATGTGACACTTTTGGAAACGACCACATGTTCTGGAAAACTAAACTCGTCCACAATGCATTTTGATGAAGTCAAATAGGCTAGAACGAACAATCTTAGTGTCTTTTAGTTCTTTAAATATTTGACCACGACACAATTAAAAGGGTCACAATTTTAACGATAATGTGGAAGACCACCGATATCACTCCCAGTGAAAGTCTAATAATACCTACGACGATAAATATATAGGGCCACTTACCAGAGTCCACTGGACCCCATCCATGCACTCAACACCAATGGGTCTGTTTAAACAGCAATTTTTTTGGCACAGCAAGTAATTAACCCTTCTGTCATTCACAGTTTGAATCTACGTACTTGATTTAGATCACAATTTCTTAGCAGCAAAAGCCCAAGTCTACTTTGCGAAAATATTAGCTAAAATAAGCGCGAAATGCGTTTGGACCCGCCAAGAATTAAATCAAAAATCGTGCGATAGAAGTGTTCAAATTATTTTGACATTTAATTGATGAGGATACTAAGTACTTAAAATATGTTTTCGAAAACGCTGAATTTTATACTCACCAAGGTTAAAAGGGCTACAATTAATTTTAACAGGGTCTGTGGTCACTCCCAGTGAAAGTCCAATAATATTATCTACGGGAATCCACCCATGCACCCAACACCCATGGGTCTGTTTTCAACTCATAATTTCACAAGAAAACAGCAATTTTCTCCACAGCAAAATTACCGAACCAATCTGTCATCTACAGTCTGAATCTACCTAATTCTGTCAAAGTAAGCGCAAAATTCCGTTTAAAGCCGCTATGGATTAATTTAAAAAATCTTCCGATAAATGGGTCCAAATAATTTTGGCATTTAATTGGTGCACACTTCTGAATAAAATTTTCAATAAATTAGAAGAGAATTTAGAGGCCCTAGCACTACCGTACCTGCGTAATTTTTTGATGTAAGGTAATCGAAAATATACTTACAATGAGCGTGGACATACATCTAGAAATTATTTTAAAATGGCGAATTCTGTTATACAATACTTAACAGATATATTATTATTATTATTTTTGATACAAGTCGCGGACAGTAAGTATAATAGTAATTATACACCAAGGTTGAGAAGCAATTTTTCTTAGCCGAGCTATTTAATGCCCAAGATGCGAAGCATCGCGGGCAATAATAATGCGAGGCCAAGAAAAGGCTTCTCAACCGTGGTTTATATACTATTTTTTTTCACTACTAGCACATTTGTTTAGTTGCTAGTGTGGTCCAGCTGGGAAATTTAACATTTCGCAAGAAATTCCAACTCCCTAGCTCTACATTGTTGAGCTGTCAGCTATGTCAAATCAAAATTTTATTATCTACTAGTAGGAGAGAAAAATCCATTATTAGGTAAGGTACAGAAAATCAATTTCTGAAGCCTCAAATACGATATATAATGCTGTTTTCTGAAGCTAGTAGTGAAAAAAAAAAAAAGAAATTATTAGATCTATGCTTTACTATCACTTTAACGTTTGAGGTTAAAAGATTTGTCAACATGTTGGATCACAAGTGTCAAAAATGACAAAATTAATTGAAGAGTATTTTTTACTGAAAGTGGAATGACGTCCAAGTTTTTTTGTCCGCGGCTGTACATAATACTTTTTTTAAATAATAATATATTTTTTTTAACCTGGAAAAGTCAGGGCATTTCAATTTGTGAAATCCCTGAGAACCCTGATAACCAATCTGTTAGATAAAGCGCAGAAGTTCTAATTTTCGCTTGTGAACATGCTTTATCCTTTGTTTTATATTTTATATTTTTCCTCCCCCCGGCTAATTTGACGTTTTGCCATTGCAATTCTTTGTTTTACAAGCAGGAACAAAGAGCGACACCGCCGTGATGAACACAGTTGTTGAAGTACATAGTAAGTACCACGGACATCGGGGTCAACAATTCTTCTCTCACGTATCGGCTTTTCCATCTTGCACACCAGTCCAGTGCACTTAACTCAAGAAGGGCATGGCCGCCGAGCCGTATCTTTGTCTTTTTTTATATTATCTTCTGCAGTTCACAAAAGCAGTGCACTTCTTTTGTTAGCTCGAGTATGGACAGGTCTATTGGCGAAGCCGCGCGACCATAACGGCCTTGCATTGTTAGGATTTAATTTTTACATTGTTGGCCATCTGGCAGACCGACGTCGATGATACAATAAGTTAATTTTCAGTGTGCTGATCTTACTCAACGATTATCGCTTGTTGCAGGAGCCACGAGGGAGATCGGAACGGCGCTGACGAGGATCTGTTTGAGGCACAAGGCGGTGGAAGCGAGGATGAAAACGTTCACTAGGTACATCTTGAATTGATACAAAAAAAGGTTTTTTCACCCTGTCATTTGATTTTCTTCCGGTTCATTCGTCGGAACGGCCGGTGTGGGTGCTGGGAGTGTCTGATAATTGAATCATCCATCTAGAAAATATCAAGTCATACGTGACTAAGTGATGCTCTTTTGTCATAAAAACGTCACATGCTTCATGTTCATTTCCATCTCATTAGAGGCAACTAATAAAAACTAAAATATAAAAACACATGATCATTCAATATGATATGCGTTCTGACATATGAGTGTGTTAAATTTAGTTGTAACGCCGCCTGGCTTTAATCTTTTCTCGATTCGTTTGCTCTCACGGAAGGAAAAAGTGCTTTGATCCCATAACTGTTATGGGTTTAAACCTGGCTACAGTTAGTGTAATAATCCGCACTAGTGGAATTTTAATTAAGTAAAAACCATATGAGCAATTATAACAGGTGACTATAATTTTGAAGCCAAAAAGTGAATTGGTACACCTCGTCGTTGACGCCTTGATTAATTTTAGGTTGATATGTACAATATCAATAAATCCTATAAAATGTACATATTTCAGTTAATAATAAATCCAAATAAAAGTGGATTTTTTTGCCTTGTGGTGGAATATCAACTGAATTACAGACCTCAATTTTGATGTAAATTGCATTGTTGCCAACTTAATTTTTTGCTCAGTCTCACGTATTATTTACAACATGTTCATTATACTAATGTTGCAGTGCTTTGGATTTAATAGATTAGAACAAAATATAAAAATTTTTGCCTAAAACTAAATATGTGGCTTCTTATTTTCACCCGATTTAGTGTTTATATTCAAACATCTGAGATAACAACATTCTGTGTGTTTAATTATCTCTTTGGTCCACCACTAACAACGCCTAATTAATTTATCGCTGTCATGTTATCAATTATACGTGTCACTGGTGTCTTTTCATTGCACACACATGTTTTCGCCTCATTTGCATATCACGTAATGAAATTGAAAACAAAGCGGAAGGAAGGCCATACTACACGAATTTAAACATCATAACTTTTATCATCTTTATAGTACAATAATGGAGTTTCTCATCATCCCCCTACAAGAGAAATTAGAAGACTGGAAAAGGACCGTATTTAACCTAGACAAGGAGCACGCCAAAGGTAAACCGCAAACACGCAAACTGTCACCGCCCTAACCGCATTCTCTTCCTTAGATTACAAAAGGGCTAGGGCCGAACTGAAAAAGAGGTCCACTGACACGTTACGCCTACAAAAGAAAATGCGGAAGGGTGCCGGTGGTGATCTCCAGAAGCGATTAGAGTGCGGTTTACAGGATGTCACCGAAAGGCGTCAATTATTGGAAGAGACCGAAAAGCACGCCGTCCGGGCGGCGCTCATCGAAGAGAGAGGGCGGTTTTGCACGTTTGTGGGACTTCTAAAGCCCGTCGTGGTAAGTGGAGGAAAATTAGAACAGGTTGCGATAAAAAAAAAACGTTGCTGTAGGACGAAGAAGTGGCCATGCTCACGGAGATGTCCCATCTACAAGAAGCCGTTCAGCAGCTAGAGAAGCACACAGCGGACCCACAGACGCTGCCCCCGGCCTCAGAGCAAGTCATCGCCGATTTGAAAAGTTCAGACAGCGGGTGGTCCTTCCACACGCCGCCCTCGTCGCCTTCCAGTCTAGGCTCAAGGAAGTCATCAATGTGTTCAATTAGCTCACTCAATAGTTCCTCGTCGGGGAGTTCGAAAAGCCACCATTCTCCGAGTCATCCGCATTGGCAACGATCGCTCTCGCAGGTGCGAAATTCTACTTAGATTCTTCATTTTATTTTCTTTTTTATTTTTTTTTATTTTGTTTTATTTTTTCTTTTTGGCAACAGCCCGTAGGTCGTAGCGGTACTATTCGATACATGTCGGTTTCTAGCCAGGACTCTGGATTTACGTCCCAAGATACTTTGTATCCCAGACCACCATCCTCACTTAGTGTTGCCCAGGTAAAAATTGACCGCGTTCCGACATAGTAACCAGAATTAAACTAAGTACATGGAAGAACGGGCCTTAAAGTGATCACCACTTTTCTTGTAGGTTTCAAACATGTCCGAACATAGCAGCAACAGCAGCAGTTCCAGCACTCCGTGCACCCCCTTCCCAGCAGCCGTTATTCCCACGACAACATCGACATGGCCGAATCTACAAGAAACCATGCAGTTCGAACGAGCCGCCTCGGCCATCATCAACGACCGTCCGCATACTATATCTTCAGGTGGGTTGACCCCTGCACTAATAACTCCGATCACTTAACCAAGCACCATCACACATTTCATTCCAGCGTATGAAAAGGGTCATCAAAGACCTCCTCTTACAGTGTACACATTCCAAGCACCGGATCAGAGCCTTTCGCAGCCGGTAAGTCCGGTCACATCCATAACACCAACCGAAAATACCAACAAAATGATGCCACCAAGGAGTCCCACCATGCAAAAAGCCAACCAGAAGCCGCCACTGCCAACTGTAAGTCACATTCCTTATATTTCCACATTGTTAACAGTCCAATGTACAGAGATGCTCTTCATTGGAGCGCCCCAGCGGACCCAACATTCCAGCGAAAACCATCGCAGGCATGCAAGGAATCCGGGTGCTTCCGCCAACCACCACGGAGCAGGCCATCGTGAAAAAACCGTCACCGCTTCCTGCGCATCTAGCTAAGAGTGAGTTTTTTTTTAACTTGAAATGGAAATTGACAATATACAGTGTGATAAAGACTTGGGGGTATTTTAAACAATGCATCCTTTTCTAGACGTTCCACAACCTACCTACGTCAATATGCACGAGTTGGCGAGCATGGCAGCCAACAAAGAAATGCTACCGCCGCCCCCTGCAGACTTCATCGGGTCGTCCACCACCGAGAAGCCGTCCACTGAAGGTGAGAAAGATGGCAGCACTAGTGAAAGTTCGTTAGAGTCATCTAGTGGCTACGGGAGTCAGACTACCTTTACTGCCGAAGACCCGAGCCACGGAGAAGGTAAGTTCGTCGTCAGTCACGCGAATTTTGGCATGGTTTTACACTAGATTAAACTAACCCAGTTTTTACGAGCATGTGTGTGACTATCAGTGTGTGTTGTTAGATGTTAACGATTCGGCTATGAAGTATTGCACGCTTCCACGCAACAGTGACCTGAATTCTGCACGACGAAGGCCCCTATCAATGACAGGTAATGACCATTTGCACTTATTATCCTTTTTCGTGTTGGTTTTTGCTTGAAGTGTTAGGGTGTTGATGTTTTTAGAAGTTCCTCCAAAAAAGCTTTGACGGGAACAGTAACCAAGGGTGGATCACCAGGGTTCAGTTGCATTTGATGCATTCATGCTTACAGAAATTGGCATGTCAAACAGTTAGATTTTAATTCGAATTAAAATGAATTATTAAAATTATGTAGTGTCGATAATTATTCCTACATCTAAGTGGGCATGGAAAAAAAGGGTTTTTTAATTATGCAATTTTACCACCTATAAAAATTATAACGGCCATTCCTATATTATGGTTTATTAAGATTATGTCAAATTTTGAATTCTCAAACTAGTAAACAAATTTATTATAAATTATAATAAGGTACTTCTTGGAGTACTGACAATAAAGTTAAGTGTCATTATTATCAAATGATTTTGCTTATAAGGAGGCGGCAAAATATATTTTAGAGGTATTGCGATCTAAAAATTATTTATAGACACCCAATACATAAATATTTTTTGTTTGCCTAATTATTTTGACCAAGTTTGGCTATTTTCAGTTCCATACAAGATTTTTACAATGGATTTCTTGCACATATTAATTTGTGTTACGAAAATGCGGTTGATTCTGATTCAATCATTGTATAATTGAGTATGTAATCGATAAAATTAATTGTGATTGATATAAAATCCAGGTAAAAAAGTGAAGATTACTATTGTTCATGTAGTAACCAGGTCAATAAATCTACGGTAGATTACCTGTAACCAATATTGCTACGCGTAACAGAAGAAGAACAATACCACAGAAGTAATAAAATTCTTTATGCTAGACTACACGTCATTTATGTTAGCATTAAGTCTAAAATTGCTTTCCAATCCTTTTAGAAATGTCACAATAATTATGCAATTTTAATATTGGCAGCAATGTACTCCACTGGAACCATCAGGAGCACCTTAGCTCGTCGAGCCTCGATGCAGGCGAACAAGCCGCCGCCCCCAATCCGCCGGACATCTTCCATTACCAATACTTCCGCCCCCAATCAACCCTCGGGAATGGGGAGTCTTGAAAACCTCCCCCCGCCACCAGCCTTCCTCCTAGAACCTTCCATACAAAGCTCCCAACAGAAAGCCCACACAGGTATGTGTACACAACACTTGTTTTAACCTCTTTAATGTGCCCACCTTCAGGTATCAAAGTGGCTGAAACCGTCAAAGCACTGACGGAATTGAAGCACACTCCAGCTAGTCCCAACTCCATACGACGCATGTCCACCTCGACTCAGTCAATTTACCAGAGTCAACCCACTCCACAGGGACCCATTCTCAGCACCTTCCAAAGTCAGACGAAAGTGTCATACGTGTCACAGTCAGGGGGCGTAGTCTACGCCCAACCGTCCCAAGTGCTCGCAGCCAGCCCCACGGCGACAAGAAGAGTTAACAGTTTTAGGTCACAAAGTGCCGAAAGGAAATCTGGACCGGTGGCCGTGGGATCGAATTTTATTGCGAGTTTGAGCGCGAAGTTGGCACCTAGTTTGAGTCCGCGGGCTGGAAGGAGACATTCGGAAGATTTAGTGCCGGCTCAGCCTAATAAATTCGTTCAGAGGGGTCCCGGACAAAGCTTCCTGGATTCATTGAACGCGAAGCTGGCGCAGCAACATATCAGTAATAACGCTCAGAGTACGCAGCAGAAAGCGACGATGATAAGACAGCTTATCAATAGTAGAGCTCAGGTAGGTGGATGCCGGCGATAATAATAATTAGACGTTATGAACATAATTTTTTGCAGCCGGACCCGAAAGTTTGTCACGAGTCGCTTATGGATCAGATCAAACGGGGTGCGACTCTGCGTCGAGCAAAAGTAATCAATGACCGGTCAGCACCGAAGATCTACTGAGTGGGCGGGCGCACTTAAGACAATATGATATATTCCATACAATAGTTGCTCCAATGAATGCTTGCTATTATCATTCGTTAATCCGATAGAATTTCATGTTAAACAAAGTTCACCTAACTTGTAGTACGCTATCTTATTAACGTCCATTTTACAAAACCGACTGAATTATTTTTGTATTGCATAGTCAATATAGTATTACTAGAGGACTGATGTTAAAAGTGTTTGTAAATTCTTTATATTATTTATTTATTACTGTTTATTTTCCCTTTTGTTGCAGTACCGTTGATTAAAATTTTGTATTTGTGTTTAGAGAGTTTAACTTTATGTATATAACATTAAATAAGTAAAATATACTAGGGTAGTCGTAACGAAATGTAAGGCACAAAAACATGTTTGTATGATGGGTTTTTAGTCGTACAATTTTTTCATGAATATTGCTTTGTAAAATTTAGATGTTCAGCGCATGAAGTTTTTCAAAGTGATAACGATTTTTTATCTGTGTATATAAGTCTTATTACACTAGATGTATTATCAAGGTCATTGCTGTGTAGAATTGAATAATCATTACATTAACGTTTCATATTCGTAACTGTATAAGGGTCATGTTAAGAAGTGATAACATAATGAAAGAATGGAGATTTTAAGCAGTTGCTTACGTTGTGTTGTGTATGATCAAATAAAGTATGAAAAAAGTAAATCGTTTTTTGTTGGAACGATTAATTTATTTCCACTACCTGTAACCAGCAAACCAAATAATAAATTTAAAATTACAATGTCGCATGTGGAAGATAACTACCCGTCCATCATTGTAATTCGGTGTACCATTTTCAGTTGTGTGCACACCCACCTTAAAAATTCTACAACAATATACTATACCAGCCCCGGTATCTCGCCTAAAATTGGATACCAAATAACATAATGACATAACATAACCTCCAAAAATGTTAGGTTATTTATTTCAAAAATGAATTTCAGGCTATATTTTAGTAATAAAAAACACATCAGTGTTTATTCTCAGACGACTTTTCTGTACAAGGGATTTTGTACCATTACATCAGACAATGAACAGAAAGCGCCGAAAAAAGCACGAAAGGTTTCCTACGAAGACCGAAAATCCCACAAATCACAAATGAAAAAGTTCTTTCAAGAAAACCCAAATGTTGAGGCCTTTCGACAACATATCCCGGATAAGTACCTTGCCCTAAAGCGGGTGACCCCTCCTGAAAACTTGTATCTAATTGACATCAACATTGCCAAAAAAGTGGCGGAATATGTTGTTTCTGACTTGAAAAAGAGCTCAAATGGAAACCAAATTATTTGTGAGACGAACGCCGGTCTAGGGCTAATTACTTCTGAGCTGCTTGATAGAGATATTAAACTTGTGAGGTTGTACGAGTCTTGTCCTGAATTTAGGAGTTATTTAAAAGTAGTATCAGATTTTGTAATTCTGTAAATTATCAATAGCACTTTTAGGCTAAGTTAGACCGGTACAAAGGGCGTGTGGAGCTTTTCACAAAAGACATTTTTCTTTTGCATCGATATGAATACATAGACAAGCAAGATCATGGTAACAGGGTGGAAAGATTCTTCACAGGAGTTCCCAATATAAAATGGGATGATGACCCTATAATGAGGATAATAGGATCCTTACCCAATATGAATTTTATCCGCTATCTAATTAAATCTTTGATCCTACAGAGCTACATTACCACAATTGGAAGGATACAGTTTTATACATTCATGAGACCAAGAGACTTTATTGTGAGTTCATCGCTAATTTCTAACTGTAAACTAAAATAAAAAAAACTAGGTGTTGACTGCAGGTCCTCACCTGAATCTTCACACATACCAACGGATTTCCGTCATATTCAATTTATTTTTTGATTGTGAACTTATTGAAAAATTTTCAAGGAAGATGTTTTTACCCTGGCAATCAGCCAAGTCAATGCAAACGGGGCGCTATGTAAGTTTACACAATTTTTTTCCCACAATAATCACGACTTTACAAGGTAGCCTGGTCAAATTGATACAGAATTGATCTATTTCACCAAGATTAATTATAAGAAGGCAATGCCAGTCACGCCTGACAATTTGTTGTCATTTTATTCATTCGTTCAACAGTTTTTTGGTAAAGGAAAGAACAGGATTATTCCAACTGTGGAGTAAGTATTGTTATATTTTTTCTAAAGTTGGCTATATTTTATTAATCTCAACTACCTCAAGATTTCTTCCAAAATTAAATTGTTATTGTGATCTTTTTTTTAACCACAACTGTTGTTTGCTAGGAAATGGGTGCCAGGATCAGGTTTAAACATCATGTTACCAACACTGCAACATGAGAACTACTTTGAGAATATTAACATATTCACAGAATTTGGGCAGTTAACACCACAAGAAATTCTATCAGTTTATAAGTAAATGTGAATTATAAGAAGTTCTTTTACAATGGCTGTATGTTTTCAGAGAGTTCACCGAACATCCTGGTTTTGAAAGGACTCATTTCTTGTCTTTGTTCGAATCTCAGCTTATGAAAGCTGAGACAGTTGAATCGAATATAGAGGCTCATTTGAGTGAAAAGAGCGAAATTGATGCTTCTTTATAATGAATATAAATTTATTAAATAAAAACTATTTGAAAATGGCTCCGTCTAGTAATTTTCACACTATATGTGTGGCGACACTGCCTCTTGACGTTTTCCGACAGATCTATTGTGGTTGTAAACGTCAAATTTTTTCGAATGTTTGTTTTTACGGCGTAAAAGAGATTTTAAAGTAATGGCTCTAAGTAATATCGTGTTACTGAGCCAAATCGCCGGCTATGTTATTGCTTTTATATTGTCTTTGTGCATCGTAGTCCCTATGAGCCTGCATCAAGACGAATTCAGGTTGGTGATCACCCAATAAAAACAAACTCAATTGTGGCATCAATTGTTGTGATTTTAGGGGACACTGCTTGCTTTTTTCAACGGGAGAATGGCAAGAAGCTGATGGCCAACTCAAGGTCAATTGGGCCTCCCAGTGTTACTGCAATTACACGATTTTTGTAGGAGTTGTACTGTGCTTGGTGTCGATAGTACAAATATATCGGTAATTTCCCCCTCTTGGAATTATGGAAGACATAACTTTGATTTTCAGTTTGTCCCTGTTTCTATACAAAGGCACTGATAGTAGCTTCCTGTCTGCCTTCTTTGATGTCCTCACTGGCATAATCTTATGTGGGATGACTATAATTGCAGCCCTGATGATTACACTCGGTTTTATGGTTTGGTGTCAGAACGTCACACAGCGATTTCCATCGTGAGTCCTACCATTAATGAAATAATTCTTGTTCACATTAATTTTCAGATGTGAGTTGGCAGCAGGTCAAGCCATTGATAAGCAGGATGGTATCAACACCACAAACTTCTACATTGAATTGGGAACAGCACAATTTGGGGTATGGGGCTCCTTTGCAATATGGGTGGGACTATCCGTATTTGCTCTCCTAAAATTGTGCAGATACCACCAGTTGGAAAACATCCGCGTCTCTATGTATAGAGAGCGGCAAAGATTGATAAATGAGAACTCGGAGTCACCAGGGAGCTCCTTAGGACGTGAGTCTACCAACAGTCAAGACACAACAGCCACGGCTGCCGAGTGATTAGTTTCGGGGATCTTAAAGTACCCATATTTATTAATTTATGCAATAATCCATATTTCTCTGCTCATTCACAATACTGTTTACCAAATTGTGGGATTTAATTGAGTAGGTCTGACATACCAAATAGGATTATGATTTACCCTTGTGATAGAGTAGCAAAGCAACTCCCATTTCTGCATTTTATTATAGAAACACTATTTCTGAGTGCGTTTTTGATTATGTAAACGTTAAAATATATAATTTTTATAAAATTTGGACAATTATAATTGAATATAAGATTTGAAATTATGTTGGTGAAAATGATAGCTCCGCTTTTTTTCTTACCACAATTAAATCACGCATGTTAAAGTTTTAAATTGTAGTTTCCCCTCTTATCATACCACAGACTCTTCCATCTTCACATACACAGCCTCCACATTTTCATGAATTTTCTTGTGAACCTTTAGATACCTTTCTTGGCTGAAGACGGAGCCGCAAACGTTACAAACACACTCGCTGGGTTTTTCGTGGGAGCGCAGATGTCTGGTAAGGTCATACTTTAGCCTAAAGCTGGATTTACACTTGGGACACGAATGGGGCCTGTGCCCGGTATGCAACCAACCGTGCACCTTCAAGTCCTGTTTGCGACGAAACTTTTTCCCACAGGTGGAACATTCGAATCTGCACTTATCAGAGTGAAACACTTTGTGCACATGCAACGAAGCCCTTTGTTTGAAACTCTTGCCACAAATGTCGCAAACGAAAGGTCTGTTGTCTGTGTGAATGTTCATGTGTTCGTCTCGCGTCGCCCTTGCTGTGAACGCTTTCTTGCAGACGTCGCAGCTGAACTTTTTCACGCGGTAGTGGAAACTTTGAATGTGTCTGTTCAAGTTGTTCGACATTCGAAATCGCATCCCGCAAATATGACAAAAAAATTCTCTTACTCCAGTGTGAATAGTCCTGTGCCGCATCAGATTATAACTCTGTGCAAACTTCCTCTGGCAGAACTCGCACTTGTAGTAGACTCGACCGTCAGAGTCTACATTCCGACATTTAAGTAACACCTCCAAGTTCTTTTTTTCTTCCGATCGTTCAGACAGAGAATGTGCTTGGGATCGGTGCTTCTGCATGTCGTGTTTACGGGTGAAGCCTTTTTCGCAAGCGTCGCAAAAAAACTGCGGCAATATTTCGTTCTTTTTCCTTCTCGAACGGGTTTGCTTTAGTTTGTGCACTTCTTCGACGTGTTTTCTTAGTTTTGTGCGGTTGTCGAACGACAGGTTGCATTCCGTGCACGTCTTTGTTGTGAGGTCTGCGACATCATCGAAATTTTTGGTATTTGTGGTATTGTTGGACTGTGGCGTAGGGAGAGAATGGGGGTGACATTTCGTCATGTGGCGCTTCAGGTCGCGCGCTCTGCTTAACGTTGCTTGGCATATTTCACAAAAGCCCGATTTGCGGTTGGGGTTATCATGTTGGGCGTTTTGTCTGAAACAAATAAATACTAAATAATGTTTGTATATCAACAACACTTTTTTAATTAGTGTAACTTTAATAGAAGACCATCAGCGATGAGTTTTATACACAATAAGAAAATGTTCGGTGATGTTAATAGGATTTGTTGTTTAATTTTGTAAAAAACACTATTCTTTGATTATCTCTGGGGTGTTTGAAATATATCTCTACTTACGCAGGATGTAAATTAAATTGGTGAAAGTAATTTGTTGCGGTACATGGATTATCGATGTTCACTCGCCGCCAGGCCGAAGAGTTTTTGTGGGGTCTCTAAATGAGTCGGTCTTTGTTTGAATATGATGTAGCTTATTGTTGGAGCAATTAGAGGGTTTTTGAGTCCGTTCCGGGGATAAGTTCAGTTCTGTTCGAAGGTCTGAACAATACAGACGTGTTCGTATGCGGAGTGTTTGATTAAAAGCCACCCCGTAACAAATTATTTGATTCAAGAACGTCATATACGCAAGGTCGGCCGTAAAATTTAATCAAACAAATAAATGAATCTCAGGATTACAGGCAACTTCACAATATTCAGATTATGTAATTATATTCCAATTAGATTCGTGATGTTCTTGAGCTTCCTACGACTTGCTGACCTGGATCTCTCTCTAGGGGCAAGGAATACTACTAGCAGATTGCGGTTTCTTTATCCTGGTCTGGTCAACGGAGATACGCTGAAAATTGGGTAAAGGGCCAAAACACATTTCGAGATATAAATGGAAATGGTTGTTATTCTTAACCTCTTTTTGTTTGGACACACTTCGATCCGAGGACCATAAATGTATCGGGTCCCATTGCCTGCCATTGGGTTTTATTTGTTTTGGGAAGGACGTTCTGAGTGTAAAACAGGCTTCTTTTGGATTTGGTGGAAAGGGGTAACCTGCACCCGGGAAAAATGATGTTAAGTACTAGAAAGACTAAACATAGGCATAAATTGAATCCACTGTGCTGCGCCAATTCTACATAGTGATCACCGCGGCTATCTAAGATCAATATATTTTATTGCGACATATACATATAACTCATAGCTGCAACTGTTACCGGAATGTAAAAAATTACCAACTGATGCACAACAAACTCACTAAGTCACCACAGCGTGATTTGACTTGGTATGATTCCTCAAATATCGCTTCTGCCGAAAACTGAACCCGCAAATATTGCACACCCACGGCTTCTCATCCGAATGAATAAGCCTATGTCTTTTCAGCTCGTATTTTATCCGGAAGCACCTTCCACAAACATCACATTTGTACGGTTTCTCCCCCGTATGTCTCGTAATGTGTACCAACAACGGCGGCTTCGTGCGGAAGCCCTGATTGCAGTAGCTGCACTTAAATGGGAAGTAATTTCGATGCGACCTCTTGTGAACGAATAGGGAAGCTTTCTGTTTGAACGACTTTCCGCATAAATCGCAGACGTATGGTCGTTCATTGGTGTGGATCCTTCGGTGTTCTTCAACGTTACGTCTAGTTGCGAACATTCGCCCGCAGAGGTCGCAAGGAAACTTTTTGATGCCTTCGTGTGTTTCGCGTAGATGCCGCACTAGACCTTGGGACACCCTAAACTGCTTTCCGCAGAGATCGCAAACGTACGGACGTTCGCCGGTGTGGATCCTCATGTGCCAGGTGTACGTATAGGGAGAGTGGAGGTTCTTCCCACACTCTTTACAATTGTAATAAATTCGACCCTCAACCACGACTTTGGCAGCACTGATGGCCTCTTGGTCGATTTTGTTATGTTTCCGTTTTTCTTTCTTTATGTTTGCTTCAATCGCTGGGTTGACCGGTTTCGGGGCTTGAACGAATTTCTCGTATTCTTCGCCGTGTTCGTTTTTGACATGTTCGGCAATGCCGGTTCTGGAGAAGAAGATGGAGGTGCAGTACTGGCAGCCGAAGTACGGTCGCTCTTCTTCTCCGTCAGATTTGAAGTCTTCGCTTTTGTTATCTTCGTCTTCTTCGTTTTCCATGTCTATTTTATAATCGGGATTGTCGACTAGTTCCGGATCGAGGAACTGTTGTTCTATGTCGCTTATGTACGACTCCAGTGGTTGTACTTTTTTCTGGGTGAAACCATCCAGACTTGTGTGGGTGGCCTCGGACACGATCCTGCCAACATAACAAAAACAGTGTAAGGGCAATTCACAAGTCTGGATGATTGCGCCAACAGTGTTTGTGTACAATAAGGTATAGAAATTTAGAATCTTAGGAAAAACACCAGAAATCGAATCCTACATCATGTGCATCAAAAACAAAACAAAAAACAACCAAACTGTCTTTTTTAGGCTACATTTAGAGATGTTTGTTAAATCCAATACATTTTGACCATACATCCATTCATACATCCAGTAGGCTTTGGACATCAAAATCTATCAGGTCTTCATAATTGATTCATACATCATGTTGCCTCTGGAAAACATAATGTATGATTGGGTATGAATCATTTATACAGACCCTTCATTTTGTGATTTACTAACATGGTATGCATTTAATCAAAATGATTTCTGATTGAGTCATTCCTCTATGCAGCATGCAGATAAAATTTAAAAATATCAAAGCAGTATATGAACATTTTCACATTGTAAGAAATTATTTGCAATGGTGCATAATGTAGCTTTCCTCTGACACCAGAAACCTCCTAATCATACTCCTAACTTACCCTTCATTATCACAGCCTTCATTGTCATCACTGATTGCAATGTCTGGATTGTCAAAGGCAGGGTCTTCACAATCAGGGACATGTTTTTCTCCTATAAACTGAGCGTTTTTAAATTTCCGGTCGATTTCCACGCTGGTTACGACGAGTTCATGCCAGGCAAGGAGCGTTGATGCACAGTTCCAACAGCATTGCAAAGGCAGTTCATCTGTTGTTGCAACTTTTATGGGAAGATACAGATTGATTTTGTTGGAAAGGTCATTGGTGACACCTTCTTCGCTATAAATCCCGATCAAGCGTTCGTTTTGTGTAGCACATAAACGGCATATTGTGTGAATTCCGATGATTTCAATGTGTTCGGCTTCCGGCTCCAAATCGGTAGAGATGTGAATCTCTTTGTTTTCCATTCCAGGGGCTAAAAGTTGACGTTAGATTATGAGGAACTTAGGGGGTTGCCAAACTCACTATTGTTGTTTAGGCGTTTAGGTTAAGTAAAATGTTTTGATTCCGCCGGGTTTTATAGTGTGAATTCGGTCCTGGAAAGCACGGAATACACCATCGCATCGCAACGACTTTCCCAAAATGGCGACCGATTTGGTGAGATCGCTGCCAACCTATTCAAAGTCCCCACATAAAACAAAATTATTTTATTCATTCTTAAATCACATTTGTGTCTTAACAGTAAATTTAAATGAGAAAAATTTACAAAGTCATAATACAAAATAAATTTTACACAATCACTGTAAAAAATCACTTATGACACAAGAACTGGTAACCACTGTTCCCTTCAGTCATATGGTTCTTTACAACATAAAAATTATAATACAAGTACCAACTGATTTAAATAAGAATACCGAAATACTAGGAGTTTTGTAAAAATGTATTGTCTAAATTTTGGTTTAAAAAAACTCTAAATGCAGATTGATTTATGTCGCGTCGAATTCGCACATCTCTTTCACCATCTTCTCCATGTCTATATCCGTGTCAATCTCTTGATGCTCGCCCTCGATGCCATTGACTGCAGTGGTATCAGCTTTAATAGTTGGTTCATCCTCAGCTGCCACTCCCTCAGGCGGCTTCAGCTTCATAAGTTGTTCCTTCAACTGTTGGAAAATCTTCTTAAAGCTATCAATATTCGCCGATGGTGACCTTTTATTCGTGCTTCTCGAAATTCTTTTCTCGGTAATATCGGTTTCCAAATCTTTAATCCACCCTTCGACTTGCGCTATAATCTCGTGACGTTTCAAATAAAAATGTGAATGAATGATCTCTTTAAAACACAAACAAGGATTTATAATTTGCTCTAGCATCGCCCACCTCACTGTAGCTTGACATATATTTGCGTTATACTCCCTCGAACTTTGTGTTCCCGCCGGCGTCCCCCTCGACCTCTCGTATCCGGGTTCGTTAAAATACGGTTCTGGCACTAGGATCAAACTCTGGATTGACACCAACACCTGCAGAAAACTAGACGTTTGGGCGTTCCATTTCTCTTCAGGTCTGCCGTGCCACGTGTTCAAAACCGACAGGCAAACCTTGCCGTCGTTATATAAATTCGGATTAAACCTAATTGTGTGGTGGCCCGTCGTCTCCAAATTTATCATCATGGGCGACAGGGGGTAGTCGGGTGGGAAGAAAACGTCCAATTCGAAGCAGCCGTTGGCGTAAGGGGTGTCCGCAGGTCCAGTTATCAACACTTTCATTACGTCTAAGCGCGATGTGTCGTAGCGCACGAAAACCGAACTACTATAGCTAAGAGGCAAACTCGTCGATAGGGTCACAGCTTCTTGGGCGATACGTTTTACTCTAGCTGGGTGCGATTGCTCGCCCGTCGATTTGGCGTTGCTCTCGAAATGGTGAGACACAACGAACTTTACGCCGCCTTCGGGGAGGTCCGTGATCATCTCGTAGGAACCTACGAAGAAATAAAACATGAAACTCAATAAGAATTTTTTTTGGGGGGGGGGGGATTAGGTGTCACACCACCGTTTTCTAAAACAAAAAAGGTACAGACCCGTTTCGATAATTACAAGGCGACAATACGACTAAACTCTGGACTGTACATGATGGACGCTGGACTTCATTATCGGGAGGGGGTTGCCTTTTTCTTATTTTTCCCTGTAAATTGGGCTGCAGGTATCAAACCCTCAAAATTATGTTTACGTAATTCTTGAATGCCCCCTAGAGGTTAGTTTTGGGGGTTAGAATTTAGTCCTGTTATCACCGTGCAATTAGACCTCGGTTGTCCAAACGTAAGTGTTTGGAGTTTTTATGGGTTTCTTTGGTAAACCATGAAATTCTAAAGGTACCTGTGGTCAGTCACTTACCAAACTGTAAATTCTTCATAATTTTCAAGTACTTTTCCTCCAATGAAATGAAACTGAATCGATCCATTGAGCTGTCACCTTCGCTGTCTTGGTCCGAGTCTATAAGGCCGGCTGTTACTTTGGACACCAAATTGGCGGTATCCTGAATATCAGGCATCAAAGTCGCCAAACCTTCACCCTGTTCCAGCTCTTCGAGTTGTTCTCGTAGTTTTGTTTTGAATTTAGCGTTGGTTTTCGTGTTTATCCTGCAAGTTTTGCTAATAGACTCTAATTTTATTGTAACTGATAAAATAGTATAATATAGCTGAATCGCTTTAAGAACAACATGGTGAGTCATCCAAACCGATCAGTAGTAGTAGACAGTGTGTCCGAGGATGCAGTGCCGCAAAGTATAAATTTGTATGTAATGTATGTATACAGGGTGTTCGGTAATTCGACAGCCATCTCTTTAGGAATCGTAGGGGCGACCGCCCAGAGTCCCAATCTAGTGTTAAACTTTCTCCACTTTCACTGCTTGAGAAGCTACAGGTCCCAAAGTTCACCCAATCAGAGATTAGGTCAGAAATTAGTTTGTGATCATGAATCCAAGCTACCTGGAAAAAAAAAATCCGGCTACCGTCAGTGTGACAATTTTGATTAATTGAAGCCAGTGGTGTTCAAAGTGGTATTTGAACTTGAAAAATGGGTGGCATTTATACCTTTAATGAACTAGCCGACATCACCTATGGTGAAGTCGGTGCCAATAGTAGAGCGGCAGTGAGGTTGTACCTAGAAGGATCGTCACGTCCCCTATCGCGGTGTGTTTTCCAATTTGGATCGGCGTATTCGAGAATTTGGAAATTTAAGGCCTATGAATTAAGACAGAGGTAGACCTGTAGCCGATAATGCTGTAGCGCGGGATGAACAAATATTGGATATGGTAGCCGCTGAACCCACTCTTAGTGTGCGCGAGATTGCTTGCAGAATTCATGTTCCAGCGACAACGGTATGGAAAACAATCTCGAAGGAACATCTGCATCTATACCATATTAATCGTGTCCCAGCTTTAGTGCCTGAAGATCTTCCAAGAAGGCAGCAGTTTTGTGAATGATTTCCGGAGAGATGGATGGCCCGTTTCCGTGGCCGGCCAGGAGTATGGATTTAACTCCGTTAGATTTTTATTTCTGAGGGCATGTGAAATCGGTTGTTTATGCCATCGATATTCCTGATGTGAACAAATTGCAACACAGAATCCTCCTAGCGTCTGATCAAATCAGGAATACCCCAGAGGTTTTTGAAAACGCTAGAAGTTCGTTGTTGAGACGGGCCCGTCTTTGTATGCAGAACGATGGTCTTCGATTTGAACATTTATTTTAAATATTTAAGTTACCTTTCTTTAATAATAAACCACTTTGAATGATGCAGTTATTATGTTAGTATCTTTCCCAGTATACGCCACTGATTTTTGATTGACTTTAGCCGTCAAATGTGACAAAGTCTCTTTTTTTTAAACAGAATACTCGATTCCACAGAATTGGGGCTGATGAAACCATTTCTCTGATTGGCCTATTTAAAATCCTTCTAGTTCTTTATCGGATGTTAAAAAAAATCAAGTAATTGCAAAATATGCTTTCTCTGAATGCTGTGAGGCCACAGTAAAGCGATGGCCGTCGAATTACCGAACAACCTGTATAATGTAAATATAGTAATGTTAGGAATCCCAGAAATAAAATGTATATAGTGCATAAAAACATATTGGAACCGAATAAACGGCAACTGCAATGTGTTGTTCTTACACTGATTCCATTCAACTATACCTCAGTTTTGACGCATAAGTGTCCACACATGTCTTCATGTTCTTCAGCAACGAACTAATAGAAGGCTCGTTGATTCGCGCCTTCTGAGGTAGTAGTAAGTCCACCAGCTGTGAACTTGTGGCTAGAGCCCTCAGAAGTTGCAAGGCTGCACGATACAACGGGATATGTCTTGCCATGTCCAATACTACAAAAATAAATAAATCAGTGGGAGCACTGTTGTACCAATTTTCTCACCTGAGTCATTCCTCAAATATGAACTAAGTGCCGGCAACAACGAACTATTCGCCAACAGATCATGGAAAGACGCAGGTAAAACTTCTTCCATTAGCTCATCCACCGCCTCGCCGTTCGGACTGACATAACTAGCCAACACTTGTAACAAAACGGTAACATGTTCCTCTTCACTTCTTTGTTTCAGTAAAGCTTGCTCCACATTCCAACTCTGCTGCGTTGAGCCGGTGCCGAAACCTGTTCCTTTCGCCCAATACAGCTGCGACCTGTCATCTTTACCTTTCCCGTCCTTGGACCCATCCTTTTCCACACTCGTCTGAGTTTGATGCGTAAAAATGCCCAGACAAGCCAACAATAAATGAACGACACCAGTGTTGATGCTAATGCGTCGCAGTAGACGACCGTCGTCGGTACTCAAGGGAGTGGCGTCGTAAAGTTTACGCAAAACTTCGAAAGGCAACGTAGGTAGCGAATCAGCAATAGGCGACTGGAAGATGTCGCCGCCCTCACCATCGTCAGTCACGCCGAGTACTAAGCGAAGGAGACAAAGAGCTTTCTTCATATCTTTGAGAAGAACCTCGGCGTAGCCTGGCAGTCTTAGGAACAGCCCAAAGGCAGTGAGAGAGTGAGCCGGGACATTGGAAATGAGGCCTGAAGTCTTCGAGGGTGAACTGGTCCCGACTGTTTCTTCAACGTCCTCGTAGATGTCGTCGCAATCTATTCCTAAGACCCGTGAATGATGTGCGAAAAAAAAAAAACTTGTACAAACTTACCTTCGACTTTGATCCATTCGGAGTCCGACTGCTCGGAAGTCGTCTTCTCTTTTGGTTGGGGCCTCACCGCCTCTGGATAGACGGTCGGTAGATGGCGTGCTAGTAGCGCCAAACCGCCCATGGAACTAAACACTTGTAAGGCACTACTGAAGGGTTGCTGTTGGTACACACTGGAGTCTAGATCGCTACTGCTGTCGGCTTTTTTATCACCAACTATCAAGCAAACCGTAAATAAATATAAATAAAGTGTTACGAGAACCCTTTTTAAACTCACGTTTGTTTTGGCAGATCACCAAATGAACACAGGGCCAATCTGGAGTAGTTCCGTTGGACTCGATCAACCTCAACAACTGTCCCAAGTTCAAATGAAGAGGCAAGGGTTGATCCGAGTAAGACTCGCACTTGATCAACCGGCCCCCAATGACGTCGCCACTGCTCAAGCTTTCCGTCGCAGTGTATCTCTTCTTTTTCGACTGTGGTGTTGACGAAACTACTTGGTTCTTTGCGTCTTTGGCACGTTTATCTTTGGCGGTAACACCTGCAGCCATGCTCAAATCAGAGTCCTCAGGGAACCATCCTTTCAACAGATCCTTCTTGTCCAACAACTTTCGCTTGGTGGAGCTGTTTGTCTGCATTTTATATGAGGTGTTAAAGTAAATGTGTTGTTCCAAGATGTCGGCAAGAGTCGTGTTCGTACTTAAATAGAGTAAAGCTCTGTTATATGTTTGCTTAAAAGCTGGATGCACAGGCAAATAGGCCTGAGTGAGCTTCACGCTTTTGTATAAAGTCTCATCGGCTTTAATACTGACAGGTATTTTCTCGTTTTCCAACAACAGTTGTAGTGTCAATCGACGCATGAACCCCGAAATTCCATTGCTCTGGAGATCTATAACTTTGCACAAAACGGTGGCCAATCGTGCTTGATTCTGAGGATGGCACAAGCAACACTTGGACAAAAACTTAACACACACCTCTTCCAACTGGGCGTGAGCTTCCGATTGAAGATTTGACTTGTTCATAAATGGCTTTTTGCACAGCCAATTTAGCAGTTCGAGCCAAAAGGAAGAGCCATCTGAGGAACCCAACCAGTCACGCATCGTTTTCTCGTCGCTAACATCGGTGAAAAATTTCAAAATAGCGGTGACATTCTCTAGTTTGGCCATCGGGACAGAGTTGTCCTCGTTAGAAGTGCAGAACTCAAATATGGCACTGTTCAACATTTTGGGGAGCCCTGAATCTAACAATTGTTGAATCGCTGAAGGGGAACGGCTCACTAGTGCTACAGTTTCTAGTTGTTCATTTGAGAGGCTCAATTTGGAAAGGTCCCCCATGACAAGATGGCCGTACCATTCTGAATCTAACTCAAACGTTTGTTTGTTATCGTCTGTCATGCTCTCAGAGTCTTTGCGATCATCGGAGATGGAGGCACCGTGGTCGGTCGACAGATTTGGAACTAAAACACCAATTCGTTGAAGGAGAACCGGAAACAGTTCTGGTCGTATATAGCACAAACTACACAATAAAGAGTCCAATGAGTACTTGAGTGCAATATTATTCTCAACACATGTTTTGAGATTATACACAGTGTCAAAAAGCTCCAACGTGACCATTGAGGGGAGGTCATAGCTAACACGGGCTTGATTGGCCGACCACAATATAGATGCTGTACTCGAAATATACGCTGGATTGCAGGCATGGGTGTTCCCTGTTTGAATCGCCTCAATTGCGGCTGTTTGAAGCCAATCCAACATCATCTTCACTCTATAGAATGTGTCGGCGTCTTGGTGTTCACAAATTTGATACAGTAGCTCACAGGCAGACTGATATCCGGTAGCATTGATCAACAATCTGTCCTGCCAGGCATTATCCGCGAAATTTAAAGGCTCAATAATACTCGACCTGCTATTCAACAAAATTCCAATTGCAGCGTTTCCATTCTCCAAACTGTGCAAACTCAGTTCCCTTAAAACCTTCTCCAAACACGGCAAATAAATAGGAAGCACATGAGACGGAACCAACAACAACTCGCAACAAGTATTCAACAATCTCGGAACTGCAGAAGCACACGCAATCACTTGTTTCGTTAAATCAGGCGCAGTCGGTAAAGTAAAGCAGTGGTGTAACACACGCAACCACCCCAAACTATGACGGCAGTGTGATTCGTCCTCCACAGGATCAGTGACACCCTGGTTAGTGCTACCGCCAAAGGCTAAATTCCCCAAAAGTCGAATTTGGGACAGACCGATGTTGTTAGCATCTCTTGGTCTGTAGAGCCGGATCAAAACGCAATTCACAACTTCGGGCACAGGGAGGTGAAGTCTGATAAAAACCATTCCGCTGGTGGGAAGCGGAGGACACACGGGTACTAATCGGGAAGGGCCGTTAGCGGAGACCTCTAAAGCTACGGCTGAGGGGCATGTCGCTAGGGCACTCAGATGAGGCTGTAAATGAACCTCGCGGAGTAAGATGGCGCTAGGTAGCTGAAGAGTGAGCTCAGTGTGGGCTTCATCTGGGTAGAAGTGGTAACTCCATTGTGGGGTGCGAGCACGACGGTGCGTAGCGGCTGTTCCTTGGATTAGAACTTCTGCCGGCTGGGCAGTGCCCGATGGACAACTACGACATCGTATTAATAAATTATCACTCAGTCTACAACATGTACTACCTTATTGTACAACATGGAGCAAAATTAATCAGAGACAACTTATTCTCAATTGTAGCCTGTTGCAACTTTCTCGAGGCTGACGCTGACGCGATCGCTGTATTAGCATCGGACGTGGGATTAATTCCGCTAAAATGTTGCATCACTATCGAGATAGTTCCAGATTTTGATATCGTATTCGGAGTGTTGCTGCTAGTAACGAAGCTTCGCCCCAAAATGTCAATGCCACCTAGGAACCGGTATGAAAGACCTACTTGTGAAGTATAACTTACACTTACCAGCTGTAAGAAAGTTCATGATTGCATCTTCTGTGTTCAGTACCTGAAGTATAAACCACAACAAGGGTTCACTCAACTGCGGTGCATGCGACAGAAACTGAAGAAGAGGAGGTAACATCAACTTCTTGTCTGACGTTCGTTTAGCCAACAATCCGAGCACATGGAAGACGGCATCTCCAACATTACTGGGTTCACTCAAATTCGAAAAAGCTGTCTTTTGAGAAACGTTTGCCAGCATGCACAGAGATGATGACTTGCAGGCGGCCAAAGATTGACACAGACGGATGACACTGGGTTGGTGTTGCAGAACAACATCCGCAAAGTTATCTCCACGATTGCGCATAGAGTCTTGATGAATTTGCTCGGCCTTGCTTTCGTCGGTTTGAGACTCCACGTCCATGGCTTCCTAAAGTACACTTGTAACCTTATTAAATAAAAGCTAAACTAAGACTTACAGGCTGATCACCGCCTTGCCTGAACTGCGTTTGCACCAACTTTCCTAAAAATTTCAACAGCCTCAAAAACAGCACATCTGTGGAAACCTGCAGATCCATTTTGATGGGATCTGATCCCATGACACATGCGAAGATCTCATTGAATGTCGTCGTCACGACATTGTGCTTTTCTCCGATGTTTATGCACTTAATTTTGTCCACATTCACAAAATACGAATGCACTAGCACTCCTGCACTCTCAAAGATGCTCATTGCGATCGTCATATCAGCGTTGGAATAGTCAACATCCAACATGGACTTGAACAATTTGCATTGCACGTCTAGGGGGCCCTGGCGTAAAGCGAGCGGCCCAGATGGTTGAACCAGTTGGTGGACGACCTTTAGTAGCAAGGTCTTTAAGAATTTTCCCGTTTTGCTCCTGGGATTTTCTACATAACATCTCAGCAATAATCGGTCCAGCAGGTCGTTCAGGGCTTTGCAGAGGGATGGGCCCGCCTGACGAAAAGTAAGTTCAAATAAAGATCTCATATCGCAAAGTTTAAAGCAAAGTTACCGTGTAAAAGTGCATTTTGTCACTACTTCTAGAATTATTACTTTCAAACAATTGAAGTGAAACGATTAAAATGCCGATATTATATTCAACTGATAGTCAAGAGGGTATCGCAAAGGAATCCAAAACAACCGCGTAAGAATGGGGCAACGACAAAAGGCATTGAAAAATATTATTTCTTTTTGTAAAAACTACGAGATTCGCTTTCGTTTATAGATATTTTCTAAACCCCCATCTGTGAAGTTTCACTTTCACGCTCCAAATTATTATTTTTTTTACTTTTAAACACAATAAAAAGCACCTTTATCAAAACTTACCAAAACTTTGTCAATGAAGGTAAGTCCAGTTCCAGAAAGCAATCTCATAAAGATTTGGACGAAATCCGGATGATTAACAATACAAGAAGCCATCCCATGGCAATCTGACCACGACAAACTGGTCTCGGATGCGCCGTTGCTGTTGCAAACCAGAGTTAGAGTTTGCAGAGCGACGCACCACGTGATTAACGACAGACCCGGAGCCCATGCAATAGCGGAAATCAGCGACTTGACCGCGCTTTCTTTAAGAATGATCTGAGGAATCGCCGAAGAATCGAACTTATCGTCCTTGTAAGGACTGTTTAGGGTCAACCACAACTGTAAAATATGCTCTATATTCGCAGAATCTTGGAGCTGTAGATTTTCGAACAACGAATCGAAACACTGCGTCAACATCACGGTGGTTCCCAGAAGCGATTCCGGTTGAAACGGTAAAATCACAGTAGGCCACGGTGTTAAAACGTCCTCACTTTCTTCCGTTAATATGGTTGCGTTAACGTTCTGTAGCAAACACTGTGTGTTCTTGTTTATTAACTTTCTTAATGATATTTCGGTGGAGGCGTCTACGCTCAAGTCCAATCGTGAATCTAACGCGACTGAATTCATAATGTGGGAGTGGTTGGTGGGTTTCGGAGTCTTCTTTGACGCTGACGTCGATTCTTTGTCAAGGAAACCATCCACGATCTCTTCTATGTCAGAATCGTCCGACTCGTACACAGATGGTAACTGATTGTTGGTTTTCATTGCTAGGGGAATCACAGGTTCCGACACGAAACCCTCTTCGTCGGTAAATTCGCATAAGTTTGCGACATCAGACAAGAAATCGTTTGTTGCCCAACTTGTTGAAGCACCAGAGTCAGTTTCAACCTCGTTTTCCATTATATCTTGTAGCAGGCAAGCGAGGGCATGAGGCGCCCATGGGATTTTGGACGCTAAACAAAACCTAATCAAACTCAGTAGTTGTTCTTGATTCATCAGTTGGCCCAACTTGATTTTGGCCATGCTAACCAATCTTGCCATCACCTAAAGGAAAGTATAAATGTTTCATGTGTACAATGGTATTGCATTTAATACCTTGAAGGATAGCAGAAGCATGTCGGCACTACTGGAATGATCCATTGACAGCACAAGGGTTAACAGACCTTTTGCTACTGCAAGGCAATGTGTGACGTCGATATGTTGGGGCATTTTCTTTTCATTGGGTTTTTCCACAGTTGCGTCGGAAGTAGTCTCCTTCAGTTTTTTCGCCGCAAGAGGACCATCTGTAGGGGCGTTTTTAATATCCATGAATTTATACTTTACTTTCTTCATTAGAAAGTGTTGAGTTTTAAGAGCGGCGTCGAGTTTAGAGGTGAGACAAGCCGCATGATTTGAGAGTGTTGACAACGCCTGTAATTATGTTACAAATAAAGAATTCTTTCATTAAGACACAGCAAGACAAAAGCAGAAAATCATGCCTTTAGCTACAAACCTGTACCTGAGCAGAATGTTGTACAAGCTTCTGGGCGGCATCCAAGTTGTCAAGTTGTTGTTTGCTCAACCTCTTATAACCTTTCTTGCGACTATTGATCTTTGAGTTTTCAGCGTTAGTTTTTCCGACGATCTCTCCAAAGACCCAATCCCACCTAGTGATGGACTGTAAGCTGCTCTTGCTTAGATCTAGTTGGAGCGACAAATACATCAATAACCACGACAACAACGGCAGATCTACGGACACCGCCAACAGACTTTGACGATTTTCTAACAGAGGACTCAAAGTTTGGGATACCACTCTCAGGCCGGCGTCAATAATCGCGCTCCTTTCAGGACTCCTCCTGCTCAAATACGCCAAAAGGATAAACACACGATCTTGGGGGAATTTCACAGTGTTAGAGGTGGCAAACATATCCGTTAAAGTATCAGCCAAAAAGTTGCCCCAGTAGTTTTTCGTTCTGCACGACTTATCTAGAAAAATAGCGCCCAAGAGTTGCAAACGTGACGCTTGTGAGACGCATAATCCTTGAAATAGTTTGCGACATGTAACTGGATCCACGTCAATGGTGATATCAATGCTCAAAAGTACTTCCAAAAGACCTTCAGCAATGGCCCTCAATTTATCGGTAGACGTAGTCGAGATGTCTTTACCGTTCTTTACTACTAAAGGCGCACCTTTGATACTGCTTTCTAACCGATTCATCACGTTGCGAACGGTATTCAGTTGTCTTTGGTATGTTATGGATTCTTGATACGCGCTGAAGATTTTGCTGTGTTCAGGGTTGCTGCTATTGAGCACTTTGTCTCTCATTATGTTCATGTAGGTGGCCAAGTGGGAGGCGTTTTTCATGTCGGCCACCAAAAAGGGTCGTAAGAGCTCTTTCAGTTTGGAACACGCCAAGCTGTATCTACAGCTGATGTCCTCAAAAAGCTTTGACAAAATCGTTAGTTGCTTCTCTGGGTCTGGGCAAACAAATTTTGGGGAGTTTTGTGTTAGTTCTAGGGGAACTTCTTCGGGGAGCACCACTACGTGACCGTAGAAATAGCCAGTAGGTATTCTACAGCGTGCGGTTGTCATACCATAACGGCCAACTGTGGTGATCTGTAAAGAGAAAATTAATATCGGTCATTTACAGAAAACATGAAAATGTACTTTCATATATCGGCATAAAGGCGGCGGTTGTAAATCATTCAACACGAGGTTTCGCGAACCTATGTCGGAGGCCACCACCAGACGAGTGCCATCGACGTCTTCGCTCTTCAACCAAATATCAATGCTAACAGATACCAAATCATTACAAGAAGGTAGAAGGATATCAGTGAGGAGTACAGGCTGTCCGAAATCCAAAGTCACAAATCGGCGAGCTCCCGAATGCATTCTCTCTACAACTATAACTTGTTGTGGGGGTGTAACTAATAAGTGTTGCCACGGCAAACTGTTACTGCTCGTCGACGATAATAGATTCTCTGGTTGCCACACGTTCTTAACGGTGCTGTTCTTGTTCTCCATCGTTTTCAAATCTTGGTACATACAATCTGGACATATAGACAGTAAATTAAAAATAATATTGAAGACACCTATTGTAATCTATTGAAACTTACCCAACTTTTTCAGAAGATGATTTCCTACGTCCACGGGTAGTCCACCTAAAAACACCTGGTATCCGTTATCTTCCCATTCGACCGCTGCCCCCGATGTGGTCGGCTGTGAGTTCGTGGCTGTTTTAAAGTCTTTGGTGGCTTTGAAATCCTTCACAGTTATAAACTCATTGGCCGTTCCAGCCGAGTCTTCTGTAATAACATCAGTCATTTGTTTGATGGTGTCAGCGTCCAATTTGTTATTCGAAGTTTGTCCATGGAACGGTGTCATAGAGAACGGAATCTCATTGATGACAATGTTATTCGACGCATCGGCTCTTTCCAGACGCGTCCCTTCGCTCGCCGCAACGCAGGTGAAATGCAAGGACTCCGTCTCTATCAGGCCTCTGTAGATCTTCGGTGGAGCCAGATTCCGCCACTTCAGTTTTGTCTCGGTGCCAGACAGCACATCTTTGGGATTAATCCCTTCTTTATTGAAGGAATACGTGTCGAATAGATCTACTCCTTGATTATTGTTGTCCCCGGCCACCGCAGACGCGTACGTCACGAAAGTACTACTGCCTCTAGCGTATTGAGGCGGCTCGATGTCGAACAATTCCAACTCTAAAGGAGTTCCATATAAGCCGTAGCGACTTCGTAAAAGGAGGTGATACGGATTCGTGCGGCTCTCTAGTCCGTCGGACATTTTGTTTAGAAGGGTTAGGCATTTAGTGGCCACGTACTGGGCGTTCTTTGAAGTGACTTTTAGAAGAAGTGCGAATATCCACTGGAGGCCACCGGGGGATCGAACTTCCGTGATGGCGTTTAGGAGCGAAAGAAGAGCTTTCAGAATGTTGAATTCCAGTCGAGAACGGCACGAGTCGTTCATGTTCTTGGCTCCACTGGAAATATAAGTTCATGATAGTTAATTTATTTAGAGGGAACCGTAAAAATACTACTTGTAATCATACTTCGCAAAAAAATATTTCTTATTGCCCCCTACTTTAACATTGATATTTATTCGTCAATTTTTCAATACTTACTTGCAACAAGTTTCGACAAACTTAATACATTTGTGGGCCACACTCCTCTCGCCCATCAACAAGCACTGTTGCAGCAACTTGGCCATATTGTATTCAATAACGTACAGGAACTCCATCTGTTGGTTGGGGAGTTCCCCGTTGTTACTCCTATTCCGAATCAACCGGATCGAGGCAATCCAGTTGAGAATATCTAAAGAAACGGACATAACCTCATTGGAGGAATTATTCATGGTCGTCAACAACAAAGATTGTACAAACGCATTTGATTCTAACATCAAGTTCCTTTGAGTTCTTTCATGAGGAACATCCGTATGTTTGGAACTGTACACCGTAACACTTAACTCGTGAATGCAATCACAACCCATGTAGAACTCGTTCTTGTGAGAGGAACACGGTATCGATTTTTCTTTGCTTTCCGACCGCTTGCCCTTCGCAGACGTGCCCTTGTTATTGGCTTCCTCTTTGGAATACACCGCGCGAATGTGTAACAACAAAGTTCGATTTCTCGATTTGAATAATTTTGGACTCGTCAACGTAACCACACCGCATTGCTCCGATAGATCTAAACAAGTCCCGATGTTCACCGGCCCCGCCAAAATATCCGCGTTGTGTGCCCGAAGATACTCCTGACTTATCACAGGGTTGTCAGCCCACTGTTGCAACATGTCAATAGTAATGGTCTCATCCACTGCAAACTTAACATCCTTCTTATGGCCGATCCCGCTTGTATTCTGCCTCAACAACGTGACTTCCACATGTGGCAAAGCTGTAGAAGACTGCAAACTAAAATGCACATCCACGTGTCCCAAAGCCATAGGACTCGGCAACGTGATCTCGAAAATATGTTCGTCCCACGTGGTCGTGTCCGTCTGCAATCGCCACGTCTTCGTGTACTGATCACAATCCACCTTGAGACTCTGTGGGTACCGGCGTTGTCGCTGCGCCTGTTGAATTTCGCTCCAACATGGTGGCACCACGGCGCAATAGCCCGACTTGAGAGGTTCGAAGAGGCAGAGGGCGTGTAACCGTTTCAAGTCTGCAATTGGCACTATCAATGGTGGATCGTGAAAGCAACGGGTCATTTCGCCCCCATCGAGCTGATCGGCAGGTTGAGCGGAGTTGCAAGGGGCACCGTCGGTAGCTGCGCCAAAAAGCTCTTCCTCGTCGTGGTCTTCTGAAGATTCGTTGTCCGTATCGTTGAGGACGTAAAAGTGCAACGCGCCTTTCTCGGTAGACGCGCATAATCGTTCCAAACCTGGAAACAAAGGTAGGAGTGCCTTGGTGCAAAAAAAGACCGAGAGTTTTTTTTCGGTAAAGATCCCTACTAAGGTCGACTTCAACCATTTGTTTACCGAATGAAAGGTATTTTTTTATCAAAGAGGTTTGACAAATGATATCCTGTCAAGAAGTATGAAAAAAAAATCCTATTAACGTAGACCTTGTGGAACTTCTTAAATTCATTTCGCCACTACATAATTATTAAAATATAAAACCCAGAGCGGGTCAGATAAGGAAGGTGGGATTGGACCAAAATTGTTAAATTTTTACTAGTAATTAATAATTTTTTTACGTACCAATGTCTCAATCCAAGATCAATAAATATTACCACCTTTACAAAAGTAACAATAATCAAGCGGTATTACTTACTGTTGCAGTATGCTGCAGATACAAACTTCTCGCACTCCAGCTGGGCCATGCAGACAGTCTTCATCGTGGACAACTCGACGATTCGCACAGCCCCATCCACGCCGACCATGGTGATGTTTCCCATTACGCCGTTCTTGCCGTGTTCCCCGATCTCTCCCAACTTATCGATTACCGGTAGCATTTTCACTTCCACTGGTTTTTCATTGTTGTTTAACTCGCGTATTAACAACGGCTCTTCGATCAGCTTCACCATCTTATGTCCTAAATCAAGAGCGTATGTTATGAGCGCGCTTTTGCCGTCGGCGCAACTTTTCAAAACTACGAGAATATGACGCTCGTCTTGTGTGGGTATTATATCAGAAATTTCCAAGTCCGGGCGATTCTTGTATTCGGCTGGTAACGAAATGCATTGTACCGCTCGACTGTAGTTCAACTTGTTGGTTGTCTTGCTGTTCTTCAGTTCAGTGATGTGGTCAGAGATGCTTTTTTCGAATGTTTCAGAAAGAATACTGCTAAGCTGGCCGTTCATAAAAGAGTAGTCCTGGTTGATAATGAAGGGTTCGGTTTGGGCGGCATCTGTCTCTGTTATGGACATGTCGATGGGAATAACTCGCGGACCAGAATGTTGTTGTGGCTTGTTTACCATCACGGGAGGTGGGATAAAAACCTCGTGGCTCTCTCCAGGTATCAACGTCTTGTAGATGGAGGAGAGATGCTCGACGAAGACGTCGGGATGTACCACTTGATAATTTGTATTTTTCTGGTTTTCGTCAATCGTCTCGTTTTTTGGAAGAGATGTTTCCGAGACGGTGCTCACTTCGGGGGCTTTCTTCTCGTTGTCAGTCTCGTCCTTCTCTTTGCTATACATAAAATCGTAGACTACTAGGTATAGGCAACTAGCGTTGGTGGATGTCGTCGCCGTATCAACAATTTCCATGGAATTCTTATTCTGGTCATCCATATTTCCAATAATGGGATAGTGGTACTTCTGGCTGGACCTGCACTTGATTTGGAGGCCGCAAATGATCGTTGGTCGCGAGGCAGTCGCCGTCCCCGTGGGGCCCACAATCGACAGCGCAGTTATCCTCTTCTCTGCGGGGTATTTCACTACAAGAAAACACTTCATGGTCAATATTCAGAGCTCCGTCAACTCACCTTCATCCACGTCGCTCCAAGTCCCTGGGACCCCAAAATCCTGCGTATACTTCTCCAGAATGTGAGAGTCAAACTGTGTCACAAAAAACGAATGGGTTCTCGAGATCTTTCCTGAAATGTCGAAAACGGAAATCAGCCCCTCGCTGTTCGACGTCGGTATCAGGTGACTGTGTGTGGATGTGCCGAGTGTCTTAACATTGACCCCTCGATAGGTGGCGTCCATTGCCGGATTCGTAGCGTACGTCACCGATAATGGTACGTTCTGGGTGTACTCGCCCATGACGAACGGGCAGTTGGGAGAATGACGCTCGTGCTCGCTCCAAGGCTCGTCAGTGCGCTCCCAGCACACGAGACATACCGTGCAGGTGAAACACATTGCTCGGTCGTCGCCGGAAGCGTTGGGTTGGTGGTAGAAGCCGGCCTGGGCCATTTGGTCGGGGAGAGCCCATCTACAGAAAGAACGCTTGACCATGTAATTCAACAACACTACTGTTAAATACTTTGAGTTTTTAAGAAGTAAATATAAAAAATTTACTATTGCACGTGGGTGACACGAAGCCTTGCCCACCCCGATTATAAATGAATAATGGTGGTAAGGAAATTTTTAAGATGCGAAATACATAAATTATATTTAGGACATGTTCCCACAATAGACTGTTTTAGAGCATAATGTTTGTTAATTATAGTAAAACGATTTTATAGAGATCAGTTTCTCCTTCAAAGAAATGAATAATAACAATTTATAATTAACAAGCTATGATGCAGAGCCATGCATTGTTTTACTAATTTCTAATTGTTTATGATCTACACTGAATTTTAAAACACAGAATTTTAGATTTAGATCAGTAAATAAGATATTCTTCCTTGTATTGTAAGAACCATATTTTCAAGTAAACTATAATTTAATTCATAAAAAACACTTTGAATGAGTCCTGAACAATGCTTTGTGGTTCAATGATAATAATCAGAAGTGATTGGCCTTATCACCTTTTCTATTTGTTATCATAATGATATATTATTAATAAGCATTTAAATTACAAGTGACTTGTAATGGATTTCATGTTTTATTCAAGTAGTCATTAAAATTTTCAATGAATATCTTGAAATTACTAACAATATAAGTCAAATACATATCAAATTAAATCACTCCCACACCTCCCTACAGTGTGATCATTTAAATTATTTATCTAGCAGACTGGTCAGTCGTGAGTCATCTTGTTATTACTACATGTGTACACATTTGGTCCATGGTCTGCATTTTTTACCATCTCTTCTCCCTCCCAATCGATACCCACTTCAAGGTCACATTGAACAGATGATTCACCACTTCAAGGTCACTCACTTGTAGTCCATGTGAGGCCAATGGGAGAACGTCTCCCGCCGCTTGGCTTCGCTAGCCATAGATCGGCGATCTGAAGCGCTCCCCTGCTCCCCGCTTAGCTCTGACAGGCGTTCTTGGACGGCAGAGGCGACACTCAGTTCTGGTGTATGTTGGTTTTTCAGTAAAAGTTCGGACACACTGCTTATCGCGGCGTTCTGGAGCATCTCCAAAGGAAGTTGCAAGCAAACAGTGTTCCACTAGAAATGACAGTTAAGTAGGGATTTCCCTAAATGTGCTGGACATACTTTCTGGGCCTTGATGCCTTTCCTGGGCTGTTTCTGGGCGTTGAGGATCACGTCAGTTAGCTCGTTTATCACATGTTCAATTCCGCCAACGTTGGCTGAAGTCAGGCTTTGTTTTAAGATGATGGCCTAAGAGAAGGTAGATAGAGTAATGGTGAGAAATCAAGTGACATACCTCTGATAGCGGCAATTCCAGCTTAATTTCTTTCTTGGAGTCTGATACTGGTTTCTGCAGAATACTGTCGAGTAGAAGAACGCTGTTATAGTCCGATCTGACTCCAATCGCCTGTCCATCACTGAACAGTACTCTATCCTGCCCAGGAATGTATTTACACGTTACTTCGTTTTGATTTATTGCTGCAAGGATTGTAAAACTTCTTGTTATCAGGTATCAACAGTGTTTTTCCACATACCTGAGAGATAGCTGGATTGAAGAACAACACCCGAGTTGACATCCAACACTCGGACGATTCCACTGTTGGTACATATCAAAATCACGTTCAAGGTCGGGTGATAGATGATTTCTTTGATATCAGTATCCGCATTCAAGTATCCGTCCTCATTTAATAACCAAGGATCCTCAGCCATTTTGCTGAACACATCTTGCGCCATCGAAAACCACCATTTGTGGAAGTTGAACTGTCAATGGCAGAACAGGTCGGTTATGACAGCTGACAAGTCACTGTCGGGGGCCGCGGTTGGCATCAATGGAGCACTAAATTCAAAATTTTCTGACCATGAGACCCGAAATTTTCCAAATAGAGTTAAAAATGAATATTTTACCTCACAGTAAAGGACTTCCGAAGAAAGAGAAAGTTGTGGTACTGTATGTCAATAATTTGACATTTGAAAACATGAAAACCCCGATGAAATTTTCAGCCAAAAACTTACCCACACAAACATCAAGTAGCCGTAAAAAAACAAGGAAGGATTGGGGATTTTGGTTATAAACGTTTGGTGATATTCAGAAAAGCCAAACCAAGTTTCTAACCTTCATTTATTTATATTTCATAAAAAACTACGCGTTTTCTTCGGCCTCTTCTTTCTTTGGCTCTTTGTACGGCCTACATTCTGGATATTTCTCCGTCAAAAAACTTCTAATTTCACCATACTGTGCTATAAGATCCACTTTCACTTTGTCTTGATTCCTCAGCTTTTCTTGCTTCTTCAAATAAAGTTCATAGGATTTCAGTTTAGTATAAAATGGTGGATGCTTCTTCTTTTTTAGTACAACCTTGCCATCATAACAGTACTGTGTAAAATCGAGAGTTTCGTCCTTTGGTATCTCATTTTCAGTCCTACACTTTGCTGGTGATGCCAAAACCGTCGGAAAATATCCAGTATCCTTGGAAAATTCCACAAGATGTAGTTGCTTTTCTTCCACGATTTGATCATGGGTCTTTTGACGGATCAGCCCGAGAAAGAACGCTTTCATAACATGTGTAACGCTGGTGGATCCTTCCACTTTTGCATGCAAATCCTTAATTCCAACAACTTCGCAAATTGTCTTGATCGCTCTGTGACAAATCAAACCATAACCCTCAGGTTTTTGTTGAACAAAGATCTTGGTAGCTCCAAACTGAGTAAAAAAGTCGTGATATACGGTATGGTTTCGGAAAATTTTAATGTGCATCAGCTTTTGAGCTGCACGATTCTTCGCCTTACGAAGGGCGGTTTTGGGCTCCTGCCCTTTGCCGTTGGCGAAGCCTGCAAGGCCCTGTTTGTTCCCAGTGATGACGGTGGCAGAGACGCGGCGTTTTCGTCCAAAATTACCTTTCATGTTGAAGACAGTTTTCAGCTCAATGACCTTGGAATCAAAACCCTCAAAAGTGTCTTAAAAACAATAATACAATTATTTTTAAATCATGTAATGTTGGTGATTGTGTTACCTTCTCCCACGGTATCAGGGGGACCAATACTACGTCCCGGCATTTTCGCTCCAGACCACCCCCGATCGATGGGGCTAATTTTGGCAAACCGGTGGGTCCCCATTTGATCTCTAATTTGGTCGAGTTTTTTCTGGCGGTCGGGATCTTCAGGTAGTTGCTGTTGTTCCACTATTTCCTTGCCTCTAATTATAGGGGCTGTCAGCCCTGGCCACACCATGTTGGCCTTTCCTAAATACATTTTTTGTAACTACATTGATTAATTTAGGCAATAGGGTACATACCTACACCAATCATTTGTCCCCTATTTAAATCTTTAATGTTCTTCTTCGAGACAGTTTTAGCGCGACCTCGTTTTTTACCAGCATTACTAACGGATGTGATTCCTTTCCAGAGGTCCTGAGCGGGCACTAAACATTTTTTGCATCAATTAAGGGGAGTGAGTGAGGGGACTGAACTTACACTTGTTGAAGAAATTGGTGGTGGTTCTAAAGGGAGTGTTGAAATGGGGCTGCGGAGGCAGCTCTTGTTCTAACCTAACTAAGGCATTTCCAATTCTACACTTCGTGTTCAATGATAGCTTTGATAATGTTCTTGTCACACTTAGTAAATGGTTTGCCATTATTTCTTAGCTTTTTTCGATAGTACGTACAATTAAATTCTAACCTTACTTTCCCATGTTGTTATGTCAATTTTATATTTTCGGGTAACTTCCTGTTTGATCGACTTTGGGCACTGCGATTGTTGTCGACAGAGGTCCCAATATGCCTAAATTTAGACACCTAGGGTTTCCCTACAACACCTACACCTATTGACCAATTTCTTTTTAATTCCTCATTTTCAATTAAAAAAAACACGATTTTTTAATTCGCTTAATTTTTATCCAACAGTTAATTCTAATTCGAAAAAAAGCACATGTGAACTTGTTATAAGCGACGTCGTTATTTGGGACCTTCACTGTATATGAAAAACACAAAAAAATGTAAATTAAGATAGGTTTGTATTATGAATATATTTAATGGTTAAGCGGTACACGGTAATAAAACCGTGTGTACTGCACCGATTTTTATAATTGTTTTTTTTTTTTTTTCATACTGTGTCATATTTGTTAGTTTTACGTCAGAGTTTTGAGTCCGGAAAATGGGACTTTGAATGAGTACAAGTCCTGTAAAAAAAAATACAACCAACAAATCAAACTGTTGTCATATATTCTCAATTTATGGATATTTAAATTCTGAATTCCAATTTCATTTTTTAAAATGAAAACAATGATTTAGTCTCTGTAGCATGAAATAAAACGCATTACGACATACGTCCGGAAACTTTTACAGTAACTTGTCTCAAAATTACGTTACAGTAAAAATGTGTTTTCCGGACTTATATCGTAAATTATTATAATGAAACTGGTAAAGTACACCAGTAGATTACTTTTCAGAAATTTCGGGCACATGACTATTACAGTCACCGACTTGAACCAGCGTGGATCGTCTAAGTAAGAAGCTGGCGAAGTGGAGGCGAAGAGCACGACATGCACGCAGGAAATGGGTTCGGATTAGAATGCTGAATTTTCATCATTGTTTTAATATTTCATTTCATTTCGGGACTTGTGTATTAACATATTCCACTCGAATTTCGAGTGACGGACGATCACTAATTATTTTTTACTTCTGGACCTTATAAGATACATATATGAATAATGACCCAAAATTTTTATAGAGACAGCTCCATAAAAACTCCATACTTACCTTATTTTTCTAACTACAACCTTTCGAACGCATTAGCTATTCCACCGATGAATGAGTTGTTCATTCAGCTCTAATCCCTTAGCATCCGTCCAAGACAACTACCCTACAATTACGCCCCGTTCATGCAATCAGGTAGCATTGTCCTCTGGAAACGAACCCATCATTAGAGCTTACAATGTTCATTCATCACACGCCACTTTGCCGCTGTTTAATATAGGTAATCCATTGTACTACACTATAAGCAGGTACTTTCCCTAAAAGACATCCTCATTCAGCTTTTTCCATCACCGTTATACTTATTTAAGCAGTAAGGTAAGTGTTGTGTTTGTAGTAGATTTATTATGGGATTATGTAATTCGCAACATCCGGTTCTTGCGATCCGGCTTCACGGACCATTAGTGCTGTGTGTACCTATCCTAGAGTTACCATTCATGAATAGAAAATAGAAATGAAGAAAATCATTTCATTATGTTCTTTTCACACCGTTTTTTATTCAAGTATATACAACCATGCAATATCGAACAACTTAGGAATCTCTATTATATTAGGATTTGTTTATATTTATTTTATATTACACAAGAGACCGCTCCTACGTATCATCTACTATTTATTTTACCAGTTTTTTCTTGGTAAAATAAATGGGTGACCGAGTGGTGAATCCGTGGCCATTTGGATGCGATACATCAGCTGTTGTAGCGGTGAAGGGTTGTAGAGAACGAGTGCAAAGACGATTGTTGTCAACAGCAACACTCGGAAGCACTTGATGTAATGCGAGCTCTTTGATTATATTATGATAATAGAGCGGCGGTGGCGTCGGTCCGACTTGGAGCACGCTCTCCGCTGCTACAAGGGCTCTTTAGCACGGCTCCCAACAACTTTTGATGACCCGACCAAGAGGACTGACCTCTCCTGCAGAGATGCAGCGTATTGATGTTCGACGCTGTTCTGCATTTTAGAAATTGTTCCGGGAATTTAGTAAAGTTTAATTCGGACTTTGCCAATTTCGTCTGTTTCAAATTGGAGAACAGGACAAAAGTGAAGGGAAGGTAGGATTTGGTAGCTCCGTTTAAAAATACTAGCATCACACTAATTGTCTACTATAAGTAATTATTTGCAATAGTAAGTGCTGATATTGTCGTACTATGCTATGAAAAAATCGACATTTTCATGACCGTACAGTTCAAAATGAAAAAAAAAAGAACCTTGGACAATTTGTAATTACTTAAAAACTGAAAAACGCCCGAATGTAGAAACCACCAATTACTACTTACTATAGGTGCCTGTCTGATGGTTATTATACTTCGAATAGTAAAGAGAAATTCAACAGTTCACATTCATTCATTCGCTTTGAATTTCCATAGAGAAGCATTTTTTTTTGGGTTTTCAAAGATTGTCTATTTTTCAGATTTTCTCGTGTTTTAAAGAAGTCAGTAAAAAAATTTCTTGCACCAACGTATTTCGAGGACAACTTTTATGAAATTTCTGAGTTCACTTTTTGACCTTTTTCCTTTTTCGGAGCCTTCTTCAATATCCAAAAGATCAAATTAATTAAAATTTTTGACTGAATGCCGATAACTTAATTTGACTCATATTAGACTTCAACTTTAAGAAATCAAATAAATGCAGTTATTTTCAAATTTCGTTTATAGGGTATCAGATTTAGCCATTCTTTGTTGTTCAACATTTCAATCAAAAATTAAAAAAAAAAAATACGATTTATGAGTCCCCAAATGATAAAGCGCAAGAAACTAAATCTTCTCCAGAAGCTTCTTCCAAGGAACTTCTTTGTAATTTCTGCAGATTTTAAGTGGGTTTTTGCGTGGGAGTGAATGAGATTCTCAAAGATTGGAAATATCGATTTTTACAAACATGTCACACGTATTTTGAAAAATGATATCATTGTGTGTACGAGAAAAATGCAGAAAAGCTTCATGAAGGTGAGCGTGATGAGCTCGGTAGCGGATTTTTGGGCAAAAGGGGATGAAGCTCTTCCCTGGGGTTGGGAACTCCTCGGATCTTTATTTGGGTCCCTGCTGGGAGTTCAAAACTTTATAAATTATTTCTTCTATTCGTCGTTTTTTCGTATAATTTGCTTGGACTTAGGACTTAGGGGAAAGCTTAGGACAGTAATAAATGGGTCCAAATAAAAAGATTAACGGGCGTATTCTGTAACTGCTCCTCTCAATTTTAAAGGCAGTTAAATTAAGTTGTAATAGCAATGACCAATCAGGGCTTGAAATTTTGAATTTTAAAGAACGCTAAAATTTTAACGCCCCTCTAAAAATTACAGAATAGGCCCCTAAGGCCACTTCCAGCTTTCCACTACTCTTATTTCCTTATTGAGGTTTTTTTTTTTGTTCTGTAATATTACCATTTAATATTATATCGGGTGTCCCAACTAAAATTTGTAGCCCCCAACAATTCTATAGAAAGGAATCTATAAATGTAGGTCTGGATAGAGAATTGAATAAGCTTTAAAATGATGTATCACACGACCCCCCATGCTATTTAAATTTTTTAAGGGGGTGGCTCTCCTGGCTAAAGGGGTGAGATCTAAGATCTGAAAGTTTGATACAATTTAGTCCCCCTTGATAACAAAATTGACCTGTTCGAGCGTTTTCTTCTGAGTCTTTCGAAATTGGAATTGTTGGGGGGTACAAATTTTAGTTGGGACACCCTGTATAATAGTACATATACTTATATTCTGTAACAAGGTTATAGGATGAAAATTCGAACCACGAGTAGATCGAATTTTCATTCTAACCGAGTAACAGACTGTATTTTCTCCACGACCAGAAAGTATGAATCAAAAACAATTAAATCTGAATAAAACAAGTTATTTATTGAAACAATTATATTACATTGTATTAATATTGCATTAATTACTCAAATTAAAATCTGGTGCATTGGAAATATTTCCCTTAATATTTTTCAAAACAGATTGGAGGTTGAAGGAAATTTTTTTACGAATAAGATTCAGTAATTGAAAAACTAATTGATCTGCCACATTTATTCGATTTTGCAAAGAATTTTCAATGCTACGTGAGAAGACTTCCAGCCTCCATGCCTTTTAAATGTTGTAATATCCGCACCTGCATTTACCGTAGTCGCGTAATCGCTGAAACTAATGGAACATTTTTTTTAATAAAACTTGTCTCAACACAACTACGATTTACCACCTCTGACACTGATAGTTTTTAAATCCATATGGCAATCTATAATTATTATGTATTTCGTTGAGCATGAATGATTTCGGAATTATTACATTCACTAATGGTGGTGGAGAAATATTATACATATACTTAATAATTATCTTTAATATTATATGCTTATTTTTTATATACATACTTATTTAATAAATTTTTATAATATTATATTATTATAAACTATAGATGTATCCGACCACGCGTTGCTGTGGTTTTTTAATGCAAATGTTTGGCTGATGGTTGATATTTCAGTGGCATCCCTGGCAAATCGAGGGAATTCAAAAATTCTGTTGGATAATTAACCGCTTCATCTGCTTCTACAACAGTGTGGACGGACTTCTATGTGACCTTATGTGACTGATGTCTCGCTTTAAATAATATTGTTAAGTTCGTCGACGTCTTTGTTCTCCGCAGCAAGAATAAGCTCGTTCACTGGCCAATCGTGATTCTAATAATTGGTTTGAATATTGGTTAATACCTTTTCAACCAATTCTTCTTTAATTAATTAATCAATTCAAAATCTCTTGTTAAATTAGGGCTGATGATGGCAGTAGTGTTCTGCCGAAACATGTTCCATTAGTAATTTTACAGTTATTAAAGTTTGTGGAGTTTGACTTAGATATATTTAAATTTTAATTCTTCTTTTGATTGCAGAAGTTATATGAGGCAATAAAATTCGTCCTGAGCTCAGATCAATCTTCACCTTTCGGTTGCCCCTCAATTTCCAGCAATTGGTATGTGAGAATATCTCAGCTTATCGATCGTTTTGCATTTGCCTGATGATTGTCTGAAATCTCCTGCAAGCAATATTAATGCGTTCTCAAATGGTCTGATGTTTCCACACAATTCTTGCCATGATCGATCAAGAGATTTGCAAAACATTAAGCAATTAAAAAACACGAACTAAAATACAACGAAGAAACAAAAAAAGAACGCCAACAAAATATTGTATTTCAATTCAAACGCACGTCAACCGAAACATCTCAATTCCACCGCACTGAAGAATAAGAAAAAAGCTTAAAAAAACGCAATGAAAAACAATTAAAAAACTATACACACGAAATAATTGAATCAAAATGAAAATAAATAGAAATCTATGAAAATTCAATTTAACAATTTAATCGGAATCATGGGAAGTGCTATCTATATAATAGATCTATTTATTTCTATTAGTAGGTATATAAACACGGGCGTATTCGAATGCATATTTAAAATTCTTGTGATTAAGCCAATTGCTACGCTCGTGTCTCAACTGTCACGTCTCGTTTAAACTATCCGTTTTTCAGCACTTGTTGTACAATATACTATTTCACTACAATTTTCTTATTGTGATGCCTGCTATAGAATTTACAATTGGTTACGAAAGCTTCTGCTGCCTTTTTTTTTCGTTTAAAATCTATAAGAACCTAAAATTCGGATAACCAAAGAAATTTAAACCCAGGCAACATGCAGAGCTAAAAAATTAATATTCTGAAGATGTAAAAAAACTAATTCATTATAACACTTAAAATGTGAAATGCTGAAAATATAAAAGCCTGAAAACCTGAGAGCTTTACAAACTGAGAACCCATACCTATATACACCTAATAGAAACTTGGGAACTAAAAGAACCTGAAATTTAAAGTCGGAGCATCTGAAAATCTGACAACCTAAGCACCTAAAAATCTAATATATTATTGAGAATCGCAATAGCTTGAAAAACACAAAAACCTGAAAATTTCAGACCTGAAAACTTGAAAGCCTGGCAACCTGTAAACCTGAAAATAGATTCTCTGAGAAACTACAGTAGTTCGAAAACCTCAAATCAAAGGATCTGGAAAATAAAACCTTTATTTTTAATTGCTAGGTAATCCTTAGCCTTTTCTACTTTCCTGGGTGTAAGGCCTGTGTGGATAGTTGAGTTTCCTATGTTGGCTTCTTGCATATTTCCCTCAATTATTTCCTATCTCGTATGGCTTGTTGAGCTTCTTGTTGTTTACTTCCAGTTGGTTCTGGCTTCATGCAAACAGTTCTTCTTCTTTTTCTTCTATAATATTTCTATTTTTGTAATTTATATTTATTATTGTCTCTGTTGTTTTCTGTCTGAAGCAACTTATGCCCAAAAATGCTCTGGTTATATCTTTACATGCGTCTTTCATTCATTCTCCAAATTGTTGCCATGATCTCTTTTCGTTATATATTTGTATTTCTCATATTCTGTTTGGTCTCTTGTTTGCAAGTATCTTTTCCATCATTCACTCTTTTTATTCCTAACCGCTGCTTTTACTCTATATGTCCACTAATTTGTGTTTTTAAAATATCTATTTACTATTTTTGATGTATACCACATGTGCTCTTGATAGCTGTTGTTAAAATTATACAGGGTGTTTGTTAATAAGTGTCCGATATTTCAAAGGACGATTCCTCGTTTATTTTTAAGATAAAAAAGTTTAATAAACATTTTCAACATTTATTGTGATTTTGATTTCATTTTGTATGCAACGTTCCGTTTTTATTGTTGTTTAAAAATCAGTGTTTAAAATCTTTGTGTGTTGATTAAAACTTTTCCGTTGTATACTTGTGTCTATCTCGAAAACGGTTTTCCGCGTTGCGACTTTTGACAAGAATACCTTTTTTACGTAAAAATGATAGAGGAAGCGATTTTCCTACTAGAAAATGTAATACAAACACGCAGGAAAAAGTTGTGACCCTCCAAAAGAGAAAAAAACCTATTGGTCGCGCCCTCTACAATTAAGAACCAGACTAAGATCACATTTAAATGTTCAAAAAAACCCAAGTTCCAATTTTTGTCCAAATATCGACATTAATTCAAAAATTATAAATCTTTAACACACTGTATCTCAAAAATGAAGACCTTTCGGACCCATGTTTATATGAACTTTATATCTTAAAAACACCTGAAGAATCGTCTTCTGAAATATCGTACACTTATTACATACATCCTGTATTCTTCTTGCTTCCTTCTCTTATCTTTGACATTTCTCCAAATTTCCTTATGTATCAAGAAGTACATAGTCTATAATATACAGGGTGCCCACAATTTATGTAATGGTTCTGCAGTCGTAACCGTACATTTTATCACAAAGCTTTCAAGACAAAAGTTGTTTGACCAAATAATGCGCACATTGTGGATATGTCAGAAAAAATATTTTTTTTGTCAATTTTGAGTTATATCTTCTCCAAAACAACAATGACGCAAGTGCAAATTTTGCAAATTTTTACTGTTTGAGTTAATTATGGCATAACTCGAAAAAAATGTGTATTTTCCCAGTGGAACAAAGACGTAATGTTAGAACCTTTGGTGACCGCTAAAACCGTTGTCCCACTGGAGAAATACACTTTTTTTTGAAGTTATGCCATAATTAATCATTGTTGTTCCGGAGAAGCGAATTATGACGTCATCAGTAGTTTTTTAAATCGTAACCTATATTTTCTTTCACGATTTTTATTCCTTTTTTAATTGTCAAAATGACAGTATAAGAAAATTGATAACTGACTAAAATTTGAGAAAAAAATGACTGAAAGTTGGAAAACAAAAATTTTATTACCAACAAAAACACACAAAAAAACAATTCAAATCAAAACGGTATCAATTTTTTATACTGCCATTTTGATTAAAAAAGGAATAAAAAACGTTAAAAAAAGAGGTTAGGTACTAGTTTAAAAAAAACTGCCGATGACGTCATATATCAAAATTGACAACCAAAATATTTTTTCTTATATTTGCACAATTTGCGTATTATTTCGTTAAACAACTTTTGTCTTGAAAGTTTTGTGAAAAATTTACGGTTATACGGCTGCAGAACAATTATTATTCCATACATGATTTATTCCATGACACTGTATTTTTCGTTTTTGAGAACACCTGTTTCTCCAATTTTTCTTTTTTCTTAAAATTTTCCCAGGCACCATTCCATTCCTGCTTCATTCTCTCTTCCCACCTTTTTGTTTAATTCTACCATTTATTATTACCTTATCTATAAAAAATATATTCTTTTTCTTCAAGCGTATCAAAATCTTTATATTTTGGTATTTAACGTACTACTTATAGAACGACATCATTGTATTACTAGTACAATAATGAACTTCATTCTTTTACTAGTAAAATAATATGACAGAAATAATCGCTGCCAACATAGAAAATTGTACTACAAACAGTGCAAGTTACAAAGCATTCTGATTGAGCTATGAACATCGATGGTAGCTACGCCCTCCTGCCTCAAGGGCCCCCATTGGGGCCTACGTCCACTGCCTCAAGAGCCCCCTGGGCCCCGTGTCTCGAGGCCTCCTGGTTTTAGTTACCGTAATATTTGTATCAGGTAATAATGAAATAAACTCGATTCCTACCATGCCAAGTTTCACTTTCTCACTCGTGTGCCTTATAATATTTTTTTTTATAAATGTCTTCGAAAGTTTTTGTTAAAAATGCTAGAAGAGAAAATATTATACCTATATCACTCAGAAAAAAAAACCTTTTTTAAATTTCGCACACTTTACATTGCCTCGGCTATCGCCTCGGCTGTAGAATCTGTGCTCAATTCAAAAATCAATGCTTTCTTCTCCTAGTAATATAATATACTATTTCCTTCACTGTTGCATTGTAGATAGGTCCGTAAAGCACACTATTATATTGTGTATTCTTCGTTTACTCGTTTTCTTTAATTGATATGGACATGGTTTTTTCATTTATATATATTTTTTTTTTAAATATTTTTCATGATTTCCTCCTGTAGTGCTACTCCGACTCTCGCATTTTCTTCCTCTTTTACGCCAGATCCGTGGATTCAATTTCCATTAAATAATCTTTTACATCTTTTCCCTTTCTTCTTTGTTTCTGGGGTTCCTACATAATGCAATTTTAGTTTTTCCAGTTCCTCCATTAATTCGTCTTCCTTTCCATTTATTCCTCTAACATTCTATGTTCCCAATCTAATAATTTATTCTATATTTGTCTTCTCTTTCCTTCTCATTGCTTGATTTCATATTCATGCTTCTATTTTTCTTTAGATTCATCCTTCATACATTTTTTCTTTGCCAGGGTCGTCGTCGGTTTCCTTTCTTTTTTGACTTGCTGGTCGTGTCGTTTCTTTTATATTCCATCAGTTTTTCTCTTTCAGTATCCCATTTATATTTTCAGTTTTCAATTATAATTTTTTTATACCCCACCTTCACACTCTTTCCGTTTTTTCTTTCTCATTCTTTCTTTATTGTTTCAGTTTCATTCGGGTTTCACGTTCTTCTTTTGTTAATTCGTTTTCGTTGTAAGCTCTCTCTCGTAAGTTTTTCAGCTCAGTTCTGTTTTTCACCACCACCTCTTTATCTCTTGCATTATCCAATTCATATACTTTTGCCGCATGTTTGATCTGAACTTCTGTGTCTATGTTGTTCTACTTTTAGATCTGTTTTGTTTTCAGCTTCGATTCTTAATACCCTATAATATTGTTCTTCTTTTTTCTCTGAACTACGTATTCTTAAGTTGAAATTTCTCATGTCTTATTTCATTTTCTCATTTTTCTTTCTCAGTGCTTTATTTTATTTTCTTACAGTTCCATCAATTCCTGCTGATATGTCTTTTGATCTTGTTTTATTTCTCTTACATCCCCCATCAATTCTCTGATCATATTTGTTAAGTTAACCATCTGTAGTATATTTGGTCTCTCTTCTTTCTATTTTTGTGGAGTTGTAACCATTTTCTTGCTCTTTTGAAATATTTCCCTTTGCTTCTCTCTTTCTTTGTCTCTTTTCCTCTTTGAGTTTTCTGATGTAGATATATTTATATATAACCATCGCCACCCACTGTCGTTTTTGTAAGTGTAAGAACTTTTTGTATAAACATCGTATTATGTGAATGAAACCTTGACAACCTTAATTTGGAGCACATGAAAACCTAAAGACCCCAAATACATCCTGAGAACCCCTATATTTATATATGTAGGTAAATAGGGAAACTTAAGAGCTTAATGAAACCCCTGGTAATCTGAAAATTTGAGATATGTAAAATATACAGTGATCATAAAGTTCCGCACAAAATTCATAATTTAGTCATGTATACATAACTGTTTTTGCGAAAAACGCTCGAAAAGGTCTATTTTATCACGGATTCGTAGTGAAATAGTATTTTTTCAAAAAATAAAAATTTAATTTTTTGAAGTATAAAACTTTTTTCAAAAAAAAAAGGTATCACTTTTTCACTCTTATTGAATATAGAGAATTAAAAAGTGCATCTAAAACCCAAAAAAAAGTTGGGGGTTGCCATTTAAAAAAAATTGATTACGGTATCATACTTAGTTCGAAAACAGATGACGTCATCAACAAAAATTGTATGTCAAAAGATGGCAATTTAAAAACAAAAATCGACCTGTTCGAGCGTTTTTCGCAAAAACAGTACATAACTAAATTATGAATTTTGTGCGGAACTTTATGATCACTCTGTATAATTTACAGTTGAGAAATTGGATATCCGCCAACCTGAAGATCCTGGAACTTGCAGAAATTGAGTAAATGAAAGCCAGTCAGCCCTCAAATCTGAAAACTGAGAAACTGAGAACCAAATCCCATCAGAATTCGAGAACCCAAAATCCTGAAATCCTGCGAAAAAAAGATCTACAAACATGAGAAGAAACTGAAAATTTTAGATATTGATTGCCTGAAACGAGTGATGCAAACTTGAGAACTTGAAAATCTGAGAAAATGAAGGGAAATTAATCAGATACATTTAATGCGAGTAAAGACGGAATGCATGAAGGGGTTTTTAAAGGAAGAAAATGGGAATTGAATGAAAGCCTTATTTCTTGCTTCTACCTCATTGTATGTTTCCATTTAATTAACCCGTTTCCAGCATTTCGTCATGTGAAAGCAACGTGCACTCTTCCATCCTCGTACACCGTAACAAAATCATAATCTGGCGTAAAATTGTTGACCTGAAAATCCTCACAACTCCACCGAATTATGACAAACTGTCAGGTAATGCGTTTCAACCACAATAATAACGCCGCATTCCACTCAAAATCCATAATTTTGTGAGAAAGCCGTCGAAAGCTCTTGGTCGTCCAGCAGCGTAGGCAAGTGGGTAAATGTAGCATGCAGTTCGTTCCATACAAAAACCACATTCGGCATTATGTTTTCATCTCATCGCACAAGAATGGAGTTAAAAAGGTTCCATTGTTGCTTGTATCCGTAACAAAACTAATCGCATACGACAGCCGGTGTGTAAATAGCCCGGTAATGGAGCTTAGATGGACTACCGATAAAACATCAGCGCTCCGCACAATCGATAACGCTTTATTATTCGCATCAGCCAGTTGCTCCTAAACACTTTAGAATTGATTTGTAGCAAAGATTAGGACACTGAGAAAATGAGATTCGCAAATGGCGATGGATTTGTATTTATTTGTGTCGGAATTATTCCTGCTTTAATCATTTTTCGCGTGAGGGAGTTCGGAGGAGGTAGACGGGCGTGTGCACGGCGCCCCAGGCATTACTATTTGCAGAGCACTTGCCTCTGTTTTAGATGCTTTATTGCGAATCTCAATGTCAATATTGAACTCTCTCCCTGCGTTTAGCAGCGGATCAAAATTCCACAGCCTCGCCAGGTTTTAAATTAAATCTGGGAATTGAGGTGATTCTTTTTATTGACGATTCAAAGACGGAGAATCAAAACGATTGGGAGGTTCAGATTTAATACAAAAATTAAAACGACACCATTTCGCATGCAGTAGCTACATACTAAATTCTTTGAGTATCGTAGATAAGAGGTCGATGGGGGTTTCGGACCCTCCCAAAAACTAATCAGTTACCCACATTATCTGTTATTTGTTTTATTGCTATTTATTACCCAACAAAATTACAGAAGAAATTCAGTTCACTTCAACCGAGACAAATTTATTATTGGTAAAATGACGTTTCAGCATGAGGTGGTTTAACGCACATTAGTACTTCATCCAATAAAATTTCCCCGTAGCTGAAGCAGAGCCTTTTCCCGAAACATGTCCCAATTGACTATTTAGTAATTTCATTAAATTGTGTGGAGACTGACCTTGACGTATAGTATTATTTCGTATAAAATAATTATACGTCGCATAATCGCCGGGACATAATTATATGCATGGCGAGGACGAGAGCGTTGTGGACAGCGAGATATATTCGTCGGTGTAATCGCCTTGTACCAGAATTTTGTCGGTCTCTGAATTGCGAGTCAAAGCATCCATACTCTGGACAAACATACTTACCTGATTTTCCATAGGTTATGAACGACCTCAATTTTATTGGAGGGAATTGATGTGCCATCATTCGTGAGCGCATCTTGTCGGCGATAGTGTGGAGCCGGAGTATAGTTTAAGCAATGTATCTGTTATTTCTTCTTTACCTGATGATGCTCTGATTGTTTCATTGGTTATTTTGCATTTTCTGAGGCACTTATTGTTTTTGAGTTCATTGATGGCACTTCTTCTTTCGCTTCTTGTATAAATGGTGGATTACTGAGAGTCTTTGTTTGTCAATAGTTACACAATATACACTCGATAACGTGAACATCTCGGTCCTGTGAACACCGGATTTTTATTGCAACTATTCGGTAACGTAAAGGTATGCAAATTAAGACTTTATTATTTAGTTATTGTTTTAGTTAGGGTATTTCTTTATATCACCATTTTCGTAACATAAAGAATGCAAATGTGTCTGTTTAAATCAGTATAAGGAGCGTTTAAAAATAAACCTGGTTAGAGGAGGCTGGGCATTTTTAAAACAGTGTACATTGCAATTGTTTCAAAAACTAACTTGTTATTTAATTCAGTTTAGATTAATAGCAACCAGCACTAAATTTGTGCCAAAGCTGACTGGTCGGTGAAACGGTGTCATCAAAGAAAGCATTTCCGAAGCATAGAAGATATCACTAAAGACACTTATATATTTATGCTCGTCCACATTTTCTTAATGAAACCTAGTGAGGCGCACCCTGCAAACTTCAATAACAGCTGCAAAAGAAAAGGTTTGTCTTTTGCTTCTGAAACGCAAGAGTTAAAAACTTCTACCTAACCGTACTTTTCAGATTTGCGCATTTAAGAGAACAAGTTTGAGTGTGAAATATGGCAAAGTAACAAGTAAAACTGGAGTGTCAACATCAGTAGACTGTGACGCTTGATTATGGCGGCGGTTGCCTCGAGCGCCAGTTTTTTACGTGGTGTGCTCCACAAGACCACGGGTAGCTAAAAGTCGTACGGAACTCCAGAGGTCAACTGTCTAGTTTGGCGGGAGGGAAAAATAAAGCCGTTTCGGTGTTACATTTTAATGTTCCCCTATTTACAATTATTGACAAAATATTTACAAAGCTAGTGACTTGGTCGGTGGTAACTCGGTGAATGATCGACGACAAAAGTTAAGATTCACCCGGTAGACTTCGGCATGCCCGCTTCCCGTATACGGCGATTCGATTATCACAAGCTTCGAAACCCGGGCGGTTGATGACAAAAGTTACGGAGCACTTTGTAGTATACGTTTATCGGCGTCTTCCGGGATTCGACTTGCTGGCTCGCGGGGCGGGACGGTGAGGTCGGGTTTGATCCGGGCTAGTCAACAGAAAACAAGTCGGTCTGGTGGGTCTGGAAGCTTGGCCAGCGTTGACCCCTGGGATCCCCCCGCGTGAACCCAACCTTCCAGAGACCAGTAAAAAACCGGGCTAAGGCGTTACGTAGGGTAGTTGGCGGAGAGGACTAGGAGGGAAGTGGGAAGGATAGGATAGTCAGCTTCTTCCTCCTGGGCGGCTTCTTTCTGGATGGCCTTCTTCGGAGCGGGCACGACTCTTCACTGATGTTCTAAGGGAACGCAGTCTCTTTTATAGACCTATGGTGGGGTGATAATGACGTATTAGGATGCGCAGTACTTGTGGCAATGCGGAGAAGTGAGGGTCCTATCATCGTGTTATCTTCCCTCCGGAGTAAAATCGGTTCCGGGCATCGTATTTGCTCCGGAGCGGCGAGGTCCGGTACGCTCTTTTCTGCTGGTTAAGATGATGTAAAATTCATTGCGGTGCGATAACGGGAAGTATTTCTTTTCGGCGTTTTCCGGGTCGATGAAAGGGCGTGATCAGGCGTGACAAGATTGGGGGTGGTCGTAGCGACTCCGGAGTAGACTCGTCGGGAGCGCGCTAATTTGCAGGTAGTGATGATGAAAAAATTATCCTGCTGTGACACTGCTGTGACACTTCCCGGTTTAATTTTCAGGTGCACGGTCTTGTTTAAATAGCGAATCGACGGTACGCTCCGCGGTGGAAATGTCGCTTCGCTTCAATAACAGCACGTTATTGAGTGAACCTTTGGATATTGACCCAGAAGAGAGGAAACTACTCCCTGAATGAACAGCTAGATCACCAACATGTCGTGATAATGTCAAACAATTCCAATATTTTGTGTTGATGCTGGTAGACAATCACAGATGTATGATTTTGTACAAGAGTGAAGAGGAAGCCTGCCAAACTGAAACCTCAAGATATCGGTGTAAATCTACACAAACCACATTGTCAATATTTCCTTATAATAATAATATAACAGTACATAGTCAATGATCACCCCCTCAATTACGTTGTTTTCTAGAGATGTGGGGAATGAAACTTTTGTAGAATGTTTTTAATGGAGTCACACAAAGAGCACAACTTTGTGTACAAGAACATGAAGAACGCTTTCAACACTTATAAATACATACCTCTATTATAAACCCAATGAGCAAGACACGTACAGGTAAATAAAAATTATTTAAAATATTTTTTGCATACTAATCACATTTGTACCGAAAACATTCTGGGCTCTCTGTTGCAGTCTGTGAATACATCAAAAAAGAATTTACGTATATCTGTACCACTTCTGTTTTTGATTTTAACATACTTTTGACAATGATGGGTTCCCTAGTTCTTGTAATTTTTTCCTTTGGCCACATTTTAAAAATTTCATGTACAAAGCACCCATAGTCGATGCAAGAAAGAATAGGTATGAAACTGAAGATTTTTTGCAAACTGTTTATAATGGGATCAGAAAAAGACCACAACTCTCTACAAGAAACATCGAAAACCTTTTCACCATTAATTTGCTGTAACTGTTTTGTGTCCTGTTAAGGGATTGTAAAATTCTCAATAAGCATTAATTTGTAGAAATTTGGTTAGAAACTGTCGGTCATATCCTTTGGAAGAGTGTTTTAATTTCTATACATTTTAAAGAAATAATGGTGTAAAACCAAATCATAAAGTGTCCGATATCTCAATATCAATTAACATCACACCCAAAGGTCTGAATACATTTTACTTTTACTTTAATTTTTTACCGCCTAACGCACAATCTTCATAAATTAATATTGGTGAATACAACATGCTTCGGTCAAAAGCCGTTATTGGAATCCTGGAGGTACCTGCAGCACATTGCAGCTAACTAATACCCTATAAAACACTTCTTTAAGATGCATAATAATAATTACATATTAATAATATTGTCTTTGAAATTTTAAGGTTATTTTATCAGTTTACAAGTAATGGACAGTTGTTAATCAGTCAAGCTCTACACTGTAAAAAAATAAAATAAAAACGCAATTTCAAAGCTTGCTATAACCAAGTTTTTGAAACGAAATAAATGCAGATCTAGGTTTGAATCCAAAAAGTATCCAAACCTTATTGATGCAATTTATTTGTATCTACTATGTGACAAAAAATGCTACTTGGGATATCTGGCATTTTATAAGCATCAAGAAAATTTTACATTCACATTCAACTCAAAGATAAAAACAAAGCAAGATATAACTTCCTTATAATAACTTAAATAACTTATTCGTAAATACACCATGTTTACTTGGTAGGTACAATAATTAATGTATAGTTTTTGTATTTTACTCTATACTGTTTTTTAACTAAAAAAGAACTTCTTTTCTGCACCCCCTCTAGTGTGAACTGCGCTAATATGAACATACTTATGATTTTTCTGTTCACGTTATCGAGCTTCCACTGTAGTTACACATATTTAATTGTTCGTCGATATGCTGCTAATTAATTGATTAATAAAATAGGTATCGTTATTTATTAGTCAATTTTATTGTTTATTATAATAGTCTTTCATGGAGATTTTTAGTAAGTAGTTAAAGTTTCTTTATCTCTGTAAGAGGATTTTGTTCGTTACTTTTTTACTTGTCTCTTTCCTTATTTTTAGTTTAGCGTTTACCTAAGGAAATTTGGGAAAATGTCAAGGATAAGAGAAGGAATAAGCAAGAGAAGAATACCAAAATAGAAGAGATTTAAATATATAATCTTAACAACAGCCAAGAGCACTGTGGCACATCTTTTAAAGAAGACAAAATAGAAGATAAATTAATAATTATGAAGGACAAAAATGGGAAGATCATAAAGAAATTAGAAAAATTATTATTATGGAGGGAATATGAAAGTTCTGAAAGGATGCGAAAAGAATGCATGAAGCCAGAACTATAACAAAGAAAAAGGAAAACATAAAGGAAAACATGGAAGGGAAATATGCAAGCAGCCAACATATAGCAAACGCTCAACTTCACACACGCCTTAATTATGTATATACCCAGGAAACAAGTGGGTAGAAAAGGCGAAGTAAAACTAAAGGTTTCAATTTCCACGTCCATTGATTTTTCTCAGGCTAGTTTCTCAGATATCTATACCGTGCGATAATTTAAATTAAAAATTAGCATAGGCTGTGAAATTTAAATTAGGTTGGCACTACTAACTTTTGAAAATCTGATCGTTCCCTCTGATCTGATTTAAAATTGTCAAAATGACAAAATGTTTGAATTAGAGCATCAAATTTTCTTACTGAAAATTATTTTAAGAACGCTGAACGGCAACAGAATGGTGAATGGAATTCTATTCTATTTTCCAGCAGACTATCAAAAATTAGTCTGACAAATTTATAAATGTGTGATGTTGACTGTTGGTCGAAAAGCGGGTAGCGGAGCACAAAAAAAAAACTGAGATTGTGGCAGATGTTGCAGCAATCAGTTTTTCTATTTAATTTTTGCATATTTAACGACAAAAGGGATTTATTTATATTGAGTGAGGCGAGATACATAGTTGACCACAGAATTTTAAGAGAGTAGAAGGAATTATTCGCTGGAAATCCTCAAACTTTGGTGCATTTTTAGGTTAGGTGACTAGACAAATTTATTATAACTGTTATTTATTCACAGTGTGTTAAAGATTGATCACTGACAAGGTAAGTGCTTACCCTTTATCTGATTTTTGATGTATACACACACTTATATGGAATCTTTTTTGCCTCTACCTTCAAACATTTCTAGTCCGAGGATGGCTGTACATTCTTCCAATTCCCAAAAGACCCCAAAGAATATCGAAAATGGAAACGATTGCTCAGATATGTTCAATACTTAACATTTATTACTTAATACTAGTAACATTTTTATAGACGTCAAGACCGAAAATCAAATGCAAATTCAAGAGTGTGCAGCAGGTGTGCAGTTGCCATTAATTGTGGGTCAAAAAAGGGAAAACCTTTTTTTCTGCGGATGGAGAGGCGTTTCATTCACGAATTCATCGAGATTAATGGGGTCGTCCCACAATTTTCAAAAACAGCTTTTCTAGAAACTAGACAAAAAATATTATACTCCATTTTTTTTGTTTCCACGAAATCACGCGTTTACTAGGTAAAAAAAAATCCGAAACATTTGTCTCATTTGAAACGCGCGCCTTTTTGTGACGTCAAGACGGGACAAAATTTACCAGACAAAAATCAAGTTACTAGACGTGCCGACTAATGAGAAGCGCATGAACCAATGAGAATGCTCCCCCGAAATGACGTCACAAGAAGCGGTAAATGTACAGCGTTTGAAACTGCTAGCCGAAATTGCGATTTTTGATACGTTCTGTTATCTTACAAAACAACTTTATGAAACAACAGAACTCGTTTTAGGCCTTCATGTTACATAGTCTATAAGATGCTATAGTTGAATTGGTCAAATGCAATTGAGGGGGACGACCCCATTGCGGACCAAATTCGCATATTTTGTTTATTTACATATCCAGAAAGGTGGAACCATGCTTCGTCAGTTAAATCCAAGGTATTTGACGAAAACACAAACTAGATTGTAGATATCACAGGTGATCAATGCATTTACTTCAGTCATAAAAGAGTTCAATAACTATTTCAGTTTTAAAAATGTATTGATTTAAACCTCATCATTCCTACTAGGCAAAACCTCATTAACTACAAATATGCGGTGTTCATCGGCTGAGGCAAAACGACCGATGGATGAGCTGCGATATTCTCACATCAATTCTTTAAACCAAATCAATAACTTCTGCAATCAAAAGAATAATTGGTTGAAAAAGTATTTCCCAGTATTCAAACCAATTATTAGAATCACGATTGGCTGAGCTGCCGAGAGCAAAGGCGTCTAGGAATTTAACAATGTTATTCAGTCTAACTTTCAAAGCGAAGCAGTCATATACAAGTCCGTCCTCATTGTTGTAGGAGCAGATGAAGCCGTTAATTATCCAACAGAAGTTTTGAATTCACTCGATCTGCCAGGTATGTCAGGACACCAAGGTAAAAATTACGTCCTATAGGTATACATAAAACAACTAAAAATGGAAATCTGAAAAATAAAAGTTTTACAAAAAAGTTTATTTTTTATTCTGTCTCATGTGTACCTACACATGGGTACTGTTACAAACAAAATTAATTGACGTAACGTTCCTGTCAAGGTTGGAGTGGGATCAAGCTCACAATTAAAATACACTTTTATCCCACAAAGCGCACTATAATGTAAATTTAACAATGGGAAAATGTAACTGAACAATAATTAAATATAATTATAAGATATGTTAATGTAAATAGGTGACAAAATTAAAGATGACAATTGAATAAATTATTTAAATGTAAATATGACAATAACTCAGGTTATAAATTAAACAAAATTGTTAGATGTTAATACATATTGACAAAATTTACCGTATTGATTTTACACTGCATAGTGTGTAGGTACAATAAAACTAGAAGGGAACGTTGACAAGAAATTAAAACTATTTACTTATATCCAAACGAACAAACTATCAAACCATTGAAGTCAAGTTATCAACGGATGAGGGCGAAGAAAAAGCAGGAACTGGCGATGATGCTGTCCTAAATTGATTGGGGAACAGTTAAAATCTGCACAGTAAGTAGGTATATAAGAAGTCTGAGTTTCGAGTTTCAAACACGCCACATGGTATACACAATCCGACCCTTTACCGATTCCTACAATTTACTACAAATTGCGATATCTGCCGCCTCCTCTTAATCCGTATTAATATGATTTGCATCTGTAACCCCGTTACAGAAACCCAAAATAGACTGCGATATCCATACCGTGTCGCAGGTTAGAAACCGAAAAGACTAAAACAAAACCACCAATCAGAAAAAAATATGCAGATGTCGCGTGAATTTTAAAATTGTAACAGTACTCTTTTGTATTTTATCTGTGATGTCGAAAAAGAAGCACAGTCATTTATCTATTTGTGACACTTTTTCTAATTTTAATGACATACTTAAAGATGTTCTTTATTTTCCTTTCCCTTAACTCCTCTTTTAATTGTTTATCCGCCGTCCTTTCCCTCTAGACCTAAATCATCGCTTCCATTGTCCTTACCCTCCTCTTCACGTCTCAATCCGTCCGTGCTGATTAGTTTTCGGAGTTTGTTCGTTGCCATCATCCGAATCCCGATCAGTCCTCGACCTCTTCGGATTGCGTGCAGCTCGTTGAATCAAAACGGCGAGAAAAAGTGTGCTCCATCCCAAATCAATATGCCCAATAAAACGATATAAATACACAATATCCAAGTGAAGTGCCACCTCTCTACCTTCGTCTCCACCCTCTTCGCCGAAAGCGCTCCTTCCTTAAGGTCCTTTATCGTATCGAAACGCAGGCGAAAAGAACGCAAGGACGGCCATTCGTAAGAGTGAAGGTGCGGCTTTAGGTGATTGGTGCGCAGTGGAGTAACCACGCCCACGTTCCGCTTCGAGTACCCAGAATGCAGCGGGGCCGCCAGAAGTGCCATGTACACTTTGAGGACACTCTAAGAGTACGCTTAGGCAAGTTAAGCGCACTTCGCCGTTAAAGAGTCTTACATCAAGAGTGCTCTGAAGAGTGCTATAGCTCGATCACTGATTTATTTATATAGTTAGTCAGTTTGTTTATTGAATTCGGATATCGGATCCGTGCCGGCGGAAGAAGTCGAGGACCGGGGGTTTGTGTTCGTGTATAATCGATGTTGGCGGGCGTTTAGTGCGATCGGGGGCGGCGAGGTCCATGTCTGCAGCCGGTAGCTACGGCGAAGGGCCCGTGGTGACGGACCGCGGCGACCTGCACGGGTTGCTGCCCGAGCTTAATGGCGTTGAACTGGCTATGAGCCTGAGTCCCAAACATCATCATCAAGGAGGACCGCAAGTTCTGAGCCATCTCCAGCAGTTGCACCATTCGACGCCGTTCAGTGTTACGGATATTCTTAGTCCGATCGAGGAGTCCTATAGGAAGTTGGAATTGGCGGCAAACCCGCCGTCGCCCTACAGGTAGGTTGGCAAGTTGATATGAAGTGCGCCGACGTTCAGTGATCATGATCTGATCCGATCGAGTTATTACACTGTTATACCGAATGGTAAATAAATCGTTCAGATAGGTTTACTACTATTCATAAATGATACATATAATTATATACATCCAGTAGGTGTTGAACGTCAAAAATCTCAATTTATGTAACACGTTCAAAATCGCTTAAATAACAAACCTCAAAATTGGGACAGAAAATATATATCTAATAAAAGCAATAGAAAAATTGGCACTTTTTGAACTCTATATCATTTCTATATAAATTTCGGCAAGAAAGTGACTCAAGTTGGTATACTTAATTCGTTCTGAAAGGTTTCAAAATTATTTTACATAAGAAAATGGAATGCGAATACATGTACAGGTGTTCCAAAATTAACGCAAAAAAAGTGAAACGTAACAGAATAAGCCAGAAATAGGAAGAAAGAACAATACAAATAAAAAAAAGGAAAATTAAAAATCATGTTACAAACCAAAATGTAATGCTTTTTATGCACAAATACAATTATTGGTAATTACGTTTATCGAGATCTAAAGAAAGTTTAATATCACGAAAAGTCACATTAATAGGAAATTTTAATTTTTGTTTCTAATGTTACCACCTTATAACTTTTTACCTAAGTTAAGTTTGTATATTTTTAAAGCATATTATTCGTACATGGGAAACTCTTTTTTGCATGGCATGTTTTTTTCCGTTAATTTTGGAACAGTCTGTATATATACATATTTTAGGTTTAATAGGTTGAATTGTGACAAATTCCCGCACTGCAATACACCGAACCGAACAGATTGCTTCTAAAAAAATTAAAATGAATATCCTATAGGAGCAGAATTTTTTAAACGCTCACAATACCGGAAGGAATCTAATGATTTTTTAGTTTTGTTATAATTTTGGCCAGTAGGTATATCTCGAACTAACATTTCTCTCTTCAACAAAATGAACTTATAAGCAATAACAAAAATAGGTTATAAAATTTACAAAATATCATTACATTACATTACAATATCAAAGTATGTAGTACTATAAGTAATACGTATAATATAGATAACCAATTGATGACAATAAAGTAGGTAATTTCAACTAAAAAAAAAAAAACAGAATTTTTAAATCTGTAGCAGTAACCAATAAAAACATTGGCTGATATCTTGGTAGGTACATCAAAAATTACCAAGATTGTACAAACCGCGGTGAAGCACTAGACTAAAGTGAAGTCAAATATTTTTGTGAATCAACATCAGAAGAAAAATGGTTTGTAAAAAATAATTGAAAGATAAATTTTAACTACTTACTAATTTTAACTATTTAAATTGAATAAAACTGAATAAAAAAGAATAAAAAAATAAAAGTAAAGTATGTACCTAAAACTGAAAACTATATATGTATACTTAAATTTTTGATATACAGGCTGTTTCCTAAAAAACGCCTCACTCTATAACTCCTTTATTTATTGTTCGATTTAAACGGCAAACGGATTGGCTATAAAGTAGGTACTCTTAGAGTGTCAGAGCTTTAATTTTTTTTAAAATCATCTTCAGTATCAATCGATAGTCAAGTCACACAAAGCTTCACCTGCGATATTTTCATAACGTTCCTATTTTAACCAAGATGGATTCTAATCAGTGGACCGATATGTTTGATGCTTATGTCCAATGTAATAAAAATAGCAATCAGACTGTCCAGCTTTATTACACATGAGCCGCTTTCCGGACCGAGAAGTTCCAAATCGTCGTAAATTCGGAAGACTATGAGAAAATTTACGACAGTATATTTGGAGCATTTAAAAATCCTAAGCGAGAACAGCTTCAATTTTTTGAAACAGTTGAGTTGGATGTTCTTCTTAGTACAGAAGAAAATCCTCGAATTTCGACTAGGGAGATTGCTAAGAATATTGGCGTATCAAGTCGAGCAGTACATGCCATTCTTAAGACACAAGTTCAACATTAGTTATGACCACTGCCCAAAAACAATAACAATAAAGTAAAAAAAGATAAAAACCACAGGCGAAAATGTCAACATTGACGGTTGAATCTCATTTGTCAGGTTGTCTGTGCTTTTGTTTGCTTCCCCACAGCCCTCTTGAAAATTTCATAAAGTCACATACTTACTCTTGATTATTATTCTTCTTTTTTTTTTAATTATGCGCGAAATTATGCCTTCAGTTACATAATCATTATTAGATTAAAAAAAAGGCCCTCCAAGATTAAATAAAAAAAAAACAGATGAACATTTAAAAAAAAAGTTGACCATTATAATTACCGTTATAATTTCTCATCTTAAATATAATAACCAAACCAACTGAAACTTTTTTCGGAATAAGTATATGTAATTCTAAAGGGCGGGCGATATTTTCAAACTTAAAATCTGATGATGTTTCACTCATTTTGTTTCCTCAATGCAACATAATCTTTTTAATATACCCACCACCAAGCACAAAAACCTAAAGAGTGGCATAATAAGCAAATCGATAATTTTTCTAGAACCAGATTACTGGGTATACATTTTAATGATTTTACGTACTCTGCTGTAGTTCAATCTCCAAGACACCTAACCACGGTTTTTCAAATTTTTAAGGCCTACTGATTTATTGTAAATAAATGGACCGATAAATTGCAACATTCGCTAAGAATTTAAAGAAAAATGGATTAAATTATTTAAATATTATATACGACAAGGAAATTTAGGTAGCTACCTACCACAAATGGATTACTCAAAAGAAAGATTATTCATAGGAATAAATACAATATAATAATAAAGAAAACATTACGAAAACTGGGCGAATTTCGATGATGAGAAAAAAGCGATATAACTGGAAGTCTACACATGTATATATACAACTATGTATAAGGAATGTTCATAAATATTTAAACAATATCAAAACTTCCGTGTGCATAATATATAAAAAAATCATCAAAATCTGTTTATTTAAAAGGAGAAAACCTTCACAGCGTTTATCATTGTAAAAGTTTGCTTCCGTGATGGTGGACAATATTAAACAGTTGATAATAATTTATGTGGCAAATTTCACAAATAGGTTCTATGTAGGTATAGGTACGTTAATTATTAAATTTGCTATATTCGTATTAATTTTGCAATTTTGCATTGCATCATTTATGCTAATTAATTTAATAAAGATAAACAAATCATGATGTTACTAATTAATCAATGTGTGCCCACATATATAATTAAAACTGCAAAAAAGATCCACTTATAAATTAAAATTATACAAACTTATTAAGAAACTGTTTATTAAGCAATGTCTGTTTTTCAAGGCTGAGTGTATATCATTTCGTAATGTAAAACTAGGCCCCATTGGGAATCCACTAAGTACGTTATTTAGTATTTAGTATAGTTAAGTAAAGGAAATTTTAGTATACCTATCTTTTTACTAAGTCGTGGAAATATCTTTCATCACTCGCTAGGTAATTAAATAAAGCATTTGCGTTTGTATTAATCTTCAGTAACATCATCATATGCAGGTATACCGAAAGTATTCGAAGAAATCAAGTCATTTTCTATTGTTTGTAGGTAAATGATATTGTTCAATGTAAAAATGACAGAGCAATTTGGATGAATAGTTAGGTAGTTATATACCTATTGGATAACACTACAAAATGTGTAATCGAATTGAATAGCGATAAATGTGTAGTAGGTATGTATAGGTATAGGAAACCTTGTTAAATCATATTATAGAACAATGGTTAGAACCACTATCACTGTGTTCAAAAACAACGTTACATCCTTTGTATAGATACATACAATGTGTTACAAAATAATTTTCATCTAAATAAATAAAAGATCAAAATAAAAAAATGCAGCTTTATGAAAATAGTTATACTCTTAACGAGGAACAATCCGGTTATAAGGTTATGAACTCCTAGCAGGGACCCAAATAAAGGTTCGAACAGTTTCCAACCCCCCAACCCCCCGGGGAGCTCCATCCCCTTTTTCCCAAAAAGTCATGAAGCTTTTTTACAGTTTTTGCGCAAACGGTAACTCCGACAAGAAAATGTTATGGGACTTATTATGTTCTGCATTAAATTCTGCATACAATAATTGATTTCGTGATGTTTTTGCCTATCTCTCACCCAACGCTCATAAACGACGTTGGGAAATGAGTACCAATAGTTTTCAGCGCGAAGACAACCCCCGCTTTTGTGGCGACTATTTCGAAAACCATCATCATTTACGATAAAAACCGTTTACGAGAAAAATGTAGAAAAGCTTCATGAGGTCACGCTTGGGGGCGGTTTTTGGGCAAAAGGAGATGAAGGGGGAGGGAGAACTCTTCGAATCTTTATTTCAGTCCCTGTTGAGAGTTCATAATCAAAATTTCAAAACTTTCGTTCGTCGTTTTTTCTTCTAATTTGCTTGGACTAAAATATAAATTTGCCGGTGGCACGAGAACGTCGTAAATTCGTCTGTAATCCTAATAAAGCCATGGAAATTGGAATATGTATGAAAAACTGTTGGATAAATCCAGGACCGTAACTGAAATTGGAAAATTTTATATGCGTTTTAATTAATGTGTTTTCAAATACAAAATTGTGATTTTCGTTTATCTCTTGAAAATAACTCGAAATGTTAATTTTTGAAATATAATTCGATTGTTATACAGATATGAACAGAGGAGGTCTAAAAATATCCAAAAATGAGAAAAAGTCCCCGAGAAAAGTTCTTGGAAGAAATTTGGTTGTTTTGACTTTATCATAATTATTGGGACCCGCTGATCATAAAAATCGTCAAAAATTCATCTGTGCAACTAAAGCTTTGAAAATTGGAATATGTATAAAGAACTGTTCGATAAATCCAGGACCGTAACTGAAATTGGAAAATTTTATATGCGTTTTAATTAATGTGTTTTCAAATACAAAATTGTGATTTTCGTTTATCTCTTGAAAATAACTCGAAATGTTAATTTTTGAAATATAATTCGATTGTTATACAGATATGAACAGAGGAGATCTAAAAATATCCAAAAATGAGAAAAAGTCCCCGAGAAAAGTTCTTGGAAGAAATTTGGTTGTTTTGACTTTATCATAATTATTGGGACCCGCTGATCATAAAAATCGTCAAAAATTCATCTGTGCAACTAAAGCTTTGAAAATTGGAATATGTATAAAGAACTGTTCGATAAATCCAGGACCGTAACTGAAATTGGAAAATTTTATATGCGTTTTAATTAATGTGTTTTCAAATACAAAATTGTGATTTTCGTTTATCTCTTGAAAATAACTCGAAATGTTAATTTTTGAAATATAATTCGATTGTTATACAGATATGAACAGAGGAGATCTAAAAATATCCAAAAATGAGAAAAAGTCCCCGAGAAAAGTTCTTGGAAGAAATTTGGTTGTTTTGACTTTATCATAATTATTGGGACCCGCTGATCATAAAAATCGTCAAAAATTCATCTGTGCAACTAAAGCTTTGAAAATTGGAATATGTATGAAGAACTGTTGGATGAGTCCAAAACCGTAACTGAAATTGGAAAATTTTATATGCGTTTTAATTAATGAGTTTTCAAATACAAAATTGTGATTTTCGTTTATCTCTTGAAAATAAGTCGAAATGTTAATTTTTGAAATATAGTTCGATTGTTTATATACAGATATGAACAGAGGAGGCCTAAAAATATGCAAAAATGAGAAAAAGTCCTGGAGAAAAGTTCTTGGAACAAATTTGGTTTTTCTGACTTTATCATAATTATTGGGACCCCCTGATCATAAAAATCGTCAAAAATTCATCTGTGCCCCTAAAGCTTTGAAAATTGGAATATGTATAAAGAACTGTTCGATAAATCCAGGACCGTAACTGAAATTGGAAAATTTTATATGCGTTTTAATTAATGTGTTTTCAAATACAAAATTGTGATTTTCGTTTATCTCTTGAAAATAACTCGAAATGTTAATTTTTGAAATATAATTCGATTGTTATACAGATATGAACAGAGGAGATCTAAAAATATCCAAAAATGAGAAAAAGTCCCCGAGAAAAGTTCTTGGAAGAAATTTGGTTGTTTTGACTTTATCATAATTATTGGGACCCGCTGATCATAAAAATCGTCAAAAATTCATCTGTGCAACTAAAGCTTTGAAAATTGGAATATGTATAAAGAACTGTTCGATAAATCCAGGACCGTAACTGAAATTGGAAAATTTTATATGCGTTTTAATTAATGTGTTTTCAAATACAAAATTGTGATTTTCGTTTATCTCTTGAAAATAACTCGAAATGTTAATTTTTGAAATATAATTCGATTGTTATACAGATATGAACAGAGGAGATCTAAAAATATCCAAAAATGAGAAAAAGTCCCCGAGAAAAGTTCTTGGAAGAAATTTGGTTGTTTTGACTTTATCATAATTATTGGGACCCGCTGATCATAAAAATCGTCAAAAATTCATCTGTGCAACTAAAGCTTTGAAAATTGGAATATGTATGAAGAACTGTTGGATGAGTCCAAAACCGTAACTGAAATTGGAAAATTTTATATGCGTTTTAATTAATGAGTTTTCAAATACAAAATTGTGATTTTCGTTTATCTCTTGAAAATAAGTCGAAATGTTAATTTTTGAAATATAGTTCGATTGTTTATATACAGATATGAACAGAGGAGGCCTAAAAATATGCAAAAATGAGAAAAAGTCCTGGAGAAAAGTTCTTGGAACAAATTTGGTTTTTCTGACTTTATCATAATTATTGGGACCCCCTGATCATAAAAATCGTCAAAAATTCATCTGTGCCCCTAAAGCTTTGAAAATTGGAATATGTATAAAGAACTGTTCGATAAATCCAGGACCGTAACTGAAATTGGAAAATTTTATATGCGTTTTAATTAATGTGTTTTCAAATACAAAATTGTGATTTTCGTTTATCTCTTGAAAATAACTCGAAATGTTAATTTTTGAAATATAATTCGATTGTTATACAGATATGAACAGAGGAGGTCTAAAAATATCCAAAAATGGGAAAAAGTCCCCGAGAAAAGTTCTTGGAAGAAATTTGGTTGTTTTGACTTTATCATAATTATTGGGACCCGCTGATCATAAAAATCGTCAAAAATTCATCTGTGCAACTAAAGCTTTGAAAATTGGAATATGTATAAAGAACTGTTCGATAAATCCAGGACCGTAACTGAAATTGGAAAATTTTATATGCGTTTTAATTAATGTGTTTTCAAATACAAAATTGTGATTTTCGTTTATCTCTTGAAAATAACTCGAAATGTTAATTTTTGAAATATAATTCGATTGTTATACAGATATGAACAGAGGAGGTCTAAAAATATCCAAAAATGAGAAAAAGTCCCCGAGAAAAGTTCTTGGAAGAAATTTGGTTGTTTTGACTTCATCATAATTATTGGGACCCGCTGATCATAAAAATCGTCAAAAATTCATCTGTGCAACTAAAGCTTTGAAAATTGGAATATGTATAAAGAACTGTTCGATAAATCCAGGACCGTAACTGAAATTGGAAAATTTTATATGCGTTTTAATTAATGTGTTTTCAAATACAAAATTGTGATTTTCGTTTATCTCTTGAAAATAACTCGAAATGTTAATTTTTGAAATATAATTCGATTGTTATACAGATATGAACAGAGGAGATCTAAAAATATCCAAAAATGAGAAAAAGTCCCCGAGAAAAGTTCTTGGAAGAAATTTGGTTGTTTTGACTTTATCATAATTATTGGGACCCGCTGATCATAAAAATCGTCAAAAATTCATCTGTGCAACTAAAGCTTTGAAAATTGGAATATGTATGAAGAACTGTTGGATGAGTCCAAAACCGTAACTGAAATTGGAAAATTTTATATGCGTTTTAATTAATGAGTTTTCAAATACAAAATTGTGATTTTCGTTTATCTCTTGAAAATAAGTCGAAATGTTAATTTTTGAAATATAGTTCGATTGTTTATATACAGATATGAACAGAGGAGGCCTAAAAATATGCAAAAATGAGAAAAAGTCCTGGAGAAAAGTTCTTGGAACAAATTTGGTTTTTCTGACTTTATCATAATTATTGGGACCCCCTGATCATAAAAATCGTCAAAAATTCATCTGTGCCCCTAAAGCTTTGAAAATTGGAATATGTATAAAGAACTGTTCGATAAATCCAGGACCGTAACTGAAATTGGAAAATTTTATATGCGTTTTAATTAATGAGTTTTCAAATACAAAATTGTGATTTTCGTTTATCCCTTGAAAGTAAGACGAAATGTTAATTTTTGAAATATGGCTCGATTGTTATACAGATATGAACAGAGGGGGTCTAAAAATATGCAAAAATGAGAAAGTCTCCGTGAAAAGTTCTTGGAACAAATTTGGTTTTTCTGACTTATCATAATTATTGGGACCCCCTGATCATAAAAATCGTCAAAAATTCATCTGTGCCCCTAAGGCTTTGAAAATTGGAATATGTATGAAGAACTGTTGGATGAATCCAGGACGGTAACTGGAACTGGAAAATTTTATATGCGTTTTAATTAATTGGTTTTGAAATACAAAATTGTGATTTTCGTTTATCTCTTGAAAATAAGTCGAAATGTTAATTTTTGAAATATAGTTCGATTGTTAAACAGATATGAACAGATGAGGTCTAAAAATATGCAAAAATGAAAAAAAGTCCCCGAGAAAAGTTCTTGGAAAAAATTTGGTTTTTCTGACTTTATCATAATTGTTGGGACCCCCTGATCATAAAAATCGTCAAAAATTCATCTGTGCCCCTAAAGCTTTGAAAATTGGAATATGTATGAAGCACTGTTGGATAAATCCAGGACCGGAACTGAAATTGGAAAATTTTATATGCGTTTTAATTAATGTGTTTTCAAATACAAAATTGTGATTTTCGTTTCTCTTGAAAAGCCGAAATGTTAATTTTTGAAATATAGCTCGAATGTACTATATTGTTATACAGATATGAACAGAGGAGGTCTAAAAATATGCAAAAATGAGAAAAAGTCTCTGCGAAAAGTTTTTTGAACAAATTGTCTTTTTTTTATTTTCTCTAAATTTATCATTTTGGGACACCCCTGAACTTAAAAACAGATTCTAAAGCAACTTCTGTGTTAAGGGTTGGCACAAACTATGTATAACCTTATATCAATGCTCCCAACTACTTATTGGAAAAAGGCAGAGGTTAAAATCCTGCCAAGATTTACACGTAAAAATTATTTAATAGTAGATTATTATACGAACTCCTGTGTAAATTGGACGCTTTATTCCACAAGGGGTTTATAAAAGCACGAGTGAAACGAGTGCTTTTGTGAGCCCCGAGTGGAATAAAGCGTCCAATTTACACAGGAACGAGTGTAATACGACGTTTTATTCGTTCGACAGCACCCCGGAAAGCCTTTAAATTGCTTAAAATTCATAAAAGTATTGTGACGTTTATCTGTCATTTTCATTATTTCATGACAGAGAGTGTTTACATAAGCGAAAATTTGAAAATTTTGACAGTGTCGATCGATAATATAAGTTTATAAGATTGTAGGTTTGTGAAGGCATATTAGACTCAGTTTTGCTCAGCGGTATTTTGTGGTGTAGAAAGTCTTTGACAATGTGTAATACAAGGTATTATAGAGAATAATAAGAAGAAAATATTCCGAACTCAAGGAAGTAAAAGCTGGCGTTCCGCAAGGAAGTGTTCTAGGCCCCTTTTGTTAATTTTATACTGTCGCACGGCCAAACAAAAACCGACTTATAGGTATCGATATTGACACCAAAAATAAACACAATCACTACTAAATAATCAAATATAGATCAAGTCGAAATTAAATAAAGTAATTCATATTAAAATATGCAATCATTATGGAACTAAAAAATAAGACATGAATTTTTTTATATGCACACATTTCCTTTTTGTTTCCTATATATAATATAAATTATGTATATTCCATGGAAGTCCAAGGAAGAATTGATTATATTCTATGGAAGTCAAATTATTAAAAAAAAAAACAGTATTCCATAATTTGCACTCTTACCCTATATAATACAGAATTATATTGTGGGTACAGAGAATCATAGATTTTATACCTTGTGTTGTAACAATTTTAGAACAGCCGGCGATTATAGAAAACCATCTTTAATGTGTCTTTTCCTTGCAGATCTACATCCAGCGGAAGCAGCATAAACTCCCCCGGAGCCGGCGGCGCCGGAAGCGTCGGCGGTTGCAGCATGAACGGCAGTTATCCCGTGATGGGCCAATTCGGAGGCGGCCAATATTGTCCCGTCTCCGAAAACTTGGGTCTGACCCCTCACTACTCCTCCGGTTGGTACCAGAGTTCGGCAGCCGACCCCCGATTTGCAAGTAAGTCCCCAAAATTTACACAAACGGCCCAATTTCTCCACCTTTGTGTGTAAACGATATGAGTAATCGATCCGACCACTTAGACCTGGAATGCTTAATGGTGGTAAAATGCAGGGCTTTGGTAATCTGATCGGGGTGCCGTGCCAAGGCAGAATCCTGCGGTATTATGGCCCTCGCGGTGCTAGAAACTCGATACGATATGTGGATGTTTGACTTAGTCGGTTTTATTGACCAATTATGTGGAGGACTAAAGGCACAAGGAGAAACTAGTTGGGGCAGCCTCAGTGAGTTTTAGTGAAGTTTTAGTTTAAAAATTTTGATAAATGAAATTGAAGTCACAATAAAGTCAATTTGTTCCATAAACATCTGTAGTAGAGTGAGTCTAACTTTAATTCTATTTTATCAAATGAAATCGGTTTAGAAGTTAATTTTATTTGAGTTTAATTTCTGTCAGATTGACAGTCAACTATGTAAATATAAAGACTAAGAAAAAAATATTTTGAACCAAAAATTAATAAAACAACTAGGTAGCCTAAGAAGAGTTATTTGTAAAAAACTAAATAAAAAACTGAAAGCAATCAATTTTTCAAAATTAATTCCCTATTTCGTTTTTCATTCCCTTTTTCACTTTTCTAAATAAAGTTACAGACAGTGTGACGGTTATACGGGGTGCGCGTACAGAAATTTTCATTTCAAAAATACAATTTAAATTTTTTATGTACCTACTTTCATATTGTGTAATATGCCAAATAACAGTTTTTTTTTTTTAATGTCGTTCCTAATGTGTGATTACCGCACTAGTGCGGTAAAGTTTGACTTTTTGCAAAAACTATTTACATATTAATATCATTTGTACAATTTATTATTGGAAAGATTTTCAAAATTATAACACCCAGCTGTTCCCAAATTAAAACTGGGTTCTTGACCATCATGACGCCGTTATTTCTTGAAGCAATAGGCTAGTGGGTACATTTACCTAATTTGTAGGTAAGAAAAAATCTATTGTGCTTGGTGTAACTGGCAAAAAATACACGATTTTTTAGGTCGATATCCTTCGGATTTCCTCTTCAAAAAAGCCACAACCTGATTATATTGACTAATATCAATCTTTTTCTTAATCGACACCAAACGTCTGCAACACAGAATATCGGCACCATCAGGAGGATGGTTTCAGCTAATGTCTTGATGGATTATTATTTAACTCGTCTTCGACTCGACTATTATAAAACGTTTTGTTTCCGACCTAAACTCTTTATTCCACACTTTTGATCCACACTGTACCTATTACGCGCGATAAAAAAACTAGGTATATGTTTATTATCGAAAAACGTTGTTGCCCTTACAAAGGGTCCCATTTTAAATCCGACATTTCACTTCACTGTCTTTATTCGTGAAATTCAAAAACCCATCATCTGTCTCGTGAGGTGCCATCGCCATCCCATATTTACCCACGACGACCCCTCATCCACACTCGTATTATGAAATGGACACAGGGGCATTTTCAGAATAAATATTTATTCAAGACACGCACATTCTTCTAAAAATCGATCCGTACGAAAGCGAGGGGCGTCGCACATAATACCCAGTCCACCCGCCGCGATGATTTCACACGCTATGCTACACTTTAATTGAACAAATTCTTCCGATTTGTATTTTTTGAACCACCCGACGTTGAGGTACAATTAACGCTGTGTGCGTCCCTCGACAGCTACTGTATTGTCATTGGAGCTCGAGTGCTTTGTCAACAAGAACGAGCTTAGTGTATTTGCTGGGCTGTCAGTTAGTTACTGCCAACCTAATATCACATCCATGCATATATTTGCTATGGTATGATGGTGTAAATGTATGGGTGCCGTGTATTTGTGTTGTTTCGAAACAACTTCCAAGAGCTGCAGCTCGGCGGATTGATGTGCTTTGTTTGCCTACGCGAAATGGGAGTGCTCGTCTTTCGTTTAATTAACGAAAAAGAATTGAAATTGACAATGGGGATTAGCGGTGCTGAAGAGGGAGCTTTAGGCTGCTGTTGCGGGGAGAATTTTTGACTGCCGATTTATTTAGTGGTTGAAATTTAGATTGTTCGAGGCTTGGGGCTTGGATAATTGAACGATTACCTATCTACCTATGTCTCAGAATATCTTATGGGTGTCTTATATTATAATGCCTACATTAAATATTAACGAAAGTAGACCTTATCTCTAGTATGTATCGGGTTTTCATAAATGGTTCATACATCAGTTAGCTATGATATAAAAAATATATCTACCCAGTTAGTATATCTCTGTAAAATAAAGTAGGCTTAATATTGACAATGCAGCTTATGTTAAATTAATGAGTCATCAAACGGGATCACACCCTAAATTCTAGGAAATGCCTTCAATTAATACTGAGACTGTGAAGCATCACCTATAGCACCAACACAAGGGGGCATAATGTTGAATGTAGAGTCCTTTCTCTAATTGCTATTTAAGTATATATTTTAATTAATTCTCTAATTGCTATTTAAGTATATTATTTTAATAAATTGTGATTTATGTGATTGATTTCTTCCAATTCCGCTCATATTTATTTAAGCGAAGTATTCGTTACAAGTAGGCCCTAGCACAAATGTTAAAATTTTATTGTTGTTGTTGTTCAATGATCACTTTTAATCACACATAACAGGCTTTAAATTTCTTTCCTATATCAACAGCATCATAGCCTAATAGTTATCAACCATCAATCTTTACGTGTTTTTCGACCCTCATCGCTCCTTTACTGCCCCTCTAATATTCCGTAACACGATCATAAACAACATTACACGAATATCGGTATGCAAACAGGAACAGGAAGATGATTGATGTCGCTTCGCCTCAGGAAATACGGGACCCGCTGGAACACGATAACTAAATCCCGTTCACGTGCTGCTTGCCAGTGACCCTTGTTTCGGATCTTCATTCCCAAAGACTAAAAAAAAACACTGATATTTTTGAAAAACAAATTTGTATATCATCAAAAATTCATTACTAGAACTATATGTACCAAATAAATTGCACCCACCACCCAGAGGGAGTATAGATACATAGCTGCAATTTTCAGTTTATTTTACCACTGTCAATGAAATGAAGCTTGCTCTAGTGACCCAGCACTTCCAGGGTGTTTGCCGAATGCGGAAATTGTTTCAGACTGTCAGCATTGGCGCCGGCAAAATTACTTTCAAACAGTGATTTTAATAATGCAATTTTTATTCCTTAATTCTTTTCTGTACCTATATATTTTTTTCATGGCAAGGAGGTGTAAGTGCACCCTCTTGTACCCCTTTAACGGCACGCATGACTGTCAGCATTTGCTTGTTGCACAAAGTTGTTACAAATTAATGTGGTTTAGCATTGTCTTGCTGAAAAATTATGCCATCATTTTCATTCAACATGGTTATAAAAACCGGTCTTAAAATTTTATCGATATATAGCGATCGGAATTTAATCGTCGTCTAACGAAAACTTGAGGTAACCTGTTCCTATGACATACTAACCTAACGTTTAACGAAATTACCTCCTCACCATCATTCGACAATTATTTTTCTACAAACAAAAGCCGGATTCAGTACTGAAGAGGATATCATTCCATTCCTGTATCCAATGCTGCAACCTTCGCGCCATTGAAGTCTAGGTGCCTTAGGCGCCGGAGTCAAAGGAAGGCGTCTACATCGTCAGTAACAGTGTAGGCGAAATGATGTTCTAGGCCTATAACCTGTTCGGACGGACATTACCTATATATAGGTCTTAAAAAGCGACGATCTTCTCGTTTGGAACGTCCACTTTCCTTCTGCACCCTTTATTGGTATTTATGTGTTGCTGTACCTATTTTCCTTATGTGGGCTATCTTATTCGTTCTATTTGTTTCCGCTACACACAGGGTGTTTCAAGAAATATATATATAAGTGGCTGATGTATTTTCGCTATTTATGTATTGCTAGACTTTAACGAAATGAAAACTAAATGACATAGTTTGTAGTCGCAACAAACATATAAAGTAATTTCTTCATAGTAATTTCAAGGTCACCATTTTAGTCTACTTCTGTTTTTTTTTTTTTAATATAGACCATGATGATTATTTAGTGTTTTTGATAAACCACTTTTTTTTTCTATATTCAGTTTATTTTATATTTTCAACTTAACTTTCTGCAATTGCTAAAAAACGCCACCCACCGTGCCGACGTGAAGAAGCGAGGAAAATAATTAATACTTTCATTGATTAGAACCCTCTTAGTTTGTCAATTTCGTCTTATAGTATTTTATATACTATACTATATTTTATATACTATAGTCATACATTAAAACGTAATAAATAATTTAAATAGTATTTTAGAAAAAAAAAAAACATTCAAGGGATCGAGAGATCGTTTCAGGACATTATCTTTTTTTCAGAAAAATCTGTTCATTATTTTAGCCACATTTTCTTGAAGAAATGCATATAAATTCCCTTCGATTTTAGAATGTTAGAATCCATATTTTTGGTTTCCTTTCGTTTTTCTAGTTTTGATCTCCTGATCATCAGCTCAATTGTTCTCCCGTTCTTCAACGGTATCGAATTTATCCATTTTATGAATTTCTTGTGCTGTTGAGCTCAATAAGTCTCTTATAAAACTCCCCATAAAACGGGGTCTATTGCCCACAATTATCTTAACAATGGAGGACTAAACCCAGCCATAAATTTCCGAGACCAAAGTGTGGCTCACTCCGAGAGCTTTTTTGAAAGCGTAAAGCCACGACCGTACTTGAAAATTGTGTTCAAAACGTTTTACACCGAAACTATCATAAATAAGTAATGTATTTTATTTTTTATATTGCTGCGAATATTAAAATGCAAAAATATGTATTATTTATTAGTAAAACTAGTTGTACAAATTACTATTGTACAACTAGCATAATAATGTAACTGTATATAATATTCAGTGTGAAACGAAAATCCAATTTATAAAAAATGAGAAGATAATAATCACATGCACAGGTCAAATTTCAGTTAAATGTGTATTGCTATAAAAATAAATTCTGGCCCAGAAATTTCGAATCCGGTCCGTTTTATCCACCAATAAACAAGCAACTCAAAGACTTTGCCGCTTCCTGTTGATTTACAACCCTGAACCTTTCTCATTGTGCATCTAATTTGAGGCAATGGGTTCCAGTTTTATAGGTGTAGTTTAAGGTGTAATATCTTCTTGATCATTATCCTATTTATCTATTGCCTCAGTTGTCAGAGTTTTTCGTGCGTGAGAACTATATGAAACAAGTTTCTCCAAGATTCTTCATGTAAATTTTGAACAATCATTTTGATATTCCGAGATCATATTTTAGGTATACTTCAGAAATTGTCTAGAGAGCTTCCAGATCGCTGACATATACCTACTTCAGATTCATCAGATCTTTTAGAAATATGTAATTAAAACATGATTGAACTAATGTGTCGAAGATCCGTCCGAGATCCTTATACATTCTTCTGTACCTCTAAAGATTCTACAAGTTTCTTAAGATATTTCGAATCCTTATACAATAATTATCCTTCAGATTGTTTGCAGACCATTCAAATTTTTTAGAGGTCCATCAAACGTACTTCAGATCCTTCAGTTGCTTGAGAAATGTTTTGGATCTTTCCTTGATGATATACCTACAAATCTCTCAGAAATCCTTCAAACATAGATCTCTTTCAGATTTTTTTATAGATCATTCGAGTTCTTCTTTTACAAATCCTTCAAGACACTCTGATTTTAAAGTATTACCGTATTTCCTTGATTATATCTCATAATAAATTGAGCCAATAGCAATTACAGATTTTCCATAGTTACGATGTATATAAGTAAGTGAGTATACCCTTGACGACGGGGTATATTCATTTCGGTGTTTCGGCTGGCTCCAACAATGAATTTTGCCATAGGAACGAATTTTTTATGATTGTTAATAAACGTCAGAAAAAAAGTTTCGTCAAAATTTCGCATTTTTTCCTTATATAATCGTAATGAATACCACTCGAGCATTGAAGATAATCTGATTGAACTATCCTCGTCTTCGACGTATTCCGACGAAATACCACGACAGCGCAGCTCTCACGACTCGGAAGTTTAATTGATATTTTCTATGCTCTTGTGATATTATTACTGACTATACCATTCCATTACTTTATGCACCTTTATGAAAAACTTGACTTTTAAATTCATGGTATAGTCTATATCTGTATAATACAATTCGACAATCAAAAATCCTCGAAACTCGACGTGTTGCCTGGAGAAATACGTCTTGTATAATCGAGAATTTTTTATTGCCTTGTTGTATAATATATGTCTCTGAAATAATTTTAAAAACACTTTAAAATGAGTATGTTTTATATTTTTTTAACAGATGACACTCCAAACTTTTTTTTTTTTTCAAATTGCACTGTATATTTTTTCAGTGATTCTGAATACAGAAAATGTTACAACTATAGTCATACATTAAAACGTAATAAATAATTTAAATAGAATTTCAGAAAAACCCAGTTGACTGAGAGTGCACATTTCCTGAAAATTTAACTGAACATTTTAAAAACATTTATGTACTGCCTCTACTCTAGATATACAGTTCATTCACAATAAAATATTTTTCAACGCTCTACAAATGATTCAGTATAGCAAACGTTGAGGCCCTTGAATACCAAATTAGAGCAGCATTTGTAAAAATTGTAAAAGCATTATCGTGTCCTGTTGAATCCTTCTGATTCCTAATTTTGTCTATTTTCATTCTTCCTTCATGAATTCTTTTAATTCCCCTTAATTCCAAAAATGTTTGGATATTTTTTTAATAATTTTTATTTTATCTGATTCCTCTTCGTTTCCTATAATTTCATTTCTTCTTACAGATCCCTATTAATTTATTTGGAGTTTCAATTTGTCCAGCTTCGTATAGTTCTTTAAGTTTTTTTTTCACCTAACTCAGCTTCCCCCGATCTCAGGTTCCTCAGATTTCCCCGATTTCTTCCGATTCCATAGATATCTAACTTTCGCGGTTTATGCATTTTTTTTCTTTCACTCTGACTCTGCACTTATATCAAATATTTTTTCATGAATTGACTTTATTTGTATTTTGTACGTTACTGTATCTCGCTATAAAAAAAATTATATGTACCTACTTACCCATGGGTTTTATATGAAAGATTATTTTGTCTTATATTATTCATTGTATATTACGATTTGTTTGTATTGTAATTGCTGCTAGTGTCCAAATAAATTCACTCCTTAAAAAAAGTCTTTTAGGTCCTACCATAAAAAACTTTTAAATGTATACATTTAAACCATTTAAGCGGCAGAATCTACTTGTTCTTCTGTATGAAATAGAGAGTTCTGTTTTATTGAATATTGTTAATGGTGTTGGTCGACCTTTCCCGGACTCACCCTACTACATTTTGAAATTAATGATCCGGTCATTATTTCAAAGTAATTGAATCCAGTTGAACATGAACAGTCACAAATTAATAAACCAATTTTTTGCAGTATCCCGTTTGATGGGCAGCTCGGCGGCATCGGCGAACATGGGTCACGGCCTGCAGAGCGGAATGCCCGGTTTGGGCGCCTGCGCCATGCCCGATTCCAAGCCCATGCAATTCCCCTTGGCCCAACGACGGAAGAGGCGTGTCCTCTTCACGCAAGCACAGGTTAGTACCTACGACTACTTGTTGTTCGATCCCCACCTCTCTCCCCGCCCCCTTCGCCGGGATTCCACCTATCCTAAGTACGAGTACGATACTATAGATTCCGTCCGTTCCATCAGGACTTGAAATATTTTATTACAGCCGACCGACGGCGTCACTGGCCGTCGTCAATTTTTACATTTCTTTGACGAAAATGTGGGTGAGGTGACAGTGCATACATGTTTCGATTTGCAGGTTTACGAATTGGAAAGGCGGTTCAAGCAGCAGAAGTATCTTTCGGCGCCGGAGAGGGAGCATCTGGCGTCGCTGATACACCTCACTCCGACGCAGGTTAGTCGCTGCTTTTCTTCTGGATGTTGGTAGTTTTATTTCGGGAGATTCAATTTTGAAAAAATAAAGCAGGATTCAACCATACTAAAGGCAGTTTTGTTTAAAACGTTATAAAACAGCATACCTAAAGAAAGCGCCACAGATGTAGTGATCTATAACATAAACAAGTGCAAAATAAAAAAACTTGCTTATCAAGAATAATGCGTCGGCACTCTTTGTTTGTTGTCGGCCGAACCTTGTATAGCATCACGTGTACAAGGCGGAGCGCATCAGGTTGTTTATTTTGAACTTGTTTATTTTCTCTCTATCACTCACTATATTATCTGTGCCGCTTTCCTTAGCTACAAATTTTCATTATTTTTCTTCCGTTTTCAATTTGTTTATTTCTTTTATATCTGTTTTGTTTAGGTTTAATTTTTCTTTACTTTTTTTTTAAGAGTTTCTAGTTTAGGGGTTTATAGAATTATAATGTCGGGGTGGTCGTCGAATTCTTCTTATTCTTTATTAGGAGGTTTACAAATCAATTTATTCTTTACATTTCGCTCTCAGTTATAAGATAGGGAGACTTCTTACTTTCGTCGCTTTTTTCTAAAAATGTCAATATCCTGTAAAAAAACTGTTACAAAACAGTTATTCTGAAAGTGTGTATTATAATGAACACCGTCTGAACATATTCCACTTTCAGTCAGAACAACTCTGATACTGTGAGTTTTGAACAGTGGCGGCTTGTGATCTTTCCAGTGGGTTATGAAACACTGATATTTGTGAATAACAGCAAATTTATTAGAATAAATAAATTTTAAAATTACTACATAACTTAAACAAGTAGGCGGGTCCTTATGTAGGTATACTAGTTATCTTATTTTATTTCATGAAATAAGTATAATGATTATTATATAATAGTATATTTCGAATACGAGTACGCTGTCATGACACTTTTCAGTTGCGAGGGCGAATTTTTGCAGCACGAACCACAGCCAAAGCCCCTGAAAACTGACAGCGCACGAGTATTGAACAGCGTTTTTTTGTATTCGTTCACGCAAAATGAGAGAAAACACGAATTTACATCAAATTTTAAGGTTACGTTGACAGGTGTCAAATGAAATACATATGCCATAATATTTATGGAAGTATTTCATCATACATTATGTGTGTGTCCACGAAACTAATACAAAAATTATATTTCCCGTTCGACATCACTGTCAGAATTTGCAAATTCTCGCTTGTGTAAACACTCTGTCACAAAGTAATAAAAATGTCAGATTAACGTCACACTATTTTTAAGGATTTTAAGCAATTTAAAGACTTGCAGATCAGACGATAAACGTTGTCGAACGATAAAACGGTTGTATTACACCCGTTCCTGTGTAGATTGGGCGCTTTCCGACACTCGGGGCCCAAAAAAGCACTCGTTTTACCGAATGTAGATTCTCTCCCAGAAAATGGTATTCTTATTTACGATAATACCTATGCAGTTAATGAAAATTGAAAACTTATTGGTGTAGCTATAACTCAAAAATCCAATTGATGTTTCTATCGATGCTTTCAGCTTCTCCAACATTGATGTATATGTATACCGTGCCAATAATCCACAAATAAATGAGCAATTACGCCGTCGTTGTTCCATGATAAGCAATCTGAAAAATCTTTCGATTTTTGACCTATATAGTTGGGAATATGAATGAATGAACCAACTTCACATGTTATTTATTACACCTAAGCAGATCTTGACTCAAAGTGAAAATGGTGAATTTTATTTATATAATATTTTCAATAAAAAAAATGTCTATTAAATTTTATCAATTAGTTGGTAATAGATTTAGATGAACATAAAGTTCCGCACAAAATTCATAATTTAGTTATGTAATGTTCTTGCGAAAAACGCTGGAACAGGTCGATTTTTGTTTTTAAATTGCCATCTTTTGACATAAAATTTTTGTTGATGACGTCATCTGTTTTTGAACTATGACACCGCCATCAATTTTTTTAAATGGAAACTCCCAATTTTTTTTTTTTAGGTTTTAAATACACTTTTCAATTCTCTATTGAACAAGCGTAAAAAAATGGCCACTTTGCAAAACTTAAAAAAAAAAAAACGTTTTACATCAAAAATAAATATTTTATTTCTTGAAAAAAATACAATAAATTTGGAAAGCAAACAACGAAAAATGAAAAACCATTTAATAAAATTTGACACAAGTGTCAAATTGCCACCCGCTAACTATTTGACACATTTTGACCTATATAGTTGGGAATATGAATGAATGAACCAACTTCACATGTTATTTATTACACCTAAGCAGATCTTGACTTAAAGTGAAAATGGTGAATTTTATTTATATAATATTTTCAATAAAAAAAATGTCTATTAAATTTTATCAATTAGTTGGTAATAGATTTAGATGAACATAAAGTTCCGCACAAAATTCATAATTTAGTTATGTAATGTTCTTGCGAAAAACGCTGGAACAGGTCGATTTTTGTTTTTAAATTGCCATCTTTTGACATAAAATTTTTGTTGATGACGTCATCTGTTTTTGAACTATGACACCGCCATCAATTTTTTTAAATGGAAACTCCCAATTTTTTTTTTTTTAGGTTTTAAATACACTTTTCAATTCTCTATTGAACAAGCGTAAAAAAATGGCCACTTTGCAAAACTTAAAAAAAAAAAAACGTTTTACATCAAAAATAAATATTTTATTTCTTGAAAAAAATACAATAAATTTGGAAAGCAAACAACGAAAAATGAAAAACCATTTAATAAAATTTGACACAAGTGTCAAATTGCCACCCGCTAACTATTTGACACATTCCCAGACGTGTTTTACTTTTTCAAGGAATAAATTTTTTTTTAAGTAAAATCACTTTTTACTCTTGTTGAATAGAGAATTGAAAAGTGCATCTAAAACCAAAAAAAAAGTTGGGGGTTGCCATTTAAAAAAATTTATGACATAGTCATAGTTCAAAAACAGATTTCAAAACAAAAATCGACCTGTTCGAGCGTTTTTCGCAAAAACAGTACATAACTAAATTATGAATTTTGTGCGGAACTTTATGTTTACCTTGTATATAAAAGCATTTATTTTTGGTTGGCGGAATGGCATTTGCAAATATAAGGTTATACAGGTATTAATTTCTTTGGTCTAAATTTACATGTAGCTGTCAGATTGTCCATATGTCATCGGCTGAGAATTTTTAATTTTGATCACTCAGGAGGTATAGATGCCGATTTTACACTACATTGCATAATATTGTAGTGTCATGAATTAAGTCTTTTATGGTAGTAGGCTGTTATGTCCCGAATGTAGGTATGTCCTTGATAACTGGTACCTACCATACATTCGGTGTCAGTGTCGGCGTACATTTGGCTAATCAGTGGCATGCCTTTACAAAGTGCCAGTCTGTTCGATAAAAAATCTATTAATCACACTGTATAGGCTAATATTTGATTTATTTTCTACACAAGATACCACATAAAATACAGCCAGTTACTTAATTTGTGTTACTAATAGAACACGAATTATTGTTACCTGCGCGTCCAGTGGCGTGTCGACACTGATCCCTTCTAAAAGCTCTAGACATAGCCTTATTTACTTGAACTCGACCGTTCCTACTGATCATCTTCATGAGGGGATCAACTAAGAATAACCGATCTTTACCAAGCTGTCACCACATGAAAATATGTCGTTGATTAGCTAAATTAATGGTCATTGTATGAATGGTACGGAGTGAGCAACAAAATTCGTGATCGTAGGAGGCTCTGAATCCAAAATTTTGAGTCGATTCTTTATCGATACGATTGTGTAAAGTCATCGAGCTGTCAAATTTGATTCAAATTTGTGACAGTCAGAGAAAATAGGTTAAAAGTAAAGTAAAAGAACCGATGTACATTTAGCCAACTGCGATCACGAATTTTGTTGCTCACTCGTTATCAGTTATCAACGACATTCCCTAAATTATATTTAGTGTGTTACCATTTACACCACAATAAATGATGGTTTAAAAAAACAGACATTCAGACGAACCATCCTACTAGATACAAACTTCAAATCATGCTCTGTCATTTCATAAATTTCAAACTCCAAATCTTTGGTTATTTCTACAATGCGATCAAATGAATTTTATATTCTAGCAGTCTTATAGTTGGTACTTCGAGAGGGCATGTAGATAAATGTGTCAAACATTTAGTTTGTTTATAGTACTGCAGGTAGTTCAGTTGATCACTTTTTATCTCATTCTTCTATAGTTTTCTTTACTCTCTGCGTTCCTCCTTTTCATCTTGCAATTTTTGCAATAATTTTTAGAGAAATAGACAATTTTCTGGTTCTTCAACTATTTTGTCGCCTATCACCTATTTTTTAAAGGCATGTAATGGGGTCGTCCCACAATTTTCATAAACAGCTTTTCTAGAAAGTAGACGAAAAAATATTATACCCCTATTTTTTTGTTTATTCGAAATCACGCGTTTACTAGGTAGAAAAAAATCCGAAACATTTGGCTTATTTGAAACGCGCGCCTTTTTGTGACGTCAACACGGGACAAAATTCACCAGACATAATTCAAGTTACTAGACGTGCCGACTAATGAGAAGCGCACAAACCAATGAGAATGCTCCCCCGAAATGACGTCACAAGAGGCGGTAAATGTACAGCGTTTGAAACTGCTGGCCGAAATTGCGATTTTTGATACGCTCTGTTATCTTACAAAATAACTTTATGAAACAACAGAACACGTTTTAGGGCTTTATGTTACATAGTCTATGGGATGCTATAGTTGAATTCGTTAAATTCAAGTGAGGGGGACGACCCCATTAACTGTTCAGTATTTTAATGCATTTTTGCACCGATTTTTATGATTTCTTTTGTATATGTGGCAGGCATGAGAATAGGTGATAACATGGACATGGGGGCCCAGGGGGCCCTTTTGGGCTGGACCGATTTTTATAAAATTTGTTTTGTATATTTGGTAGGTATGAGAATAGGTCGTAAAGTATTTTTCACATGGACATGAGGGTCTTTGGGCTGGACCGATTTTTATGATCTTTGATTTGTTGGATTTGCCTCCGCCCCGAATAGCAGAATAACTATTAAAATATAGATATGGGGGTCCAGGGGGGGGGGGGGCTGTGTTATTGATTCTGAGGCGGTACAAAGTTCGCCGGGTTAGCTAGTAAATATATATACTTATAACATGATTTTTCCTATGAGAATAACATTTTGCTCGGAAAATACTTAACATTTTGATTTTTATACCGAGCGTCCAGTAATCTACTGAATACGCTTTAGAAAGTACTGAACATTGAGAATTTCATACCGAGCGTCCATGATTTTTACTATGCGAATAACATATTATACTTGGCAGTGTGGGTTTTAAACATGGGGCACGATTTTTTTACCGAGCAATTAAGTAGATAACCATGACTGCTTATTAAAAACATAGCGATAATAATACCTACTATGATTCTGTCACTAATATTATGCATTAGAATTATATAATTTGCAATATCAAGTTTTACCGAAAAATGTAACCAGACAAACGAATTAAATACTATGTGAATAATTTGTTGCGTTTTTTAAATGAGTCTACACTGCCTAATAGTATCTCGCTTGCATGCGGTATTATATCTTATTTTCATTACAAATTAGGTTCTCAACTGAATCAACTGAAAAATAAAAAATAGTTTTTTTTGTAGCTCCTGTTTTTGAATACTTTGGTGCTATATAGTACTTTGCGCTAAGAATAAGGTAAGTGCATACAATAAGGCCATGCTTAATTAAAATTTAAAAAAAAAACAAAAATAAATATTTTTAAAGTATCTGTTGATGTTAACTTAATAAAAGAACTATTTTGGTATTAATATAATGAAAAAAATAAAATATAATAAATCAAGAAAATAAAATATTATTATTTTTTAAAGTATGGTCCAATTGGCCTTAATAAATTCTTGTGCTACGTGTTACAATAAGGCGATGATAAAAACACTTGAAATATGTATGCTCTATTTGCATTTAGAGTAGAAAAATTTGCACTTATCATCCTTATAGTGAACATAAATTTTGCATTTTATGCACATCTGCATGTCTAACACCACATTGCTATTTTTTTGTTATTAAAAAGATCTTTAGTAAGTTCTTTTGGTCTGCTCTTTAATGCTTTATCCCGGTTTTCCACTTTACTGCGCTTTTTGATTTTTTAAGGACAACCATGGCCTTATTAAAACCACATGCAAACATAACATCTTTATTTGTATGTGTGAAACGACACATAAATGTCGTTTTGAGTTTTTTTTTTCTGAAAGTACTTATTTTCTCGTTATTGTTATTATTATTAGGCCGATTTTAAAGCGTGACTATATGAAATCAATGACTGAATGGCATGCTTAGTTGAATTTTATATTTTGAGCATTTATCGTTATTGCAGTGTATACCCTTCGTATATTATCACATTAAAATTATGTAAACGACTAATCTCTAAAACCAATCATGCTATAATAACAATAAGACAATAACAATAAGACAATCTTAGATGGACATCTTACCATCATCAAACTTTTTAACGACATGATTGATTTGCTTTGCAAGTAACTTTATTAGTTTTACTTTTACTATTAGTTTTGCCATCTTTTGTAGTTTTTACTAATTTACAATAGTCTTATGGCTTTATTGCAGGCCTGGCCTTATTGTATGCACTTACCTTAGGTATTATACTTAACCAAAATACACTGATTGCAAAGTAATATATTTTATGTATTATCGTGCGTTCAACAAAAAACGACGTCAATGGATTAAAAAAACGTATGGCGTAGATGGTGACACATTGGTCACCTGACATCTGACATTTGACATGACAGATTATTAGATTGGGGAGGTTTTATGGTGGTGATGCCTCATCCACGCGACCATCATCAGACACTGAATCCAAGCGCTCGTGACTCCACAAGCCAGAGGTTGTGAAGGCTCCTGTAGCGTTCTTCTATATCCACATTTGCCACTGTTTATCCGTAATAAGCATTGCATGCGTATGATCTAAATGCAGACGTGACTTGCAGATTCCAAGGCTTGCTTCGTCGACGATTTTTGTTGAATATCCTCAAGAAATCATAATTCTACAATATTACAATAATTACAGCGCTCTGTAATTATTCGGAATCAATAAAAACATCCAATGTATAACAGACAAAAAGTTGACTTTTGTTGTGCAGTGTTACACTGTCTTTAAAAATGGAAATGCCAAAAGCGCGAATTCCAAAACCATGTTTGGCTTGCATCCTAACAAAAACGTTTGTTTCAATAATAAAAAACAAAATAAATTTAAGGATTAGTAAATTTCTTGGCCTGAGCTGAACAGATCAGACCTATAAGAGCGATGTCAGTGTTTTTCACACCACCTCTGTAGCTTTTTGTTTCTCCGTCCATTATGATTGAATATACAAGCTGTTACAACATGATTTTCATCTAGTAGTCTGTGCATTTTCCATGTAAAATATAAAGTGCTGCTTTATAAAAATTGTTGTTCTACAGCCGTGTTTTCCGGGCCTGGTCAGGTTTCCCATGACATGAAGTGTGTATGAGTCCCATGTCTTCCTTAAATTAATTTAATTAAATGACGTTTATCATTTGACAACCAATGTGTTATTGAAAGAATTATAGCAAATGTAAAAAGAATAGAGTGGCATAGAAAAATTTACATGTAAAAAAATTCCAAAACTAACTAGATAAAAATCATGTTGTAACATCCCGTACACTCGTTCTATAGGGCTATGTTATGTACTAAACTTTTTAGGTAAAGAACGCGCGCCGAGCCGGTGTAGAGTCGGCGACAACCTCTGTCTCTCACGTTGCCCTAACCCTCATGTATCCATCTTAATTTTTCAATGTTGAAAGCTGTGGGTATTAAAATAATAATATGCGTCACTAAAACACATCATGGCTCTTTGAACAGAATAATTAACTTTTAAAAAAAAAGGAAACCGACTTCAAAAAACCCAAAGTAACTAAAACTAAAAAGTAAAAAATAAAAATTTCCAATTTCAGAGTTATTTGTTGTTCCGGTTAATGTAATTATTTATTTTTCCGTTTAATGAAATTCAGAAATTATTGTTGATTATCTAATTATTAATTGTTTTATAATTTTTAAGTCGGTGCCAAATAAAACATAAAATTATACATTTTAAAGTTATAATTCCCTGATAATTTTAGACTTCTTAATTCACGATTATGATTACTGAATTAAAGTTTTCAGAACACATTTGATACATTAGGTAAAAAGCTATATATTCGTAGTAATAATTTTGCATGATTTAGGTTGGATTTACCGAGAGATGAATTATTGTTAGATTTGAAATAAACAAAAAATTATTTATTAATTTTATATTTGGTTGAACGTGTATGCATTTGCACCATTCCAATCTATAGAACTGTTTTCAAAATTTTGATTAAGCCTCTGAGCCCCTAGAAACCACTACAAATGCCATAGTATATATTAGGTACCATATCTGATGTATTTGCTAAAAATCAGACAAGCGTTTATGGCAATAAACTAAATGCAAGAACGGTGTATTATAGCAAGTTTCTTTGCGTACTCTTAGTTTTTTGAGTGAAAACGCTTCAAGTTCAGATCAATTGGCATGTTCCGTAAACATGGTTAGATTTAAACTAGAAGAATGTCGATAAATCCAAGTGGAGTAAATTTAAATTAAAATTTAATTATAATTTTTTGTATTCTTTAAGGGCTGATGATGGCAGTAGTGTTCCATTTGTAATTTTATACTTATTAAAGTTTGTGGAGTTCGACTTAGATATATTTAAATTTTAATGGTTAGATTTTCTCGAAAATGAAAACATATTGCTACCTAAAAATTTCAGAAATGGCTGCACCTATTTTTCTCTATTACTGAAAGTATATTATTTATATTCATCCCTAATAATAATTTATGAGTAATTAAGGAAAAAAGACAATAAGTGTATTCAAATTTTCTTGAAAACAAGAAAATTTAAAACTTATTTATATACCTACCAGGAAATCCTTCAAGAACTAATTTGTTGCCATGAAGCACTGAAATATCTGTTAAAATAAAATCATAAAAAAGATTTTTACTATCCTTATTGTTTAGATTTCGTAAGTCAAATTACCCTAACGAAAGCGAGCAAAACGACGATTTTTTTTCCAAATAATATGTATTAATTATTATTTGATTGGTATTTATAAATATTATTAAATTTAATATTGATTGCATTCCCATTATGTGTATGTAAGTATAGAAAGTTTTTATTTCAATTACTTTAGGATGACGACTATATATGCCGGAAGGCTGTGTTTTACTTTTAAAGAATAGGTATTTTTAGAAGTCTGATGCATAAATGAAAGTGGCCATTTCGATAAAACAACCTACTTTTTGAAATTTGACATTTTTATCACCACAATAAAATTACAATGTGAAATATAAAATATATAAATGATTATATCACAACTCATATTTATATCGCAACGATTCCGGTCAGCGGAATACCCTTGTCACCATAATAAGGATTCCTGGACGACACCTGTCACTGTAACTATAAGGATTGTTATAAATAAATGTAATTATTTAACCAAAATTTTGTTATACTACCTATTCAGATGTATTTCTGATGTTGATTCTAATATAGACACGTGCTGATTCTAATTACCTCTTCTCTCGCAGCCCCTTGTCTAGACTAGTAATCCGAATTATAACGGGTGTTTTTTTTTAATTTGGCGTCATAGTTGGCACTTTCATTTAGACGGTTCAGAAAAACCTAATTTTATCGAAGAGGTTTCACTGCACCCCGACAAGGTAGGAGTATGGGCGGCTATTTCAAGACGCAGAATTGTTTGGCCAATTTGTTGGCAAATGCCTTAAAGTCGATGGAGCACATTTTGATTACATAATTTGTTATAAAACTTATTTCTCCATTAAAGTTTTTTTTTTGTTATAACACTGCAATTATGCTTTTAATCGCATTAACGTGTTGAAGTGTCGATTAATTAAATTAAAAGTGAGGTTAGATATAGGTTCAGATGTCAAATTAATAATTGTCACTTCGACGGTACGTTCACAGTTAAACATTCATGGCCAACTTCGACCCGTTAACTACTGCATTGAACTTTTAAAAATACCCCCTTATTAAAACGGGTTGTAGGTATATTCGAATTCCTGTGTTGACCAATAGGTATCATTCTAATCACAATTTTTACGGATGTTCGAATAAAATATATTTGGAGTATAGGCACTTGATGACATTTTACTTCACTGTGCTTTAGGTACACACATTAAAATGTCATTCTAAGTGTCATTACAGCCATCAGGTTCTAAGACTTTAAGACTTTGAGCGCATCGTTTAGTGTACCTACAATGACCAAAAACCAAGTGTATGTTCAGTTGAAATGGTCGGTAATGTCTTTGTGCTTACTTATTTAATTTGAATGTCTTCGAAGGTAAATATGTAGTAAATTTTCACTGGAAACCCTTTGAGGAGTTGAGAAATTGAGGAAATGATTAACTACGTATGTGGATATGTACATTATTTGGTTTTTATTTATCAATATTCGTAACATTTTTCACAATCCACCCGTCAGCATTTCGGTAACGATACACCAATTATTCGGATAAAACCCACACCTAACTGAAAAGTTTAATAAACGTCCCTTCGCCAAACATTCCTCCCTCTGTAGTCGAAATATTTACTCTCCGGATGCACGTTCCGCACTAATTTAATCATGACTCCCGGTATAATTAAATTGCAATTAACAGTGAAAGCACCGGCATCGCTGGCTGCGCATGCCAGATTTTTTATTAGGTATGGAAGAGCGGATCGCAATGGCGACAGCTGGTTTCCACAATACGTACTTGAAAGTCTGGTCGATGGATGGAAAGCAGGAAAGCATCCATCCAACCGCCCCAACACCCCATGCATCATTCGTTCGCACGACGGCGGTGGTAATTCGGTTTGATTGTAACTGGCTGTTTGGAAATAGCCCCGGGGGTGATTCTAACGCAATCGTGGATGTATGGGGCGACCGACGGCACCAATTTGCTACACACACATAGGCAGATATAAATAAAGCGCCGGCCGGTTGTGGGTTTAAAGGGACAAGGGTGAAGAGAAAGAAGTGTCATGGTTGCCAACTGATGCGACAAATTTATCTGTGGATGACGATGCTAATCGGATCAGGGTTAGGCGGAGTTAGCAGGAATTTAGACACCTCTCTGACAGAATATTGTTGTTTGTTAAAGCTGGGTTACTGGTCCTTTGTAATATAACATCATTTTTACAATATTCATAATTCATTATAAATTTGTAATTAGAAATTGCCTTCAGTATACAAGTACGTCTCCAATAATTAACTTGAAAAAGAGGAACCGATATCTAAAAACACAAAAGTGACAAATATATCTTTTATTGTTCTAAACTGTCAGAATCTTCAAATTTTCGCTTGTGTAAACAATCCCTGTCATGCAATAATAAAATGTCAGATAACGTCACACTATTTTTATAGCTTTTAAGCAATCGTTTCACTCGTGCTTTTTTAAACATCTAGTGCCGGAAAACACCCAATTTACACCGGAACTCGTATAATAATATACAGGGTGTTATGTCCTAGCAGAAAATTTGACCGCAAGTAGAACATTTTTTCTATTTACCACTTTGCTGAAATCCGCAATTTTTTTGAACATTTTTTTGACACCTTATTTCACCCTCCGCCTATGACTAAATTGAACTTGAACGCATGAGAGAGTTTTTGCCGAACGAGGTAAACACCTTCTAACTTTTTTGGGACAAAAGTTTGTCGATAGTAAAGTTTAGTTATCAGTTGTGTCGCGCCGGCCGCTAAGAAATGATCTGTGATCATTTAAATTCTAAATTAGAGTAGGCGGCTTTTTTATTATGCAATGGCCCAGCCTGCAAATTGACTGTTTAGACTGTTTAGACTGACAGTAAAATTTGAAGTTACTGTAAACATTGTTTTTTCACTACTAGCTGTAGAATGTACGATTATATAGTTTGTAGAGGAGGTGTGAAGTTGTTTTTCTTTCCTAGTAGTTAATAATTTTTTCATTATTGACCAGTAGTTAATAATGGGCAGAGACCGGATTTGATGCAAAATGCATATCGTTTATTATCATTTTATCTACCTACTTAACAACAGCGCCCTTCGATTTTCACAAATTGCACCAGTTGCAAATATTAGACATTAATTAACCGCAATTTATGCAAAAAAACGAAGTTAAATTATTACAAAAGCACAGGTATGCATTGTGCAGGTTTTCACGAAAATCCGGTCTCTGACGGAGAAATGTCAGAGAAAAAATACATAACCTTTATTTTTGATAAAAAGCGTCTAGCGGGTGCCAGTTACAGTTGATCCTGTCCAAATTTCGAGTTTCACGTACAGGAAAATATGACCTTCTTGGAGTAGGTTTCTTTAAGGGGTTGAGCGCGAAGCTCGAGCCAAAATTTGCAATCATCCACGGAAAAACATATGTTCACAGACGGCAACGTCTATTCAGGATTAACTGTGACCTGGCACCCGCTAGACGATTGTATTTTTGATGCTTTATTTATTTAACGATTTAAGCTGCTAGTAGTGAAAAAAATAATATATAAACCACGGTAGAGAAGCCCTTTCTCAGCTTCGCAACTTAATTCCCTCGATGCTTCGCATCTCGGGACTTAATACTGCTTAGCTGAGAAAAATTACTTCTCTACCTTGGTTTATAATATACTATTATGTTCTCATAAAAATAAAATACTAACAAATAATGTAGAATAATTGAGAATTACAGCAAATGTTCAAAGTATTCTCCCGCATCTTCAATTCAGCTGCATGGTTAGTACATGTTTCCATTTAAACAGTTTTTATTTCGATTCGTTTATCGGGTAGCGTTTTTGTGGATTCCTCACAATGCATTAAATTGGTATCGTAGGCGGGTGTTAGTTTTAGGGGTTAAACTATTCTTAATTTTAACTCCGTAAGGGAGCGTTTGCGAAAAAATTACATAATATAGATAAAAAAAAATGTTTATTTTGACGAGTTCTACTTGTTGTGAAATTTTTTGCTAGGACTTCCATAACACCCTGTATGTACTACAGAGTGATAAAGAAGGACTGTTTGAGTTGGTATTACCATCATTAAATGACACTGCAGCCGGATACAAATATTTGACGTAACGTCAACTGAGAGAAAATTATAGGTTAGGTGAATAGAAATTCTATTAATTTATGGAAATTAAACGAAGCAGAAATTAAACTTGAAATACAGAACAATAATCACACTAAAGGTAATTTGGAATGTCAGTAAGCTGTGAATGACGGCTTCAGTGTCAAGACGTCAACAACCGGAAGTTGTTACAATTATACCATTTAAAAATGAAATTCAGTATTACCAACTCAAACAGTCCTTCTTGATCACGCTGTATTATAGAACAATTTATAGTACTTATTTGCTGTTTCGTTTATTTTAATGTTAATGTAATGAATAAATAATTGTTTATTATTTAATTATTAATAATTATGAAGTTGATACCAAGTAAATACCAAATTGCAGATACCAAATTCCAGATTTGGGATTTAAAATTACAGATTTTCCATTCCCGATTCGGGAATTTTAGGTATACAGGAATTATAGATTACATAAATATTCGAGGTTCTATATGACTGCGCATCCGAATTTCAAATTCTACATTATACATTGCAGATATCAAACTCCAGATTTGGGATTTGAAATTCGAGATTAGAGATTAGAAATTCAAGATTCGAGAATCGATAATCGTGCTTCGAGATTCCAAATTCAAAATTTGATATTCGAGATTCAAGATTCAATATTCGAAGATTCGAGATTCGAGATTCAACATTCGAGATTATATTCTCAAATTCCAGATTGTACAGGGTATTTTAGGTTTGTAGATATTAGATTCGAAATTTGATATTCGAGATTAGGGATTAGTTACATATTAAATTTGAGATTCTAGGCGACTGCGTATACGAATTTCGAATGGAGTAGTATACAAAATTTTGAAACTTTTTTTATAAATAAAACTGCCTAAAATAGAGTACCCCTATTTTTTCGTTTTGCTCAAATCATAACCGTTTCCATGAAATAAATGAAAAACTGTTTCGCGGGTGAATAACTATGTCATTAGTTTCCGAGCATGGAGGGAGCAAGAGCGAAAAGGAAAGAATTACTTATAAAATGAGTGAGAGTGAGAAATGGAAAGGCGTAGGTCCTCACTTAATTCATATGCCGGCCACTAATGACGTATTTTAAACTAGTACAGTTCTCTCATAAAAAATAATCGAATTTCAATTTAATTTTTTTTGCATTTTCAGTGAGTATAATTTCACCATAATAGCGCTAAACCATACACTTTTCAATGAAGTTTATGATTATTGTATTTTCCAAAAACTTTATTTTTTAGTATACTACCTCATTCTACATTACACATTGAAGATACCATCAAATTCAAGATTCGATATTCGAAGATTCGAGATTCGAGATTCAACATTCGAAATTATTATATACATATATATATTCGAGATTATTATTATATTCCCAAACTCAAATTAATGAATTTGATGGACACCGCCGTGCTCATTAACTTAGTTTAACTCGCAAGCGACTGGCAAACGAAACAAAGGAAGAACGTGCTCATTAGCTTGATGAATCGCATTGTCTGATTTGGAATCAAAATCATCCATAAACAACTTGTAGATTATAACATTGTAAATTTTCATCACACGAATGTTTTGGGTCCCGTCTCCTACGGTTCTCTAGAGTCCTGGTGTAATTTAACAATCCCGTCTATCATTGATGATAATATGTTTCTAATTTCTGTACCTCTGCTATTAGAAAACACTAAATTAGACTACAAGATGGTACCCCGTGCTTTTAGTCCAGGCAATGGGGGGTTTTTGATCGCAAAAGGTCGGACAGAAATGAAATTTGGTGGGATGGTAGACATAGGTCTCCTGATAGTACACCTGAGTTTGCGACCTCGGGGGCTTGCCGCTCGAGGGGTGTGGGGGTGAAGACTCTGCACCGAGACACTTTTCGGAAAATAGCGCCGTTGTTGTAAGTGCTATCGAAAAAAAGTTCAAATAATATATCTAGAGAACAGAATTGTGCATAATTTTGGTTCTATTAATTTTTTGTTTGCGACTAACACTTTCCGTTCTACGGGGCGCCAAAGTTGGGGGCTGATTTGCAAATTCCAACAAAATCAAATTTTCAGCGCGGATTACAACGAAGCTCGACTTCAAATAATCCTGCAATATTTTTTTTTTCTGAAAGAGCAATATTTTCCAAGTTTGTGGATGTCCCATTTGATGGATTGGGTTGTATATTACAAAAGATATGATTTTTTTAACTGTGTCTCTCCCTACTCCAAAATAGGTTCAAAATTGAAAAATTCTTACGTTTATCGCTTATAACTCGAAAACTATGTGTCCTACGTAAATAATCATTAGAACAAAAATAAAAGCTGATCAAATTTACTACAAAAGTCACTCCCTAAGAAGGTACTAGATTCAATCGTTCTCGACATATGTGCCGATGAAAATCTAGTCCAAGCAAATTAGACTTTTTAGAAGAAATAATTTATAAAGTTTAGAAATTTTGGTTATGAACTCCCAGCAGGCACCAAAATAAAAATCCGAAGAGTTTCCACCCAAAGGGGGGACTTATGTTCTCCATTAAATTCTGCATAAAATTAGTCTTATGAGATTTTTGATTGTCATTGATAAGCGGTGAGCGGGAGATAAGCAAAAATCTCATAAGACTAATTTAATGCAGAATTTAATGGAGAACATAGGCTCTAAAACATTTTCTCATCGGAGTTACCATTTACGAGAAAAACGCAGAAAGGCTTCAATGACTCCCCAGGGGGAGTGGGAACTCTTCGGATTTTTGTTTGGGTGCCTGCTGGGAGTTTATAACCAAAATTTCTAAACTTTATAAATTATTTCTTCTAAAAAGTCTATAGTCCAGGCAATGGGTACAAAAAAGGGTGTTTTATTCGCAAAAGGTTGGACAGAAATGAAATTTGGTGAGATGGTAGGCATCCACAAACTCGGAAAGCATTTCTCTTTCAACAAAAAAAATATTGCAGGATTATTTGAAGTCGATCTTTGTTGTAATCCGCGTTGAAAATTAGATTTTGTTGGAATTTGCAAATCAACCCCAAAGTTTGGCGCCCCGTAAAACGGAAACTGTTGGTCGCAAACCAAAAATGAATAGAACCAAAATTATGCACAATTTTGTTCTCTACATATTTTATTTGAACTTTTCGATAGCACTTACAACAACGGCGCTATTTTCCGACAAGCGTCATGGTGCAGAGTTTTCACCCCCCCACCCCTCGAGCGGAAAGCCCCCGAGGTCACAAACTCAGGTGTACTATCAGGAGACCTATGTATACCATCCCACCAAATTTCATTTCTGTCCGACCTTTTGCGATCAAAACCCCCTTTTTTGTACCCATTGCCTGGACTATTTGTGAAAATCGAAAATAAACGTATTACATCTCGTCACGGCGCGCTAAAATTAAAATCGTAACAGTACCTATAAGATTGTTATAATGTCCACAATAACTCAGTCCAGTTCTGCACGTTCTTGACTGAAGTTAGGTTCTGGGATTGTCATAAAACTAACAATATCTTAATCACTATACATTTCCTATTAGATTTTGAGGAGTTCCCTGGTATGCCATATGAGATCATTCAAATTATAAATTAGAGTATAGGCGGGTTATTTTTTATGCAATGTAATAATTTGAGGTGATTAAAGAAAATAAAACAAAGAATGTAGGTTTATGAGAATTACAGCAAATGTTCAAACTGTTCTCCCTCAGCTTCAGTGCACCTTTGACATTCAAATATTAAACCAAATTGTCAAAAGTTAGTAGTGCCAACCTAATTTAAATTTCACAGCTTACTCTAATTTATAATTTAAAGGATCGCACGGTCTTCTAAGTTCTTGGGTCCAATATGGATGAAATTAAAATGGGACCACCTCGGAGCTATACTGAAACCAAAGCAAAACGAATCATTTAAATCGGTGCAAAAGCAAAGAAGTTTATGCCCGAACATACTTAAAAAATATATATAAACAGACGAATTGAGAACCTCCTTTTTGAAGTCGGTTAAAAATACACTGAATGGTTTTCCCGGAATGACGATTGTGGTTTGTCGAAACCATTTGCATTTAAATTAACAAAATTATGTAAGTTTTATTTTATTTATCACTCTAAACTGCGGTATATTATGTTTTTTTTCCTAAAATAAGCTATTGAAATATAAGTTTGTTTGCTTATTATGTTATATGCATGGCTATCTGTATTATATGTGCCAAGAACGTAAGAAGAGTCTAAATCATTTCCCACTGTGAATTTACTTTTTTATAATCATTTACATATTTGATTTGCTTTTTATATCCGTAACGATGATGACGTTTGTTTGTATTGATGATACTTTTTCAGAAAGACAAAATTTGGCACATTGGTAGGTCACTAAAGATCGCAAGAATTTTTGTGTGATGATAGGGATGTGAGTTCTTCCATCGCTATCCCTTATTTTTACCAATTTTACAACATTCTGAAAAGATGAAATATTTTTTCTCACGATTGGCACATGACAAGTAAAATATTTTAGTTTTTACCACAAATTCTTGGTTTGATTGAAGGGTGGTGCATTGTTCTCCTTTCAACCAAAAATCCTAAATGTTCAGTTTATGAACTTCAAAAGAAAGTGACCGTGATGAAGCCGACAGCTTATAGCGAAATCTTTTGAGAACAGTGTGAATGCAAGAATAATTTTGATTCTTTCGTTTTTTGTTATTTACACTGGCTAAATATTAATACAAGAACTCTGTTATTCCAACGGCTCATCCCCCACAGTTATTATTTCATAAACGTCGGTTAATTACCATAATCCCGGTATAACAGGCAATAATCCGTCCATAAACAGGGGCCGAAGCGGCTTCCATTAATTCCGGCTTAAGTCTCCGTCAACCAACACGTCCGACACCTGGAGCGTGTGAATCGAGCGTTATGGATAAAATTGCAATCAAAACCGTCTCCCAATTTAATTACGAGAGCGTCTCGAGAAAGCGAAATCGGTCCCCGTCGAGAGATCGTTCGTCGTTAGTTAGCGCGGGTAATTGAGGGTTGATGTGGGTGCGATGTGCATCCGCCCCAATGGATGCATTCAACCCGAGAGCCGACAAGTGCTCGCTACCGAAAACCTCACGTATGATCCCATAATTGGAAAAGAATTTATTCTTTTATATCTGCGACGAGACCTAAAGAGGGTGGTTGTTGGGGATGCTGCTTTCATATTTTATTTCCTGTTTACGGGGTGCTCAGTTAAATGCGGAGGCTTCGGCATTCAGCGGTTATGTTTACCTACTCGGGTAAATAGAAAATCGGGTAAGATGTAATTAAATTGCGGTTTGCGGCGAGAGGGTGGGCGTGTAGGGGGAAGTGGGAGAATGGGGATGTGCGGAGGACGGCCGGAGTTTCATAATTGATGACGATCGTTTTGAGCCAATAGGAATAAAAAAATTACCTATTCACCACCAAGTCTAAAACGCATATTTCTTTTAGTTGTGCTGACTTATTTTCACACCATCCTAAAACAACATTTTATGTTTCCTAGGTAGAATTTAAAAGGTCCGTTCTTTTGTTCCTTGATCTGGAGAAAAATTTTCATTTAGAGAATACCTTTGGGTGGTAAACGGAAATAGAGAGATGTGTTCCCATTCTTTTCACATTTTGAAAGTTGGTATTTTAATTTCTCTAAGACTCACACATCCATAGTGTCAACACGTAAAAAATGCCAAACATTTAAACAATATCGTGTAAATCGCTCAAAAAGGGAATAAGAAATGAGCTTCGTGAAAGCTGCGTTCGCATGTGTTTTCCAGTAATTAATGTCTAAACACTCGCGAGAACCTCGCGACGTACTAATCAAGAACTCTTCAGCTTGTTGACATACACTCTGCTGCTACTGGTTTAAAATGCGTGATGGAGAAAGCACGATCTCTTAATATTTAACAGGTTCGGCCTTTTCCTCGATTCAAAATTTTGTTGTTGCAGGTGAAAATCTGGTTCCAGAACCATCGGTACAAGTGCAAAAGACAAGCCAAAGAAAAGGCGATGGCCGAACAAAACCAACACAACCAGGTAAGAATGGCTTTTTGTTCGCTAATCTTATGACAACAGAAAATCGGATTAAAGGTCGTGTTTGCCCGACCTTGAAAAGAATCGCATTTTTCGTTGTTTTTAAATCATACACGTATCTAGTATCATTACGGGCAATGTTTCACGTGGATTTCCAAAAATAAAGCAGGGACGACGGTGAAACGGTAGCTGGAAGCGGTTATCCAAGCACCGTTGGACAGGTGCGTTGGATCAATATTGGTGCAGCGGCCATATTTGTTCCTGAAGATTGGGTCATCACCCATTCCGGTGGTTACGACAAATCGTAGAGCAACTTGAGAAGTTAAGTGAACGGTTCAGTTCACCAAAAACAACACTATAGTAGCAGATTTTTTTCAAACTTATATATTCATATTCATTTCCTGGGGCATATTGCTTAGATAAATATGTAGGTACTTGTCCATGCTTGAAGAGTCTTAGAAAGCAATTTGTCTGTGTAATTTATTATTGTTTTTATATCGAGAATGTCTGTTTGAATGGAGTTTCTGTACTTTCCTTACTGACTTCCTATTTTATTTTTATCGGTGATTTTTATATATTTCTTGTTCTTATTCCAAAGTTCTTCCTCCAACTTTCATTATCCTTTTGCAGACGTCTTATTTTCCTTTTCGCCCTTTTTTGTTTGCTTCCCCATACGATATTAACAAATTTTATTCCTCGTTCATTCTTGATGTTTATACGTCCTTCTTCTTTATTTTTAATCTCCCATAGGTAATTATTCATCTCGTTTTTTATCCTTCATCTTTTCTTATTCACCTATCAATCATCCTTCGTTCTATACCTTTGCTCTTTATCTCTTCTTCGCCATGATGCTTATTTAACTAGCCTTTTAATTTTTTTATCTTTTCGTCATGTTCTTATAGTTCTTGTTTTATTATATTCTTCATACACTCTTATCTCATTCGTTTCTTCTATTTTAATATGTAGTTGGTTGGTGCAAGTTTAATTTTTCGTCTTCTTCAATTTACATTATCAATCTTCAGTCTTCTTATTTTTTCTTTAATCCTTCTTATTTTCTTTTCAATTCTCGATTCGTAAATTATTTCATCCTAATTTTTTCCTGTTTATACGTCGTTATTCTTTATTTTTATAATCTCCCATCATTATTCATCCTTCGTTCTATATCCTTTGCTCTTTATCTTTTCTTCTCCATAATGCCTTTTTTTTTTCATTTCGTCATCCTTCTATCGTCCTTGTTTCATTATGCATACAGAACATCTTATCTCCTTCTTGCTTCTATTTTAATCGTTGGTTGATGCAACTTTTATTCTTCTTAAATTTTTATTATCAATCTTCAGTTTCCTTTGTCTTGATGCGTTAATTATTTATCTATATATTTAATAAATCGAGTGGCTTTAAATAAAACTTTGTGTACTGCACCGATTGTTATATCTTTTTTTTTTAATGAAAGACATTGATAAGGTACAGGTTTATTGATTATTTGCATTTACTGATGTTCGGCACACACCAGTCCATTACATTTACCGACTTGAACCAGCGTGGGTCCTCTCAGTAAGAAGCTGGCGAACTCTACAGCTTGACAAACTTATTATGTTCAGAGTGGGGGACAGAGCTCACTTTGTAGAATCATCTGGAGTCATATGGATCCGTACACTTTTCGTACCTCCAGAATATCGCATAAAAACTATCGGGGCAAACTCGGGAAGTTATCAACATTCATAAAGTGCTCGAACGAGTTGCTGCTGCCACAGGAGTTAGTGTCACTTCATTAAAAAGATTTGCCAAAGAAAGAAAACAAATAAATACAGGCTAAAAAAATTCGTTTACAACACCGAATAAAAAAAAACACGAAACGTCCACTAAACAGTTAGATTCTTTCTACTAAAGGAGTACTGCGCCGCACTGTATAGGTAATAAATTATCATTATCACAGAAAATTCTGTGAAGATACAGTCAGGGTAAAGTAAAACTTTACGGAAGCAATTGCAAAAAAATCTGAGTATAGAATGTGGCGGACTGGAGGCAAACAGTACGTTGATGCACGCACGAAATCGGTTCGGATTAGAATAACTTCTTTTAATATTTTGTTTCATTTTGGAACTTATTTATGTAGATATTTATTTCAGTCGAATTTCGAGTGAAATTGGAATTGTTGGGGAGTATAAATTTTAGTTGAGTATTTTATGTAGATTTGGAAGATATCAAATTCATGCTTTTTTTGTAGAAAGGAATCGATAAATGTAGGTTTGGATAGAGAATTGAATAAGCTTTAAAATAATGTATCACACGACCCCCCATGCCATTTAAATTTTTTAAGAGTGTGGCTCCCCTGGCTCAAGAGGTGAGATCTAAGACATGAAAGTTTAGTACAATTTCGTCCCCCTTGATAACAAAATTGACCTGTTTGAGCGTTTGCTTCTGAGTCTTTCGAAATTGGAATTGTTGGGGGGTACAAATTTTAGTTGGGACACCCGATACATATATTATACAAGTTTTTATTACATATTTTCCTTTTTACTTTCATTTCTACATTCTTTATTTGATTCCAATATTTCCTTTACTTATTGACAAAGAAAACCTGCATTTGGGTCCATTATTAGATATTGATACATTTATCAACTTTCATCTAATTTTTCTTTCATATTTCATTATTTCTTTTGTAATTCTATAATTTTTTTTATTAACCTTGGTTACGGTTGCAAAGTAACGGTTTGCCCATTTATTAATTTGGGTGCAAAGTTTACTTGTCGCACGCAAATTATTCTTTGCACACGCAAATTCAGATAAACAAACTACTGAAAACTGAATTTGCCCCTGGAGTCCAATTTTGGGATTTATTGGGATTTATTCCGCATTCGCATTAAAAAATAGTATGTCCAAATCGTGCGGCGTTGTCGATTGCCCCCTCAAGCGAATGAGCGAACTTCGCTTTCGTGGGCAATCGACAACTTGCCGCACTAGTTGCACAATATACTATTTCTATATCCTCTCTCTTCAATGTCTCTTACTTTGTTCTTAATTTTTTCTTTTTTATCCTTAATTGTGTCTTCATCAATCGTTATCCTTTAATTTTTGTTCATAATCCTTATTTTTTATTCTTTGTTTTAATTTTTCTTTCATTATTTTTTACGTTTTAGTCTCTATTTTCCTTTCTTCAGTTTATAGTTGTTTATTCAAACCACGGAAGAAGGGTTGAAGACATGAGGACTGAGCACCCAAAGGCTTGAGACACAAGATCCTGAAAACTAAACCTAAAAATCCAAAAAACTAGAGGCCTGAAAACTTGAAAACCTGGAAGGCAGAAAATCTAAATATCTGGAAAACTTAAATTTAAAAAGTGAGAACATGGAAACCTCGAAATTGGAAAACCTATGAAAAACTTGAAAACTTAAAGAAGTAAGAACAAGAGATTTTAAATTGAGAACGTGAGAAATTGATAATCTGAGAGCTCTTAAATCCGAAAACATGAACTGAAAATTTTATCAATCACCTTAAACCGTACTAACTCGAAAAAATAGAAACTTAGAAACCTGAAAATATAAAAACCTGGTGGGAAAATGTAGAAGTACAGTTAGAAAATGATGTATTTATTGTTAGTCAGGAAAATAATTAAAAAAACATTTAGAATACAAATTAGAAGAAACAAAAGTTGGCAAATTATTTTATCAATAACTCTAAGCATACGACACAATCGAGCCTTTATAAATGATTCATAGGTACACCATGTTGTGTGTAATAGTAGATTATATTACAAGTGACAGAAATCCTTCATTGTCAGCGAGTGGCATCTATGAATCACGAGTGCGATAGCACGTGTAAGATACGACGTTTTATGCCCGACGTGTAATTTCTTCTAAAAGTTAAAAATCAAAAAATTGTGTCAAAATGACGTTTCAAAAAATTATTCATGTCTTACCATTGTGTAACCATAGTAATTCAACCCTTTTTATCATTATATCACTGGTGAGAGAAATACTCCATTATACCTTCCTTTTGCGTGGCAAAAATAGTCATCTAGATGTTAGTCGGGTATAATAGTACCTACATTATAACGAGTGAGCAACAAAATTCGTGATCGTAGGAGCCTCTGAATCCAAAATTTTGAGTCGATTCTTGATCGATACGATTGTGTAAAAAGTCATCGAGTAATGTGAATTGTAAACAGTAAAGTGAAAGAACCGAGATACGTTTAGCCAACTGCGATCACGAATTTTGTTGCTCACTCGTTATTATAAGTGATAGAAATGCATCATTATTAGCGAGTGGGGCACTTCTCACGAGCTTTATAATGACATTTCGATCACGTGTGATATACGACGTTTTATCTTACAGGTGCATTGTATAAAAATCCAAGAAATATTTATTTTAAGTAAATATGCACCTGTAACATTAGCATGGTTCTAATATCAGTTTCCGTAGTTATGAAATAAACAGTCTCGTTTTTTTTTCACAATTTTCACTAAAGTAATAAAAATTGACTTTCTACCGAAAGATATTCAACTAGAGAGAATTACGTTACATTACATGTAATTACATTACAATTAATAATTACAACTGACAGCTGTCAGATTTACTCACTTGGGAGTAGAACTGGCAGCTTTATCTCTCTTGTGATTAAGATTTGATTTATGTCACCAAAAACAATGGTATAAGGCACATAAAAAACTACACCTGTAAGATAAAAAAAATTACATGTATAGTTATGTGGAGATGTGGAGAATTTTGACGTCCAAAGCCTACTGCATGTATGAACAAGCTGTAGATTCTGTAATGATGGGGCATAAAATTGGGTTTCAGAAAATGAATGTAGAAGAAGATGGAAAAAATATATCTTTTCTTATAGGGTTCTATTTCAAAGAAAATTTCACGGCGGTATTGGGGTGACATGTTGGAGTCATCACAAAAACTCATTTTATGCACTCCAGAGATAATTATGTAGAATATCCATACAGGTATCCCATGGAAGATTTCGTCTAATATTCCGATCAACCCTCCGTGACCCCAATGCCAGATAAAATTCGCCATGTCCAACACCGGTGTAATCATCCATGATTCACCTCTGACAGCTCCCAATAAAACAAATAGACTTCCGTCGGAAGCTGGCGAATGAAGAGATGTTAATCTGCCATCTGATTGAATTAACGATGATTGAGTGACCTGCCGTCGCGAGCTGCCATCTTGACCCGCCATTTTTCCAGGATAGCCGTCAATTTTTTTCCACGAGGCCACTCGATCAGGGCAAACCTAGCTTTGTTGTTCTTGGTAATGAGGCGACAATGGCAACAAATTGCGGACAGTCGAATCGATAAAACCCAGAGCAGAAGCCAAATCCGAATTGGGTAAAAACGGGCGAGAGGTGACCCGTGTGTGCGTAGTGCAGGAGTGACGGTTTCGAGAGTGAAGGGCGAGGGTCGTGACGTGGCCACTTCAAACAGCGTGTGTTTTCAAGAGGTCTGCACGGAGTTTTATCGACGGGACCGGCAAAAACCCACGGGGCTTTGTTGGACGCTATTTTATAGCGATCGATAGAACTGCTGTAACATATTTTATCTGGATGCTGGTACTTGGGTCGTTTTTGCATATACGTATTACGTGATCCTGCATCTCGTATATCGTCTCGCAGGAATTTTGCAGAGCTCACTTGATCAAACTTTACTTGAAATGTCTTCATTGGATCATCCCAATATAATATGGTTATTTAGTATATCATGCATTATTGATGTGCAGTTGATATAAAAAATTAACGAACAATGACGGGTGGTCATATGTCATTATTCTACTCGCCGTTTTTTTATCTTTTTTCACATTGTGTGGCATTTAGTGTGACAACTCAAAATTCAAGTTGACCCGTTTCTTTTGCAACCTACTGTATATATTTAATAAAGTAAAAGGTATAGTAACAGTGGTCAACTAACTTCTTTAAACCGCTTTTTTACCAATAGATCGTTTGCTTTCATCCCAACAATTCTTTTTGTGGCCTTATTGAAACCACTAGAGATACGGCGTCCAGTGATCTTGATTTACTTTTGGGTGCTACTGTATACACTGTTAAAAATGGGGGTAAAATTACAGCAAATATCATTGTAAATTCACATAAAAATAAAAGTAAACGTACTTGGTTATGTAGTTATTAAAAATTCATGTAAAATTACAGAAAAAATATAAATATAAATTTCATATCAAGTAAATTTACTCTATTACACGGTAATTGTACTAATGTAGTGTAAATTAGCATCTGATTCAAGTAAAATTACACTAAAAGTGTCATTTTACTAATAACAGGGATGGAATTTTACAAAGTATGTGTAAAAATTCAATGTTTCTTTAAAATTACATTGATCATGATCATCCCTACTCGAGTTCCGAAACGCGGCTGCGCAATTTGCATGTATTAGGCATTTTCATTTGTTGAGAGTTCCACGAGTTCTACTGATTTGTTTGTTAATGTGATCGCGTCACAGAACAAAAGTAAGAAAAAAGGGTGAGTATCCGTCTCTATACTACAGTAATAATTACTTTTGATGTGTAGTTAGTTTATGAGGTAATCAATCTCTGGATCGATTTGAACGGTATGGTACATATTCGAAATAACGTTTTCTTAGGTTGTACCATGTTCTGTTAATGACCGATTCCAGGTATTGAATAACTTTTTAAATCATTTTAAAAGTTATTTGCTATTGAAATCTTTTTGTTTTGAGAAACAAAATTGCATTCCGTTCAACTTGCTTTGCAAGGTAGTGTTGAGATAAAACAGGTGCCTATCCAGGATTTCAGTGACGGGGCAGTTTCCGCTTAGGAGAGGACATTTTCCTGATTTTACCTATATTTACCTATAAAATACTTCGAATTTGCTTGCACTCCTTGTCTCCCCTGGATGCGGACTTGTGATCAGAAATTGTTTGAAAGGTACTGTATTTTTTCTTCCAGGGTAACCAACGGTTTGGCTTGTTTACCTAACTTTTAAAAGCTGTTTATGGAGGTATCTACTTCTCTAAATAAATTTGTTAAAATGTATCACTGCCAAATGTGTCCGTATAAATCTCAAATAATTGCAAAATACAACTCACACTTATATTTTCATAGAAATGCACTTAATAGGCGATTTATATGTTTGTTTGAAAATTGCAGGAGTGAGTTTTTAATTTAAAAATAAATGCACCTTTACCGCAATCACTCCAGATCAACTTTGTCAGTTTGTGAAACAGTATCTTATCCTTGTAATGTACTTGGTTGTAAATTTCAGTGCACAATCTTTAAAGAAATAAGAGCTCACATGATTCAACATTAGAATGCAATGAAGATGTAAAATGCCCTCATTTGGATTGTAAAAATGTTACTAGAATCTTCAAAAATGTTTCTACTTTACATTTCACATTTATACAGAAAGCACCTTTTATCCAATGAACCAATTTCTTCTCAAATTGACCTTGCTCTGCTAATTTTATAACACGGACACATGAATAGTAGAGAGAAGTCGATAAGGCAATAAGGCAATATTTGGTTTTTATAAACAAGTAGCTTTTCTAACATTGCTCGGTCCTTACTGCATACGTATTTGCAACCATGTCGCTGATGTATAAGGTTTGGGATCAAAAAAGGATCTTGGAAGCCGACCAGGAACAATTTTATATGTGAATTTTATTTTAAAGGGTTTGTATCTAAAAATATTTTAGACATATTCTAATAAAAGCTCTATTAATTTTTATAGCATCACAAAAATTACAAATAGATGGCAGTTGTCTAGTTCTTGAATGTGACGGTACAATTGTTGATGAAGACGATGTTTTATGGAATTTAAGCAAAGAAATCTTGATTTTGCTTGCTAATGGGGAAAAATGGAGCAGTGAACCAAGTTTGTCTACTTGTTGAAAAGAAACCTACGAAAGCACTAGCGACATATCATTGTCTAGTTTTGGGTCTAAGAGCCCTATTCTTGAACATGTGAGTGGGTGAGTGAGTGAGTTGTGACGTCACATCGACTAGTCGAGCATTCAATTTAAAGTAAGCGCTCGTCTCATACCGCTCGAATCTGCAGTGATTGTGAAATGCGCTTACTTTAAAATGAATGCTCGACTAGTCGACGTGACGTCACAACTCACTCACTCACCCACTCACATGTTCAAGAATAGGGCCCTTTATCTGAAACTTCTTCACGGAGTTCTTCACCAACAGGATCTTCTGAAAACAGCTGAAAGCGTTTTGAGGTTTCCTGGGAGATGTTGAGCCAAACTGTAATTGGTGATTGTGAACGAGGAGAAAAAAACGATGCATCAATTAAAGCAATAGCTCATGCCGTCGTGGATGTGAAAAAAATTGTTCCAAGCAAAGTAATGAAACTTATTGCTACTAAAATTATTGACAAGTATCCTGCAATGTTTCAAAACGCTGATGAAGAGAATTTTGTCCTGGGAGATGGAACTCATACGATAACACAAAAATTAATCGAAAGGAGCAATTTTCTCAATAGGCCTCATAAAAGAAAGTCTTTGTTACATGATGTACACATTTCCCCGAAACAGAAAAAAATAATGTTGTCATCTAAAGCTGGTAAATCTAAATTTGTAATATTATAATATATACACATAACTTTTTATTGTTATTTTTAGGGTGCAAACATTGTCAACCTGATGAATCTAGCTTGGAACCTCAGACTTTAGAAGAAAAGAAACAGTTCTTGAGAGAGCACGCTTCGAAACATGTTGACGAGAATCTTATAAACCTTTTGAAAGAAACTTATTCAATGCAAAGATTATTATTTTTTAATAATCCAAATCCACCATCAATTAATGATATTAAAGCTGTCTTATTAGAGAAAGCTTATGAACAGTTAATGGGATTCTTTTAAAAATTCATGCCCCATGAATCACCTTCATCTTAGATGGTACGTTATTTTTTTTAAATGTTGCACTTATTAAATTGATAATTTTTGTAATTGCTAGAGCCTAACAAACGCAGTTTTTCCATGTTCGTGGATGAACAGAAAATCCAAGAAACCGACGACTTTATTGACAGTCTACAAATAATGTTTGCGCTTTTTTATAATTTAAATCTAGCGTACCCGAAAGAATCACCTCATTAGAATTTATTCAAAGATACATTATGAAGATAAACCCAGACCAGGGCACAAAAGGTAGGAAAAATCGTTCTAAATTTATTATTTAGATTTGTTCATTAATGAATAAATTGAAAAAAATTGATGATTAAATTATTTATTAATTAAACTCTATTAAAAATATAATATAGTTTTACTGTTATATAATATGTAGTTTTTATATTTAGAGAGACATTTTTGAGTTATTTTTGTTATCTATATGTATGTATTATATAAGATAATACTTATTACAAATTTATATCTAACATGTTTGTTTTATTTTCGCATCATAATCTATTCGTGCGCAATGGCAAAAATCCAAAAAATACTACTGGTCATATTATATAACATGACATTAAACATATTCCCGTAAGTATGACATAAATGACGTGAAACATTTTATTTTGTCTACTGTTTTAATCTCTGATATGCATAAAATTTAGCACATGATGCTTGATACTTGACCTTTTCAATCAAATGCTTGATTCTTATGCACTTTTATAGTATAAAAGTGCATTAAAAAAGCATTTATTTAAAAACATGAAGTATCAAGCATGTGCTACATTTTATGTATATATGCCTTTATATTCTAAAGCTGTATAAATAAATTTTCTAAAAGTGGTACGTAAAATTACATAAATAAAATGTAAATTTATTACCTACTCTGTGAGTAAAACTAAACAGAAAGCCTGTAAAAATTCTGTTTCAATTTGTAAAAGAAATCAGTAGGCCTGTTAAATTAATTATCTATTGTGTAAAATTTCATAATAGTTTTGTACAAATCCTAAACCAACTTGCAGAAATACAGACGTTGTGTGTAATAATCAATAAGCGGAATGTAAATTTAATTAGTTAGTGTGTAGATTTACAAGTACCTACGGAAATTTTCAAAATAAAATTGGAAATTTACTTCTGATAGTAATATTACAGCACCTTGTAATTTTACTGTGCCAATCATTGGTCACAAAGTTGCCAATGATTGGTCGTGTAAAATTACATAAACACTTTTTACAGTGACATCTATCGTTCGAAATGTGCTCTTGTTACGGAAGTTCTCCTTGCTCGTTCACACAATAAACATTACGAAATTTCCTCATAATGGCCTGTCAATCTGCGGTGTTTATCCGTTGATTGTCCGTATTTGAACGTGACTTAATAAGACAAGCTGAAATGAAGCTTTCGAATGGCTTTATTTACTTAAGGATGGTATTTACAGAAGAGGTAGGAACTGTCCGTGTAGGTGACGTGGTCTCTATTTGTCCAACATCCAGTTGCCGTACCTTGGACATGACGTTTTTTCAGCCGGAGGCATTCCAGACTTTCTACACTGATTATCTTTTATTTATTTTTTAACGTTCCCTCAACCTTCGAGCGTTGTTCTTAATTACTCAACAGGTAGCTAACAACGAGACTTGAAAGGCGCTCTCGTATATACGCATAAGCACTCGGATTAATTGCAACTCGACAAGATGGGTCTTGAGGTGGAAACATGCGATTCGGTATAGATGAGATTATTGTTTGTTTGATATTTTTTCATGAAGGAATTGTTTACACAAAATAACATGGTAATGAATACCGGTGGTCATTGGCCGGCTCGAGAGTTGCATGAACGTGCTCATTGATTTTTCTACCTACATAGTATTTAAAGCGAAGTCAGTCATGATGAATGATCAATAACGAAGCGACGCGACATGTGGCTCAAGACAAAGTTGTCTGTTAACGAAGGGATTGTTAAACGTGTCTCACCTCTGAGGTATTTGGACCTCAAAGAAACCAACTTGGACAATAGTTTTCATATAAAACAGAGGATTCTAACACCATAATTTCTTTCCAGTCTTCAAGTTCTCCCCGTCGTGTGGCCGTCCCAGTCCTCGTCAAAGACGGAAAGCCCTGTTCGGCCGGTTCGGGGGGTACCCAGACATCCTCCTCAGCGACTTCCGGGGACAGCTCCCGCACTCAGCAATCGCCAGTCTGTCAACCCCAACAACAAGCCCAGTGCATGGGCAACGGCAGTCTCGCCATGGCTTACCGACAACAAAACAACTACCAACAACAGTGCGGGACATATCTACCCTTGCAGACGAGAGCGTGGTAGTGACTTAGTAACCCGTGTGAACGATACTTTTCGTAAAAAAATAGAAAAAATTGAGTATATATTGTCCCGTTCCTTACTAATCCGGTGATTGTCGACAGTGTATCCATACAGGGTGTCTTCTCCCGTAGAAGACCAGTGCAATGTGGACAAGTTAGTGCACGAAACGTAGACCACGTGACTGTACGTTAGGTGTACAATTGTTGTTATTGACTGTACAAATAAATGAGCGTTTTATGTAAATATTAGGTAATATTTATATGTAGTGATGGAGTCACTCTTATGTACAGAATAATTATGGTTTAGTGGAATATGCACCGTCATGTCATGTACCTAACTGTGTTTTTAAATCCTCCTCAATAAAAATGTATAAAGGATTAGAACATTCGGAGTTTTCTTATTATTGTGTGTAGTGTGTCATTGCTGTGGTAGGAAACCCAATATGTGTAATGCTATATATAGAACAACAGAGTAGTTCTATTTAGCCACAAATTATATTCCAGCTACTTCACCACAAAACGACCAATAACACTCAACTACTGTTTGGTGAGAACTAGACTCATCAGGTTCAAACTTTTCATTCATTTGGTTTAATATTAAATATTAATATAATACACTTGGGAGAAGTGTATAATCCATATTGAAAACGGTCCTCGACTATATAGAAAAAGTATAATATGCACCAAATCTGATATAGTTTGGTGAAATAAGCTAGTCACTAATTACCAACATAAATCCCAACATAATTCCCTCTATGCAGCTATAACATAATTGGTGACTTTCCCATCTCTGCGAACTTCATAAACCCCATAACCACTCGTCTGTGGTATCAATTTGTGTCTCCTGACATCCCAACAATGGCACTAGTAACCCAACACTAAATTCCTCAGTAATAGCGCCACCTCTTCTTCGCAGTTACATTCATGAAGTAATAGTACCACCCATGGTTAAAGAACCACCCACGGCGTGCGTGACTAGTAAAAATCCCTTCATTAAAATGCAGTTGGTCACCCTGCATTGCGAACCCACGTCTCTGCATTGATTTGGACGACTCGGAGATGGCGATGACAATGGATGTCAACGTTGTTGACAGGTCTTAAGGGTGTGTTTACACGACCCGGGGCCGTTGCATTGGGCATTAAACGCTTCTATTGTTGGAGGTGTCAGTTTGTATTAGACAATTAAAATGTGAGCAGGTCCGAGGAAAGTCACTATTAATCCAATTATGAAATATGAATATGCGACCACCCGGTGGAAAATCTTGGCCAATTTGGTGGTACTATTATAAGAGCGCGGAATCTGGGCGGGACGGGTTATTAGGTGCTGAATGAGATAATGATGATGGTTGGAATTGTTAGAAATTTATGAAGTGGAATGACAGGTGTCGAGGCTCGCACTAGAAGGTTGTCAGTGATGGTGTAAATTAGATAATAAGGATAATGTGCTGAATAATACAGAGGTGACTACAAATGACCGTTGTTGTTTATCAGATGAGTGACTAGTTTTTAACTTAAATTTAAATTAAATTTTACATGCTCAAACACAACTCTTGATCTCTGTGATCCCCCCAGCCTCCATTGTTCATAAAATCAACGTTATTTTCCAATTCTGTTTCGTAAACCCGGAATGACTGTGGAAACAATTTCGCTTGTAGCCCTTCAAATTCTGCAATTTCTTCAATTGCATTACAACTAGCGTTACTAGTATAATGAGTCCCGCTAAAACATTTTAATGTGACTTCGAAACTCAGAAGACATAACGTACCACAATCCAATGTGTAGAACTCTTGATGCTAACAGCACCATGGAAGATTCGTGTTCAGACACTTCCCTATACAAGTGTCGCAAAGACCAATCCCAATTGTAATCATCAAATTTACAGAAATGTTCTCGATATTGTGAAATTCTGTTCCAAGTACTTCTGTTAAATGCGAGACCCAAATTTTCGAAGACGTTTCGGAGAACGATCTGCACAAACGTATCAATCTTTCAAAGACTCTCAACATTAAATGATCCTTACACGATCGTGATCAACTTCAAAATCTACATAGTCTTTAATACCCAACGAATAGAACCAGCAAGAAGGGCAGATATGGTGTGAAAGATTTATCATCATCTTCAAACAATGCAGAAAATCTGGGGCCACGTAATGATCCTCTTCAAGAAATAAAACCGCTCCGGCATAGCTAGACAGCACTTTGATTTCTTTAAAGACGAAATTAGCTTTCCACCACCAATGGTGTTTAATCTGAGCTAAAAAAGGGTTCCTTAAGTTACCGTAGCTGTCCGAGCAGTTGCCTTCCGTAACTCTACAAAACATCGTTATTGAAATAAGACGGGATAGGGGTTCTTACCCAGCCTGCGGACAGAGCTCCAGCCCTGGAAACTTGTCTGGACGTACTTGGATCAAATATGGGTAGAATAATTGCATAACTTTGGCAAATTTTATGTTTTGAACCATCGCGTTGATACTTTCGTCCATCCAGTCATGAGAAAATATCAAAAGGGTGGTATTAATGTGTGGAGTGTTTTGAAGACTCTGGATTAGTTTTTGCAGGTACTGGGGGCGTTTGTGCACCTTTAGAGGATTTTCACAGCGTTATTTTGTTAAAATTATGCAGACATACTACGATATGGGACTATTAGCCTTGAAGGCGAGACAACACGTAGGTATTATTATATACTGATTATTTCATTTATCATCGTTTTCGACGAATCGCAAGACTTTTTTTTAATTATCGTGACTATTTAGTTCACCTGTCAAACTGTGGCATTCGACCAATCACGGTAGTAGGATTTCAAAATTTTGCCCAATCAAAATCAATTGCAGTGACTATTCAGTTCACAAACTGTGACATTCGACCAATAACATCGGTAGAATTTCAAAATTTTACTAGTACAAATTGCCGCTGACAAAATCGTTTAGTTCACTGAATAGTCCTCCGAATACGATTCGTAGTCAAAGTTGAGTCGACAATTTTAAACAATTGCAATGACATTCGTGACATCTTAGAAATCGTATTTTATATAAGTGATAATTGTACCTACTAGTACAGTCACGGCCATGGAATTTTAGCCGTCACTTTAATGTCAATTAAAATAAAACGGATGTAGTCCATGCTTTATTGTCATTATGATTGACTTTTTGGAATTGAAATCTAAAAATTTGTCACTGTTAGTGTTTTCATGCGAATGAGTCAGTGTCAAAATGACAAGTCTTTGAAATAGCAGTAAGTTAGGTTACGAATACCTAAGGGTCGCCTTACATCTTATGACAATAAATGACAAGTGACGGCCAAAATTCCGTGGCCGTAACTGTACAAATTCCCGCCGACAATCGAATTAGTACTTTTAAGAAATATGAGTTTGATTCACTGAATAGTCAATGTTTTTATTTCCAGGGCAACGATGAATACTAGTGTCACATTTTTTACTTTTATGTCAAATGACAACATTAATCGTTTCGGAGAACATTCTTTGATGTTTAAACAACTTTGTTCATGAAATAATCTTACCGAATTACTTTCGTGCTTCTGAAACAATCTGTTGTATTACTCAAGTTGATTAAAACGCAATACTCGCGTCATTTTTTGACAAATTTCCCTCTGCTGCGCATCGGGAAATTAAAACGTCAAAAAATGACACTGGTAGTTGCTAATCAACTTCCGTATTACCTACAAATCGGTAGTTTCGAAGCCCTCATGTAATTACAAGTGATAATTGTGTATTTTAGCATACAATTCAATTTAATTAAAACAAATTTGTTTAAATTGATTAAAAGAGATATTTACCATTGGTTTTTGGTTTTTAAGTGAAGAAGCGCAAGCACGTTAGACACGGAAAAAAAGACTAATTAAAACTGCATACAACATGAGCAGACTGTATAGTTTAAAATAAAAATATATTTATCATGCAAAACGATCACCTGCACAACTATGACGAATTCCGCCTCATCTCCATACAAATCTCCATTATAAATTCGTTGCTGATTATTGAGGCGCCGAATAAATTCCAACGATCCTTCAGGAGATTCTCCACTCTTGAGCGTCCTCCTCATCAAGCCTCCCATCACGACCAAAACAACCAGCAAATACACGGGCAAAATAAAAAATACTTGTTTCACGGACATCCTTGTAACTCGTCTCTAAAATCTAAAAAAATAATTATACCTCCGCCACTGGAGGCCGTGCCGAAGAGGAGATAAGAGCCGAGGGAGCGACAACTACAAGGGGCCATACGTGACCTAACAAAAGAGACTCACCACCACCACTGATTTAATGATCTCTTGTTTTAATTGCTGACAAATTGCCAATTGTCGTCGCACTCCTTCCTTTCAGAATAATTTTTACGCTTTCTTTTACTCCCAATTTACGTGCAGGGACGGTTCCACAACCGTCGTCGAGAAAGCGAAGTATACAGTGGTGATATTCAGGAAGGTGGAGATTAATGTGTTTGAAAATTGATAAAGAATCATTGGGGTGAGGTGATGACAAAAGTGTGTCAATAGTGAGGATTTTGGATTCTATCTGAGAAATTTCTATGACTTTTATTACAAGGAAGCTCAAGCTACAATATTCTTCATGTTTTATTACCTATGTTTTATGTAGATAAACTTTTCGCACTTATGTTGTCTGTCTGGTTAAATATTCCCTAAAAAGTTTTTCTTTTATAAATATGAATTAATATAAGATATGTGGAACATGCAAATACTGCACAAATCTCCGTCAACAATTATTAATCATGCGTCAAAACACTGTTGCCATGGTTATACATTTGTGACCATAACAGCCGCAATTAACAGTTGATTAATTTTTATTTGCGTTCCTGCACTGGTCCTTAGGAGTAGAAATAAAAAAAGATGGTATTGACAACGAAGAAATCTGTGCCCTCTACACTTTCAGGGAGAATGAGAGTGTGTCGGTATATCGCCTTGTTTCGAACTGGGCGAATATAAGACGCAGAAGATCAAGACTATCTGCCAGAAAGAAATGTTATAAGAACACAATCTTATGGAAAGTGTTTTAATAGTGTTGCGTTATGGGTCCACAAACTATTTATTTAAACAAAGTATTTACAATTTATTTCAACAACATTTGTCTATGTACAGATTTCAGTTATAATGACACGGTTATTTATTTAAACAGTTCGCACGAATTACACGGATTGTGTCGCCCAGTAGGTTCGACTTCTGGTTGAGTCAGGCGGACGTCTAGCTTCGTATTTGTATCGATTTTTCAGTCGATCTGGAGTAATGACATCATCACGCGTTTCTTCTAGAACGCAACACTGCCCCCTCCTTCAAGATGGTTGGTCCCGAAACGTCACAGCACTCTCATCGTGGCAGAATCTACACTTCGCTCTTTTTCTGCATCCAGCCGTGCTATGAAAGTAACAGTCGACAGTATTCCACTACGTTGACCTTATTGGGTCAGCACGATGTACCGTATCAAAGTCGAACTCTTCAGCAGTCTTGCGATTCACCTAGCTATTTGTCCTTTGGGATTCTTCAACTCTGCATGATCCGTTCTCAGGAAAAACTTTCGTCCGTAGAGGTATTTGTAGAAGTCCTCCACTGACTTCACGACTACGAACAGTTCTTCTAGTAACGCAGTAATTTCGCTCTGGTTTTGACAAGATTTGGCTGAAGTATCCAATTACACGCTGTCTTCCCACGTTACTAGTATCTGTAACGTGATTCTTTGCAGTCTTCATCCCAATGGAACGTTCTCTCGCCCTCAACTAGTCTAGTCAATAGTCGTGCTTGTTTGCAGGCGTTGGACATTCTTTCACAGCCTATAGACCTTCTGTTCGTTGACGGCAACACCCTGACTTGAGCCTTGGGTATTGTACTTCTTTTCTAAACAAGTCGCATTTTTTGACTAAGCTTCAATCCAGAACTTCGAAATTCAACTTTCCAGCAACCACTTTTTAAATCCAAAGTCGAGAAGATGTTCAACTCCGCCAAGGTATCGAGGGTATAATCAATTCGGGGTAGTGAATAGTTAAAAGCTAGCCGAACCAAGGGAGCTATGTCTGCTTCAAACTCTTGTAAAAATTCCTTTAGCTCCTGAAAAAGATTGAAAAGGTTCGATTTTTTATTTCTTTAAGTTCATAGGTTTTAAAGTTTATATAAATATTTTCTGCTTGAGGCCTTAACATTTTTAGGGTTCCCCAGTTTTGGTGTTCAGGTTCTCTAGCTTTCAGTTGCTCGAGTTCTTCAAGTTTCCGAATCTCAGTCTCAGACTTTTAGGTTGGCGAATTTTCAATTTTTCAGATTTCAAATTCTCATCATGTTATTATAATAGCCCTTCTCATTGAAGAAAAATCTAAATGGCCATCATGCGCACAGTAGGACCGACATGATAGGTTGACTCCGGCAGCGCCAAAATCGAGACGACCATCAGGGCTGTTAGCTGTCATTCTTGTGGAAATTGAGGTTGTGTATTTTTGATTTTATAAATTATAAACATTGATCAGTAAAAATATCGATAACAGTCCTCCATTGAATTCGTATATGAAGGGGACAACAAGGCACTGTTCTTTTAGTAGTTGTACAGTCGCAGTCACAGAATTTCGTTAGTCACTTTTATGTTATTTCAAAAAAAGGGATGTATTCTATGCTTTATTGTCATTATGACGGCTCTAAATTTTCGTCTGTCACGTGGAAGTGCTTGTCAAAATGCCAGCAGTATATAGTACGTCGTAAGAGTTCAAATTTAAGATTATAAATAATTAAAGAATGTTTCACAACAAATGTCAGATGAGTGACAACTACTGACGAAATTCTGTGACCGCAACTGTACCAGTGACAGTCGATACCAGAATACAACATTTATTTTGTAAAGCTCTGCCTTGGAGTGCGCAAAAAAGAAATAGAAGCAAACGAAGACCACATAGAAAGTTGTGATTCTTGTGGAAAATGCAAGGGGTGAATTTCTTTGTGTCAGCCAAAAGATTGTGCGGATTGTGCGGCTTGGGGCATGCGCAGTATATCGCAGGCTTAGGATGAGAAGGCCTACAATTATTATTCTTCGGATCTCAGATTTTCAGATTACCAGTATTTAAGGTCCTTCTCACATTTCCATATTTTTGGATTCTCTTGTATAGGTTCCTAGAATTCTTTTCTCTAAATTATTCAAACTCCCAAATTTTGAAGATGTCAAAGTTCCCAAAAGCTTTCAATATTCATCAGGTTTGTAGATTGCCTGTTTTTTTCAGGTTCTCCAGGTTCCAATTTGTTTCAAGTTTTCAAGTTGTCAGATTCTTATTCTCAGTTTGAATTTCAAAAATTGTCAAGTTCTTTGCTTTTCAAGTTTTATAATAATTATATAGCAAAACTTCTCAGTTTGTGAAGGTTTGAGATTTTCGGGCTTTTTACAGACTTCAAAAAAGGAGGAGGTTGTATGTTTTTTTCCTTTTATGTATGTTCATGTTTATGTTTATGCATATCTCCGTTCATTGTAGACCGATTTTAAAAATTCTTTTTTTATTTGAAAGAGTATACTTCAGAGGTGGTCCCATTGTCACCAAGTCCGGATCTGATAAGGGGATCCCACGGAAATCGAGGAAAATTCTCAAAATTTTTCTTTTATGTATGTTCACCGATTTCTTCGTCAATTGTGGATAGATTGTGAAAATTCTTCTTTTATTTGAAAGGGTATACTCCGGAGGTAGTCCCATTGTCAGCAAGTTCGAACCTGATGAGGGGATCGCATGGGAATCGGGCTAAATCCTCACATTTTATAATTATTATGAACTCTCTTAAATGTAGTCGTTTAATAATTATTATTATTCAGGTCTTTGCGTCTGGGAGTCATCATTAAAGGCACAATTGCCTTGAACCTCGCTTTAGATTTTTCAGGTAGTAATATTAATTCATCATTGTTTCAGTATTTCTGGTTCTATTTTTTTAGCGTTTTCGTCTTTCATCTTCATTTTCAACCAACCGTCGTTTCCTCAATTGAACAGCGTCCTTACTAGGTCTACCCATCACTTAAAATTCTAAAATAATTAGCTTTTTAAAAAAAAGAAACCGACTTCAAAAAGCGAGAAATAACTCAGTACTATGTATTATTACATGTGCTACCTACTGATCTGTTTGAAGTCGGTTCCAAGCCAAAAAAATGGGTAGTAGATAGATAGGCTGTCCGCTTCCGCCACATCGCAAGTCCCACCGCGCGCGCGCCGGAATGTGTGAGAGTGGTGGACTCGCGCTGAGCAAAAGATCACAAACGGGCAGACACGTGCGGGGCAGACGTCGTTGACAGGCTGATATTGAATTTTTGATGCGCTATAACGTTGTTAATATATTTGTATAATGACAATAGGTTACACATTTGTTAACCTCTTTGGCTTGGCACCGACTTCAAACAGATCAGTAGGTAGCACATGTAATAATAATACATGTACTGAGTTATTTACCGCTTTTTGAAGTCGGTTTCTTTTTTTTTAAAGCTAATTATATATTCTCTATTTTCTCAGCATCTCAGATCTTTAGGGTTGTAATCTATTAGGTTATGGGGTTTTAAAATTTTGAGTTTTTTTAGGTTTGCGTGCCCTTACATGGTTTTCAATTTCTTAAGGCCTCAGAATTTTAGGTTGTTAAATTATTAGAATTCCCAATTTTTAAGTTTTTACGTAGTGTTGAAGTGTTCACGGATTCACGATTCTAAGATTTTCAGTTCAAGCTTTCAGATTTTAGTTTTTCAGTAAACTGATCTAGATTTTAATTTCTAAATTTTTAGGTGCTTAAGTCCTCATGTTTTTGGGTCTTCAAGCCCTTCCGGCTTTTTTAAGCTTTAGGTTGTCAGTTGGTCAGAGTTTTAGACTTTTAATTTATAAAATTTTTCGGATGACAGATTCTCAGGATTTTAGAATCTCAGATTGTCGATACATTGCCAGTTGAACTCCTTGGGAGAATCACTTTTACTTCAATATTCAAACTTTTTTTCTACTAGTGCTGCTGCGGACTACGAAGGTAAAACTGAAAGTAATGACACTGACAGTTTTAAAATAAGATTCGTAGGTCGTAGAATTTCGATCGAATTGAATTTAAGGGTGGGATCCTTCCGTGTTATTCTTCCATAAGAACTTTGAGAACCAATGTAAGGAAAACGACTGAAGAAATTCCAATGAAATTTTGACACAACAAAGAACAAGACACACTTTTTACTGTATGTTATTTTGAAAATCCTAGTGCTAGTGATTTTGCAAAAAACAATTAAAAACCAGTCAAGTTTGGAAAAAATTGATGAGATTGAGACTTAGTTTATGAAAGCCGGTATGCTGATTCCGAATCCGAAAACCAAAATAAATTTTGACCCGTGGTTTTACTTAAAATGGAGCTAAAAAATAAGGATCGGGAGGCTCTTCCAATAGAGACGTGGGTGTGAACTTATTTTACAGGGTCAACCGCAATCGTCTTTACTGCGTCTATCGGTACCTACTTTTTATTAGGGGTTCGCATAAATTATTGAGATTCAGGCAACTTCCTTTATTTGTTACCCTCTTCATGATTATTATACAATGTGTGGTTTGCATATTATTATATTACTATCTTGTGGATTTGTAAATTTGTCACAGGTATACCTATTTTATTGCTTTATATAATACGTAATTTTTGGTGATTTGCGACAAGTCGCAGAACATAAAAAGGCGTAATGAGGGAGGTCTATTTACAAGCACGTCCCCACTAAACGTGCATAATGTGTTTGATGTGCCGACAACAATAAGAACAGACAAAAACAGATTATTTGTTCAAAGGCGTTTGCCTGTTCATTCAGGATTTGACGGTTTTTACAAATTTTGGTAGTGAGCAGGTACAAATACTATAATTAATAATCTATTTTATTATAAATGTTATAAAAAATGTTTACTATGAAAGTCTAAAATTATTTTTAGATTTTGTTATTGGAGAATTTTCATTTTGCAAAAATGGTGTAAAGCGGTATGTATGTAAAGCGTTGTTTCTTTATGTAAGCTTAAAACTAAACTCATTTTCCAACGTCACTGATGAGCGGTGGGTGGAAGTTAGGCAAAAACTTCATGAGACCAATTTTATGCAGAATTTAATGGAGAACATAATTAAGTCCTATAACATTTTCTCATAGGAGTTACCGTTTACAAGAAAAGGGCAGAAAGGCTTCATGACGTCACGTTCGGGAGCGGTTTTTTGGGCAAAAGTGGATGACGCTTCCCCCGGGAGAGTAGGAACTCTTCCGATTTTTATTTGGGTGCCTTCTGGGAGTTCATAACCAAAATTTCTAAACTTTATAAATTATTTCTTCTAAAAAGTTTAATTTGCTTGGACTAGATCTTTACAATGATTTTTACGTAGGACACACAGTTTTCATGTTATAAGCGAAAAACCGATAAAAGTCAGAATTTTTCGACTTATTTTAGTGTAGGGAGAGGCACATTTAAAAACAGATGATATCTTTTGTATTATGCAACCAAATCCGTCAAATGAGACATCCACAAACTCGGAAAACATTGCTCTTTCAGAAAAAAAATATTGCAAAATTATTTGAGGTCGACCTTTTCCTATAAAATTTTTCAAGGTCTACAATTTACTCTGAAATTCTAATGTGTCAAGAAACTTCACATATCCATAGTCTTGTCGGTGCGAGGTGCATCCTTGTGATTTGTGCGGGCTGTCGTCTATTTGACAAGACCAATCCCCAAGCTGAGGACTAAGTCTCAACAGATTGCAGCGTGGAACAATTGTACGCTACCGAGTACAACACCCTGCCAGGTACGAAAGTCGTTTACGTTCGAGTTCCGACATCGAATTAGAAATTGCTCATGAGCGACTGTCAGGTCTTGTCGAGGACAAACCCTTCAATTTTATTCAATGTTAGGTTTATTCAACGAGGATCCCATCCTTAAGAAGTTGAAAAATGGAAAACTCCCTTGAAAAAGCTACTGGAAGAAAATAGTTTTTTGAGCTTCAACTTTAGGGGAATTAAAAGGAAATGGGTGGGTAAATAGGACCATATTTTAGACAGTTTCTGAGTGATCGGCGTTCAAGTAAAAGAACTATACATTTCTTTGATCTTGTGAATATTAAATTGCTTACTTTAGGAAGAAAGCTCTGAAAAACGAAAAAAAGACAAGATTGAAGAACTTGAGAAACGCCTTAGAAAGATAAAGAAACTCTAAAAACCTGAAACCTTTCTGGTAACCCTATGGAAATTCAAAGCAATTTAACGAAAATTCAAAATGATTATAAGACACTATATAAGGAATGGAAAGATTTTGTAAAAATCATAATCTATTTGCAAAAAAACGCGACAAGTTAACTACTATAGCCTCGCTGTCTATAGAGTCTGTGACCATGAAAAACGTTTCAGCCCTTTTTTTCTTTTATTTTATTTTTTCTTCTTTGATCTCGTAATTCTCTTCTTTCTTTCTTTATCGTAGCGAATTGTCTAAATCTCTTTTGTGTCATGTAAATCTGTCTTGATATCTGTTCTGGTGTTACTGAGGACCAATCTGCATGTCTTCGATAAGAAACATTTGTCACTCTACTGGGTTGTTTTCAGGTTGTTGTCGACGTTTTTTTACTTCCACAGCTCGTCCACAGTCCACCCACAATTCTGCTCTTTTTTGCCATTTATACTGTAACGTAGCCTGAGCCGGGCGGGTTCGAGGATTTAAAGAAATTCTGGTGCACAACGTAGTTACTAATTTTTATTAAAAAGACTAACTTTTCACTATGTACAAACTTTAACAATAACACGCTGACCACTTGTTCACGATGATACCAATACACTGTCCTGCTCCGTCGTTTGTTCCCTTCTTATACCCCTCCTGGCGTTTTCGATTAATTCTATTCCGGGATCATCCTTTCGGCGCGGTCAAATGGAGATCATCCTCTTTGTACGAGCGTCGTATAGTATGAGATCACCGTGACAGAATCTTCTAGGCTCATGCGAGCATCTAAAAGTGCGTACTCATCTGAGCACGAACGGGACCGAGGCGAGGCGCGGCCGAACGAATGCCGCGTTTAGCAAATATTTTGGGCGCGAACACTGTCTGCCGAAGCAACGAACAAACCACCGATCCATCTATGCGAACATAGTTAAAGCCGGATGGCTGGTTTTTTCTCTTCGCCGAGAACCGACATTTTTTTAAAACATCACAATTTTCATTAAAAATCCCACCTAATTGCCTCCAAGCATCCTCTTTTTTGACTATATTAAAATACAGTTTGTGGCTTTTTTGCCAAAATATTGGTCCGACTTCAATCGGCTCGCTTCCGAACTGCCTCGGACCGAGCATCATGCAGTTTGCCGCGCCTCGATGACACGTACACATAATATGCTCGTTCGGCCGCGCCTTGCCTCGGTACCGTTCGTGCTCAGATGAATACGCGGCTTTATGTGAACAATCATTCTCAGACGTTCTCATCGTCTGTGGACTGTTCTAGATGTCATGACATCATCATGACATCATCCGCTTCCGGTGCCGTCGCGCCGTCGTCTCAAAACATTAATTTAATTTGAAAGTAATGTCGTCGCAGTCCAAATAATTTATTACATTTTATTAATGTTTTATCAATAACAATATATTATTATTAATAATGGTAATACAAAAAACATCTGGTATTCTCGGAGGTCTTGTAATCTTAGAAGATTTAAATAAACATATTTCTTTCTTGAATCTCTCATACGATCATAATGACAAAATGAAAAGAAAAGTTAATAATATGTATAATGCTTCTATATCAAAATGCATAGGCACTATTTACATGTAATTAGGACTTTAATATGTTTCAGATTTTAAACTTTGATAATCGCGTCTGTACCATAGCATTCAATTTTTTAAATATTTTTTTCATAAAATTTCGATGGAATTTTCAATTATATCTTTTACTACATCCTGTAAAAATCACTCTTGGCATGGTGGATAGTCAATGTACTACTACTAGTGGAAGGTCAAATGTCATGTAAAGGGCGCCGGGCGTCTGAATTACCGAGCAATCTGAAAATCGTTTTTATGCTGCTACTCCCGTTCTACTGTGACAAATGAGTAAAATAATAATGTATACTCAATGGCTGTGATTAAATTCGCAATTTTCAAAAATCGTTTGTCATTTATTAAAATCTACAAACTGATCAACAATTAATATTTCAGTTGATAATAGATTCAAATAAATTGTAAATGCAAGGTAATGTTTGTTTGGTGCAAATTTAAATGTAGCTGTCAACCATTTGTCATCAGCTGACAACCAAATCACAGGGTAACCAATTTTCATGTAAATTGTTATATTGTTGCCAACTCAAATTTTTAATCTTGATCACTTGATCAATCTTGATAATGAAAAATTTTGTACACATGATATAAATATACAACCATACCTACTGTTCGTTGTGGTTACATAATATTTGTTTTCTCTGTTAGGTAATGCAAGCATCAGACTACCTACTTACATTAGATGTTTACAATTGCCAACCTCGTAACCCTCATATTCCGATGATCGTTTCACCCCCCTATTACCAAATTGAGCGCATAAACAGGTAAGTCCAATATTGAGAGGATTACCGAGGGCTCGTCTGCGATTACGCTGAACCTGCGAAATCCCCGGATCGTTTTAATACGAGCCCCCGGCCGCCCCCGTTTCGCGATGCTCCGTAATAATAAAATCCCTAGGTCTCTGTAAGCCGACGCTAACGATACGATGTGATTAATTGTTGCCAAGTAACCATCAGGAGCTTAGGTCAAGTGGCGTAGTGAGCACCGCCACCCCCAATCGGCTACACTGCATTATTACATTCCATCCATTTGTCATGTGACCTGCGTCTTTAATTACAATTAGCGCTGGTATTTTTCGGGGGTGGCATGTTTTTGTGGGCGGCGACGGTACGCTACATATCTTTATAAATCTCTACTGTCAGGGCCAGGAGGCCGGACACAATTTTATGGTGCTATCAATACACATCCGACACAGTGTCGCCAACAGTGGATACTTTCGGACCCCTGACACAATCGCCGGTTTGTCTTAGGGTGTTCACATGAATGATGAGGCGTTTTGTGTGAATGGGACCTTATTTTGTACCAATTAGCGATGTGATGGGACCGTTGGCGCCCACGGTTATAAGATGATCGGCTATTGTCTTGTGACGGCTTGTCAATGAGACGAAAAAGAGTTACGTCATTTGGTGGAACGTGGCGGCGATTTAAATGGGTATTTGTCTTTGAGGCGACTGACTAGACGCAATCTATAGCGAAAATTACTCGTGGAGTGACAACTAATCAAAGGAATAGGCACCAACTAGTTTTTATTCGAGAAGCATAGATATAGTACTTAGATGGAAGTGCATTGTTGCAGAATACACAAGATTATCTGCAATCATATTACAATAAAATACCTTTACAATAAATTCTATTTACCTATCAATAGTATCGCTAATTAATTGTCTTTCGGAGTTTATGGTTTCTTATTACAATAATGATTACATATTTTTTTACAGATGCACACAAATCTATCAAAAATATAAGTAGGTGATAATAAATTATCACAAAACATGATTAGGTTCTGAGTTTGGAGCAAAATGGAGAATTAATTAATTAGACTAGAACCGGGAACATTATGTTACCTGAATTTCCACAGCCTACTGCATATAATTACATATATGAAAAACCTATATACAGAGAGATCATAATTGAATAGATAATTGAAAAGTGTATTTAAAACCAAAAAAAGATGGGGGTTGCCATTTAAAAAAAAACAGATGAAGATGTCAGTTCAAAAACAGATGACGTCATCAACAAAGTTTTTATGTCAAAATATGGCAATTTAAAAACAAAAATCGACCTGTTCGAACGTTTTTCGCAAAAACAGTACATAACTAAATTATGAATTTTGTGCGGAACTTTTTGATCACTCTGTAAAAATGGGAATACAGGACATGAGTAACCTTGAATTTGATTACTCCGCTCATACTGACATTAATTCCAATTTAATCACTGTAATAGAGGCACAATGAAATACCCTTTCAACGATGCAATTTTGACCTAATCCAATATTTGGAAAATAATCATTTTTCAAATTTCTGGGTCATTTTCAATGTTAAAATTTTGGATTAGGTCAAAATTGCTCGGACATTTTGAAAAGCTATTTCATTGTCCCTCTATTACCGTTATTAAATTGGAAATAATCTCAGTAGGAACTGAGTAAAACAAATTTAAGTACACTCATGTCCTATATTCTCATCTATAATAATTCACCCCCATGCATATCAAAAATAAGCAGCCTAAAAAGTCTCAGATGGCGCTTGGGAGCTGCTATTTACAAGTATGTACCATTAATATGCCAAATTTGAACAGAATCTAAATTTTAGGTGGCTCAGTTGGTATGGAGTGTCCCATATAACGTGTTCACCACCCGACTTGCCGTCCACGGCCGAAATTGTGGCTGGGAAGTTGTTACCTATAGGGGCGTCTTCTGTAACTGCTCCTCTAAATTTTAAAGGCCGTTAAATTAAGTTGTCGTCATGGCAATGACTAATCAGGGCTTGAAATTTTAAATTTTAAAGGACGCTAAAATTTTAACGCCCCTCTAAAAATTACAGAATAGGCCCCATTGTTATGTAACACGAGTCGCGGTTACCCAGTAATTTTTTTAAGTATCTAATTTTTTTGCTATATAGGTGGTAAAATAAAATTGTTCCCATCTAGTTGGAAATAAACGCTTACTTCCTAAGCGTTCATCAGTCAGGTAATTGATGAATTGCACTTTGAATGTGAATAAAATCCATTATATATAGAGTGTCCCAAGTAAAATTTGTATTCACCAACAATTCCAATTTCGAAAGAAGAAGAGAACGCTCGAACAGGTCATTTTTGTTATCAAGTGGAACCAAATTGTAACAAACTTTCAAGGCTTAGATCTCACCCCTTCAGCCAGGGGAGGCACCCCCTTAAAAATTTTAAATGGCATGGAGAGTCGTGTGATCATTTTATCATTTTAAAGCTTATTATACAATTTTGTATCCAAACCTACTTTTATCGATTCGTTTCAAGAAAGAGCATACATTTCTTATTTTTCAAATCTATATAAAATACTCTTTAATAATAAGCTTTAAAATGAAGTATCAGACGACCCCCCATGCCATTTAAATTTTATCTGTTATTACGTATACAGGGTGGAAAGGAATAAATTCAGTCTCTTCACTGCAATTGATTTTGCGAAAAATTCCTGAACCACGTCGATTTTTGTTAAAAATTCCCACTTTTTAGCCTGATCAGCTTTCTTTTGTTTTTACTCAGGGGGCTGTAACCACCCTTAAGTTTTTTTTTTTTTCAAATGGGAAGATATTATGTCAACCGACACATCATTGGAAAGCTTATAAAAAAAGGAATACATACAACGATGTGTTTTGTTTCATGTATTTCTATCTCATCTGAGAATAAATACCTAAAAACTGTTTTTTGAATGCTTCAGTGTTTCTTTTTCTTCGTGCGGGTTTATTATCTTATTATCGTCTCTTTTTCTAATAAATTTAATTTTCTTTGCAAACTTTGTTAGTTTTCATCATTTATTTGACGAATAAGTAGTGATAGTTAATAAGAATAATGCACCATTTAATAACAGAAAAACTTAACATTTTGATTTGTTTAGAATACATTTTTTTTTTAACGAAAGCACATTTACATTAAACGGCGAAGTGAACAGACAAAACTGGCGTTATTGGGGTGACCATAATCCTTGCTGGATGCGGGAAACTCATCACACTCAACGTCGACAGAAACTAAATGTTTGGGCTGGGATAGTTGATCATAGGACCAGTGTTCTTTCCTGATAATCTTAATGCAGAAAGATATCTGCAGTTTCTTCAAGAAACGCTTCGTCGAGCTCTGGCGGACCAATTTAGAAATGAATTAGATCCAAACATTCCACATGAGAATATATGGTATCAACAGGATGGAGCTCCACCGTACTATGCTGCATCCGTTCATCAGCGACATTTTTCATAATAGGTAGATCGGAAGAAGAGGTGCAATAGGATGCCAGACCTCACCCCTCTTGATTTGTTTTGTGGGGGTATCTTAAAAGTAAAGTCTACACCACAAAACCCCAAATCTTGAAGATTTGCAACAACGTATTACCTATGAAATTCAGCAAATCACTCCACAAATGTTGTAAAATGTAAGAAATGAGTTTTATTATCGTCTTGCATTTTGTCAAGAAAGACTTGGAGAACATATTAATATTGAACATCTGTTACATTAAAAAACATTATACTTACCTAAAACGAGTTTTTTTTTTTTTTTTTAATTCAAGTCCTACAATTTTCAAACAGTAAACCTACAAAAAAAGAAATAAATTAAAGTTGTTTTGATTTATGTCTTCTTACATTATTATAGCTAGAAAAGTAAAAAAATATATAGTTGTAATCCTTTTTTACAAGCTTTCCAATGATGTGTCGGTGAAAGACCTAAGGGTGGTTACAACCCTCTGAGTAAAAATAAAAGAAAGCTGATCAGGCTAAAAAGTGGCAATTTAAAAACAAAAATTGACGTGTTTCAAGAATTTTTCTCAAAATCAATTGCAGTGAAGATACTGAATTTATTCCAGTTAAACTTTCCACCCTGTATATATTTTTCATCTACTGGAAATTGTATTTCGAAATGTGTGCCAAACCGTGTAGAAATAAAAGAGGCCGTAATATGTGGAGGGGAAAAGTGTGCGGAGAACCGTGTGGAAATAAAAGTGCGTTGTGAGTATTGGAAAAAGTGGCCGGACAGCGTAACCGTGACGGATCAGTTTCGTTGACTATTAAGAAAAATCGCAAGGTGTTCCTAAAGAAGTTTTCACTTCAAAAAGTGAAGCTACAAGCGTCACTGTGACGGTTTAGTTTGGTTCACTGTTCAGAAAAAGCGCAATGGGCACCTAAAGAGGTTTTCACGAGGGGCTGTTAACTATGGAATTAGTTGTATATCTTGCGAGAATTAATTCCGAGTACTATCGGAATTACCGGAATTAGTTTGGAATTACATGGAATTATTTCAAGTACTCAAAATGATGGAAGTACTCGTGATTACAGAAAGTATTCATGAATTACTGGAATTACCGGAATTACCCTGAAATTACTGGAATTACCTTCAAATAATATGGAATTATTTTGGAATTACTAGAATTACATTCAGATTTTATGACTACTAGTGGTCGCCCAGTGGTCAAAATTCGATCGTAATTAATTAAATTTGTAAGCCTGAACGTTATTGGGGTTCTTTCTTTTTTCAAATCGTAGAATCTTCAAATTAAGTAATTAAGTATTTGACAACGTTGAAAACAGAATAAAAAACTCTATTCAAATCTAAAATAAGAAACATAGATTGTCATTAAAAAAAATATATTATGACGTCATAACTGTATATAGGACTCAAGGTCTAAACTTTGGATCATGTTTTCTTCAAATAAAAGCAATTAATGTTAGCGTTTATTTCTACTTATGGTTAGTCTACTCATATAAAATAATAATTTAAGCACTATGACCCACCTTCCGCCGCGACCTCACACTTGCGCAGTCAATTACAGCAAATGTTCAAAGTGTTCTCCCCCAGCTTCAATACAGCTGTTAACTCTCGGTTTCATATTTTCAAATCCATTTTTCAACATCTTATAGTACAACTACATATACAGGGTGTTATGGAAGTAATAGCAGAAAATTTAACCACATGTAGAACTCGTCAAAATAAACATTTTTTAAATTTTTAGTTTAAATGGAAACATGTACTCACCTATCATAATATGCATAATATGGAAGTAGTTTAGGATGTTAATAACTCTCTAACTTTGATCAGGGATAAAGGCGTGCTCAAACCAAAGCGGGACTCCAGGATCGGGATCGGGAGCGAATCCATTGCGGGATATGTAACTGTAACACCGAAGCGACACAACTGATAATTAAATTTTACTATCAACCACAAATTTTTTGTCCCAAAAAAGTTAGAAGGTGTTTACCTCGTTCGGCAAAAACTCTGATGCGTTCAAGCGTTGGTTCAAGTTCACTTAGTCATAAGCGGAGAGTGAAATAAGGGGTCAGAAAAATGTTCAAAAAAATTGCGGATTTCAGCAAAATGGTAAATAGAAAAATGTTTATTTTGACGAGTTCTACATGTGGTTAAATTTTCTGCTAGGGCTTCCATAACACCCTGTATACAATACGGTGTTTTTGAGATACGAGAAATGAAATAATCTAGAACTGTCAGGTCCGGACTTCGAGGCGGAAATTGAATAACTCGATCATCATAAAACTCGTGAATTCGGTCCATAGTTTCCCTTGTCCTGTAAGCTGGTGCATTATCCTGCTGGAGGTACCCATGTAGAGGTTCGCCATCATGAAGGTTTTGGAAAAAAGGTTCGAGTAAATTATCACGATATCTCCCGGCATTTACGTTCCTTCAAAAAAAATAAAAATAAACAGGTGCAACTATACGTCTTCTAGAGACCGCCAGCCAAACATCAATTTTCTGCGGATAGAAAGGCGTTTGGACGAATTCATGGGGATTAGTTGTTTATTGTAATTTGTTTATTTACAGTATACTATTCGTGCAGGAAAATCTCGTGGAAACAACTCTTGCACGACGGTCATTTTATAGGGACGAAGATTTAAATCTTGTTTTAATATTTTTTGAGAAGTTCAATATGAGAGGTCCATCGCTTGTGCTAACCTGAGAAGAGGTTTCTTGGGAGACGCTTCCATTACTGCTGCAACATCTGCCACAATCTCAGGAATTCTTTTTTTGGGCGCTCTGCTACCCGCTTTTCGACCAACAGTCCCAACATCACGAAATCTTGCCATCCGCATTTATAAATTTGTTGGACAAATTTTGGACAATCTGATGGACAATTGGGGTAGGCATTTCGAAAATCATTAACCCAGCGTTCTATAGAATAATTCCATTCACCAATCTGTCGCCGTTTTTTTTTGAAGTCGAATTTTAAATCAAATTATCAAAAGTTGGTAGTGCCAACCTAATGGGGTCGTCCCCCTCAATTGAATTTGACGAATTGGACTATAGCATCTCGTAGACTATATAACATGAAGCCCTAAAACGTGTTCTGTTGTTTAATAAAGTTATTTTGTGAGAAAACAGAGTGTATCAAAAATCGCAATTTCAGCTAGCATTTTCAAACGCTGTACATTTGCCGCCTCTTGTGACGTCATTTCGGGATAGCATTCTCATTGGTTCGTGCTTTTCTAAATAGTTCGCGTGTCCAAACAGTGCCTGAATAATGTAAACGAAGATAGCTGGCATGAATTAAATAGTAAATAAAATAGGAATTAATAGGAATTACCTTTTGATTACTGGAATTAGTTACTTTTTGTGGGAGTTGTTTCCTGATTATTGGAATTACCTAGGAATTACTGCGATTACCACGATTACATGCGAATTAATTCTTCGAATCGGAATTGTTCGTGATTACCTTGAATTAATTCCATGTGGAATTAGTTGTACAATTTTTTTCCAAGTTAACAGCCCCTCGGGTTTTCACTTCAAAATATTGGCGCCGTCTTGGGGGTAAGACCGACTCGTATGGCGTGACGGCAAATGGCATGACGATTTCTCATGCCGTCATACTCCGAAACCACATCCGATTTCAAAATTATTTTATCAATATAACGAGTGAGCAACAAAATCCGTGATCGCAGTTGGCTAAACGTATATCGGTTCTTTTACTTTATTGTTTACAATTTACATTACTCATGACTTTCTACACAATCGTATCGATCAAAAATCGACTCAAAATTTTGGATTCAGAGGCTCCTACCATCACGAATTTTGCTGCTCACTCGTTATTATTCCGTTAAAATAAAACGGCTTTTTGTGGAAACCAATGAGATTGGACAAACACATTAAACCAGAAATACTGAGGTATATAGAATAAGGAAGCGAAACAGCACTCAAATTAAATCGGCATTATAATAACTTCAGAGAAATTAAATATTAAATAGTTATTTATCCTATTAGTGGGATGGAAACATCATTACAACAGCGAGTGTGAAGATTGCAGATGACGAGGTCGTTAGACCGAGTTCATCTAATAATTACACGAATTGCTGTATAATGCTCTAGCCCAAGTATGGGATTCAAAATTTTATCTACAACTGCCAATAACTGAAAAAATATCCAGTTTTCAAAGTCTTTAACTCTTAAACTGTGAAACCGTCAAATTTCAAAATGTTAAACTCTCTAAAACTTGGACTCTTCAACTGTTGTTCTTTAAACTCTCATACTCGAACTTTCATATTCCTTAACACTGAAACTTTGAAGCTATCAAACTCGGCGAACTGTGCAAATTCTTATCTAGCTTTTGAGCGCTCCTGCACACATCATATTCTCAAACTCTCCAACTCTTAGATTCTCACAACTCAAAGTCTCAAACTTTTATGTTCTCCAAATGTCAAACTCTGTTGAACTGTCAAACTAACTCTTCTTCTAAAAACTCTATATCTGAAACTCTGAAACTCTCAAACTGTCTTCAGTGCTGCAACAATCAAAATCTCAAACATGTTTTGTCGGTGTTAATATTATTAAACAATTTTCGTTTCTTTCATAACATTAAGATCGAAAGCAAAATTAGTCCGTTCAAGAAAAGTTAACCCTGTTAAATCTGACATTTCATTAAACAAACGGCTTTTCCTGCACGACCAACTTTGATATTATGATATTATTTTAAGATTTAAAATTTGTTAAATTTTATCAATCTTGTTGCTTATCGTTAAAATAATAATTGTTGAATAAACATTTCTTTGCCTACTTAGATTCTCTGCTGTAGAATTTTAATATTTTATATTGAGGTTATAAAGTCAACAATTGTCCTTCTGCCAATGTATGGCCTACCACACGAAGAAATAAAAGAACAACGAATGATGTGCTGAAATAAACCAAGGTTTCTATTTATACGCATTTTGTACGAAAATGTAACTTCAAGTTTGTTTATCATGTTTTGATATATGTATTTGACATATTTCCATCTTATTTATCTTCGTAATATAAAGTTCAATTCTCAACTCAAATGAGATCGTTATACAGCAGTGTCACTGTGTATGATAATGATGTTTTTTTTTTTTTTTTGTTGTTTAACAATTTCTGTTCCTCTTTACAGAACCTTATTTCCTCTGCCCCAACATACCATGCATTTCTTGAAACAGAGATTAAATATTTTAAATGACAAGAAAGTCAAATTGTAGTAAAATTCTGCCTCGCTCCACCCAATCTGTTTTTTGCAAGCAAGACGCTCGGGCCCGCTCCTCCTGCAAACAAGGGGTTGTAATTGTCTGGTGGTTGTGACAATAAACAAATTCACAGCGACGGGAAGTTTGTTAATATAATATTCATTGCTTCCACCCCTGCACATCTCAAGGCGACAGACGGCATACGACAACGATCAAGTAAAGGGGTGCATTTGAATGCGCCCTCACATCATCCCTTGACAGACGTGCCAATACGCTTCCGACGGGCTCCTATTACCGACCCAACATCGATCTTTAAATGCGACGATTCGGGATAAATTTAAAAGAAACCTCGCTTTGAATTTTTATCCGGAGATTTATTGATGCTGTGCTTTCGAATAGTAATGAAAAATGGGTTGCGCGTATGAATAAATGTAGGGGTAGTGTGAGTAATTCAGTGTTGTTTTAAATTCGTCTTGAGACTTTCCTGTAAGCAGAAATTTTTCTATTGTTCTTCTATGTATTTTAATATTAAATTTAATCTAATATTAAATAAAAAAAGTTTTCTTATTGATGACGTTATGGTCATTTTTCTCTAAATGTATTTGAGGTAATACCTACTGGTCTTTCACCCCAACATCAATCGAATCAACAGTCACCGAAAACTTTTTTGCCTCTTCACGTTCCCATGCACAGATCGAAATCTGATAAAAATCACATTGAAACTTGACTTCACTTTTAGCGAAATAACTCCGAATACTAATCACCCCTGAGAAAGTCTGAGTCGCCCCCGGCGCGAAGTCGCTTACATCTCACTGCTTCGAAATAATCACCGACTGTATGGGAATGCGTTTGTCGCAGCTCATTGCGTCGTGTGGGAGCGCGGACCACCACGGGAGCCCCAGAAGCCACCCCAGAGTCCGCGACGGGACGCCCTTTATTTGTGCTCATCGCGAAATTCGCGATAAATTTCATTCCGCAAGATTTTTTTCTCCGCAGCGAATAGAGAAACGGACACGGCAGCCCCAGCACATTGGAGGTTCAAGTGGTCGCTCTCCTTAGCTACCTACGGCTACATGCAACTCAAGTGGGCATTGTACCAACGGCCCTTCGCGTACTTCACGCTCGCATTGTCTGCACCCGAACACTAGACAATCTAAAAAATAACGCGTACTTATCATGATAAAAGCCCTAATGCACTATTTATTCGGATATTGTGCGGCTCTAATGGCTGGCACCTGGACTGGGGGAAATGGAAGGAAAAGTGGATTGATGAATTTTTGTCCTAAAAGACGAGTGATAGTATGTGTAGTAAAAAAATAAAATATTTTATTGTTAGTCTTCCTAATTTTAAAACATTTTTTACAAGCACCAAATCAGACTTTATTTCCAGATTGTTACGACTTTTATCATTCGAAAACCCAGCTTCCCAGAAGAAGTTGTATCTATCTTTTTAAATCTTTCAAAATATGTGGGAACAATTATTATTCCCGGGTATAAACACTGGGAATTAATTCAGAACTGTCAGTTTAAACATATTTATTTATTGTCAAAAATACAAAAATCTTGTTTGAATTTAGGATTTGTGGATTTGTATTTGCAACTTCATTGTACACCGTCGTTCGCTCTTTGCGGCGCTAGGTGGCAGCACTGCCCGCGAGAAAATCAACAATGACGCCGTTTTTTGCGAGCCCCCACACCCAGCCTCCCCGCTTCCTCGAGCCGCCCACCGCCACTTTTGCAGAAATGCACCGAAGACGAAAGCGAAAAGTCAAAAACGTGCTTACAACTGCAATATTTAGTGGCTCACAAGCGCATTACCATAAGCGCACAATAGGCGAGCACCCTCAGCCTGGAGCTCTTGTTTCTGAGACAAGAGTCCTCAAATCACGGCCCCTTCTAGTTCTCTTTCATCAGCACCAACGGAAGCGGAAGTGGCGCTATTCTTTCGCCGACCATGCAATTTTTATTGGGAATTAAAACAAAACCATGCCAGAACTATATATAAGTATATTTTTTAATTGTGTTTCTTGGTCTCCTGCTTCCGTTCATGCGTATGAGATGGGCATTAATATAAAACTCAAAAAATAGTCACTTCAATTAAAATTATGAGAGAATGTTCAGATCGGAGAACTTATTCGTATCTCTCGTCTTCTTAAAACATTGAACCGATCTCTTCAGTTCCTTTTTCTATATGCAATACATCGTTATACATATACTTATACCTTTTCTTTGTTGTTTGCCCTATTTTTCCCATATCCTTTCAATACAGTGTGGAAACTACTTATGGAATAAATTCAGTAATTTCAAAACGAATGATATTTTTGTAAAACACTTAAACAGGTCAACTTTTATTTGAGTCGCGCTGATTTTAAATAAGTACTGCACCTATTTGTGACGTCATCTCCTTCCGAGTTGTGACGTCGTATATATTTTTTAAATGGAATGCTATATTTTTTATATCATTTTGAAGATATGTAGTACTATTAAGTATAAACCTTTTTAATGAACCACCAGTACTTAGCTCTATTTTTAACAGTTCTTGAGATTTCGAGATTTTTACATTCCACCACAACAATTATAAAAAACGTCGAAATTTACTGATTATTTTTTAATCAAAGCAAAATTTGGTACTTTTTTGGATTCTAATATCGACAGGTATATCTATTTTTATAGTTTTTTCTTCTTTTAAATAATTTATCTACCACGATACACATTAAAGCCGATATTAGTTAGTCATTCGATGTAATCAGTGACAATCCTTGATTTGATAAAAAGCAAAATTTTTAATTGAAATTTTGCAATAAGAAGGAATCTTCAAAAGCTTTATTATATCCAAATCCTGAAGATCTAGATATTCCGCGGGACATATTATGGCTTCAGCAAGATGGCAGCTCACTATAATATGCCCTTTGTGTTCGACAATATAGAAAAATAAAGTTTTGCTAAATAGATGGTTTGGGAGGAAAGGATTCATAGAATGTCCAGCCAGATCGCCTTATTTAACTTGATTTCTTCCTGTGGGGTTATTTAAAGAGGAGTTTGCCAACAAGTCAGTGGGAAACACTTTGAGCATTTGCTACGTTAGTAATGAATTTTAAGTTTTTATGTTTACAATTATTAAATATTTATAAAAAAAATTTGCCGTGTACTACCCAAAACTAAAACAAAAATGGCTGACGTCATGAACAGAAGAAGCAACATAAAACAAGCAATATGAAAAACAAAAATTGACCTGTTTTAGCATTTTCGACAAATGTTATTATGTAGTTTTGAAATTACTGAATTTATTCCATAAGTAATTTCTACACTGAATAATTTATAATTTATAAAGTTCCCTTTATTTAACAAATGACTCGGGTCGTAAGAAAATTTGAAAGAAATTAAATTATACTGAGATTTAAAAAGCAACAAAAAAAAGAAGAAAGCATGATGTTTGACAAAAAACTTTATACGAATTAAGAAAAACAGGGAACGGTCAATATTAGTTAGAAGTATTTTAATAATCTACTACCGGTACAAAGAACAGGAAAAAAAAATTTGGAACATAGTAGAGAACATAATATGTACCTATATTATAACAAAGACAAATAAGTACAGGAAAAATAACCACAGCAAAGTATATAACCCTGAGAGTGGAAAACAAAATAGAAAAGTGAATTATTAGATACCTATAGTGATATGTATAGAAACACCTGAATATCAAATATCCATCAAAAGGGACTAAAAAGAGACGATTACTTTTAATTTAGGAAGAAAATAAACGGCTGAGAATAAAAAACAAAGCAGACGCAGTGATATCTAAAACAAACGGAGAAATAAAATAGTAGTTTATTATACGAGTTACTGTGTAAATTGGACGCTTTATGCCACAAGGGGTTTATAAAAGCACGAGTGAAACGAGTGCTTTAGTGAGCCCCGAGTGGCGCAAATCATTCAATCTACACAGGAACGAGTGTAATACAACGTTTTATCGTTCGACACAACCGCGGAAAGCTTTTAAATTGCTTAAAATCCATAAAAATAGTTTGACGTTTATCTGTCATTTTCATTATTCCATGACAGAGAGTGTTTACACAAGCGAGAATTTGAAAATTCTGACAGTGTCAAACGATAAATAGTATATTGTGCAACTAGTGCGGCAAGTTGTCGATTGCCCACGAAAGCGAAGTTGAGCGCACGAACGAAGTGCGTGCGCTCATTCGCTTGAGGATATCTTGACTTGACATTTGCTGTCGTTATTAATGATAGCTGACAGCTCAACAATGTAGAACTGGGGAGTTGGAATTTCTTGTGAAATATTAAATTGGCCAGCTAGACCACACTAGCAACATCGCAACAAAAAATCGAAATGACAGGTATTGATTTAATTTCATATGCTATTTTCTTTTCATGGATATCTTAGTTAAATTCGTTCCAACCTTTCGCATTATCATGATTATCATTTGAAGTTAAACAAATGTGCTAGTATAGTGAAATAGTATATAGTGCAACTAGTGCGGCAACTTGTCGATTGCCCACGAAGCGATTGCTCACTTCGTTCGTGCGCTCATTCGCTTGAGGGGGCAATCGACAACGCCGCACGAGTTGGACATACTATTTTTTATTGCGAATACGGAATAAATCCCAATATAAAATTGGAGTCCAGGGGCAAATTCAGTTTTCAGTAGTTTGTTTATTTGAATTTGCGTGTGCAAAGAATAATTTGCGTGCGACAAGTAAACTTTGAGCACCCAAATTATCAAATGGGCAAACAGTTACTTTACAACCGTAACCAAGGTTGCAAAGATACTATTTGTCTGCATGAGCAATAAAAAAATAGTATAAATGTCGTAGCCACGTTACAAAATCCGCCGTTTTATCAAATGGCTAGCCACTTTATAAAACGCGGCCACATTTTAAAAGCGTCGTTCATTTTGCATTATTTTACAATTCGGCTGGTGTTTTCAGCCATTTTGTTACCTGGCCTATAAAGTAAAAGCCACATTTTTAAATAGTATAGTAATGCTCCTTCCTCTTTATTGTAGAAAAAATAATATAAAAAAGAATCCTTGGAACGGAGAACGCATCGATGAAAATTTTAATAGAAAGCATGGCAACTGCCCAACATTAAAAAAAAATACCACGTAAACTCAGTAAAATGTATGACCTAATTGAAATAGGGGAGAAAAAGAAAAATTAGAAGCTGGAAAGTGATCCAAAACTCTATACTTTGGATGTTCCTGATACAACTCCAATATCTTTAAGAGAATGCCTAAGTAAAGTTTCACAATTTAGCGGTCAGGGTTTCAAAAATTGTCTATGTAAACCAAGCAAAAATAAGTGTGGACAGGATGTCTATGTTTCAAGAATAATTTGAAAAGCAACAATAAATTAATAGTTTCAAACATACATGGTGGGTAATAAATGTATAATATTCTATAGTTTCTATACAACAAAACATGCATATTTCATACCATTCCAATGACAAAATATTAATGCTCTTTGAGAATTTGGCTCTTAGATAGATATTTGAACGGCCAGTTTATAAAGTGGCTGAAAACACCACCCGAATTGTAAAATAATGCAAAATGAACGACGATCTTAAAATGTGGCCGCGTTTTACAAAGTGGCTAGCCATTTGATAAAACGGCGGATTTTGTAATGTGGCTACGACATAAATAAACCACGGTTGATTCGCATCTTGGGCAATAAAATAGCTCGGCTAAGAAAAATTGCTTCTCAACCTTGGTGTATAATTACTATTATAATGTATAATGTGTATCTATTAACATAATCTCTATAATAAAAATAAAATGCTGTAGGTACGTTGGTAAACGTATCACTTGGGAACGGCTGGACCCATTTGGCTATTTTTTTTTTTACATATTTGTAATAGTTCCAGTAAGGTCCTTATGAACAGAAAAATTGGAAAAGTTGCCCGGAAAATTGGCAACTTTTCCATCTTTTCTTTCCGTAAAAGCCTGACCTGAACCACTACGACTACTCTAAAAAAGAAATTTGACAAATCGGTCAAGCCGTTTTCAATTGGTGCGCTTACCAACGAACAGCATGCCATCTATATAATAAAAATGAAATGCTGTTCGTTGGTAAGTGCATCACTTAAAAACTGCTGGGCCAATTTGGCTATTATTGTTTTTTAATATTCGCAATAAAACTGACGATAGGAACGAGATATTTGGTTGAATATTTTTTGTTTTTTCTTTATGTTACCATGATGGAAAATAAATCAATTGAATGTTTTCAATTGAAAAAAAAAATCGGGAAAAACGCATTCCAGCCTAAATTAAAATAAAATTACATTATTTGTTTTTGTTTTTTTATTTCGCGATCTGTCCAAAAACAAATTTATGAAAATTTGTACCTATTTCGAAAGAGCAGTAATAAAAATATATACATACTTATTATTTATAGATCTACCAGTTGCGGACAGAAAATCTTGGACGCCAGTGTCATTCCACTAAAACTGCATTCCATTGTCATAAAGTGTAACCTTATTTTTCTAGTTTTGTCAATTTTGACATGTGTCATCGAACACGTTGACAGGTGGTTGACAAATCTTATAAACTTCAAACGTCAAAGTGACAGTAAAGGATAGACTAGATCAAAATGACAGAAAACTAACAACCAAATTAGGGGATTATCTTATCTACCAATTTTGATGTAATTCAAATTGTTTAGTTGCCAACTGAAATTTGATTACTCAGTACTGCTTATCATAATAAGTATTAAGTCTTGAACCCTCATTTTAAAGGAGCTCTAATATGTAACTTTTTTGTTGATCACTAAATTTCTCATTAAGACTTCCTTATTTGAGAACCAGTTTGATTGAGCTACTGAAATATCCGCTCTCGTTTAATTATTTTAATTATATTAGGTACTTATTATGTAGGTAATAGAAGTATTAGCTAAGAGTCAAGGTCCAAGTAATTTGTTTTAAGATTTCGTTAATTATTGCACAACTCTAAAAAAATAATCCACATCCACTTATACAGAGATCGAAAACTAAATTAGCCAAAGTTGGGCATGAAAAGAAACCGCTTGTCCTAGTTTTCGGTACATCTCTGTATTATTACATATTATGTGATCGTCGTTACAAATAGGCTTGTTTAAATTATACATAAAACCGCTTTATCAAAACCTTCACTGTGTTTGTTGTACAGTGAGATCGAAAACAAAATTAGTCATAGTTGGCCGTGCAGGAAAAGTCGCTTGTCGTAGCTTAGTCGAATTATATATTAAATGTCAAGTTCACCGTGTTAAACAACGAAAAGCGGCTTTTCCTGCCCGGCCAACTCTGTTTTCGCTCTCCCTGTATAATTTTTTTCTGACTAAAGGTGAAACTCCACATATTACAAGGATGGCGATTTGTTAATCCAAGTCTGCATAATTTTTTTATAAATAGTAGATTTCTATAAACAGTAGACAACACAATTAACATCATTGTAAAGAAAAAACTTTATCTTACGATTAACGATTATTTTTCAAAATGTCAAAATCAAAGAAATTATGTCCTGGAAGGCCTAATAATTATGACATTTTTGACGTCATATCAATTATTATATACTTCTGGACTACACTGTGTATAAATCTCTTCATAATTAACAAATCTGATTTAAAATCTTATAGGGAATGAATCTAAAATAAGCATAAAATGCGTTTGGACCCTCCAAGAATTAATTCAAAAATCGCCCGAAAGAAATTATTTATGCACTTAATTTATTTAATGTTTTCAAAAACGCTCAAATTTATGTTCAGCAAGGTTAAAAAGGCCACAATTAATTTTAACACTCTCTGTGCAAGTCTACCGAGGTCACTCCCAGTAAAAGTCCATAATATATGTATATAACAGCACTTACCAGAGTCTCATGGGAATCCAACCATGCACCCAACACACCGAGAGAAGTATTTATTTAAAACAATATCAAATCTATTTGTCCCAAATAAATGCCAGACCTGGATTTGGCGAAATAAATATAGCAGTTGAATCAAAGAAATCATAGAATTGAAGCATTTATTTGCTCGAAATAAATATATATTTCACCCAAGTATATCCAATTATTTGACTTAAATTAGTATTATTTGAGGTAAATAAACAGTACATTTTTCTTAAACATGTAGCTTAATTCATGCTAGTAAACTAACATTTGCCGCAAACAACTTTATATATTGAGAATAAGAATAATTTATTTATCTACAGTATACATATATGTTGATCTAGGAATATATTTATTTCACATAAATATATCATTTATTTCTCCTAAATTTATTGATATTGTTGGTAGCAAAATATCGTGCGTTCAACCAAAAAACGACGTCAAGTGAGCCATGGATTGCATCTTATCTCTGTCGGTCAGGTGCGTGGTCCTCATTGACCGACAGAGATGTAATGCAATCCATGACCCACTTCACGTCGTTTTTTGTTGTACGCACGATATTTATTTGCTGTAAAAATAAAATGGGAAGACAATATCGACTCAAAAAGTAAATAAATTTATTTAAAAAGGACTTAAAACATAACACATGAAACATAACATTACTCATAATTAGAATTATTCCTGAAATGTATATATAAACATTAACAAGTTGTATGTCTTGATTTGGAGTGGAGGAACAAGCCACTTCTGAGGTAAAATGAGATGTAGAAGCCACCGAACTGAGTTCGTGCACTGGGTAATATAGACTGGTATATCGTTTCTTTAGCTTTAATTTTCTGAAACAACAAATAATATAAACACAAAATATATAACAAGATTAAACATAAGCATTGGAAATACAGTAAGAAACTACCGTCGTGAGCTGTAGTGTTGGAAGGGCTCGTGCGTTTTGACACACATCACGGCCCTTTTAGATTAGTTGTTAATTAATTACCTACTACATATTACTACATCTAGTTGAATAAAGCGTCTTATTACAATACGTACCTCTCGTTCTGCGTGGATAATAATAATTTCGCCTGGACCCCAGTTTTAAAATTTAGTTGCGCCAACAGATTGTGGTCGAATTTTAAAAAAGCCTCCAAATCTTTCTTCCTCTACAAGTAATTACATGCCACTATTATAAATTGTAATGAAAGAACCAAGACTCACCTATGAATTTGTCTATTAGACTCTCCAGCCCGCATTCGGTTAACTTTTGTCGCATTTGATTATCACAATCACTTCTCACCAGAGCACAAACGACAATGGAAAACCACAGGAATATCATATGGTGTTGCAAAACTGCATAGTCTAAACAAACCTATAAAGACTGAACACGCAGAATCGAAGAACCGTTGTGAATTATAGAAAGAAAAAGACTGTGTATTTGGTAAAAGCATAGGTATATTTGTGACAATTAAATTTTATTTCTTTTAAAGAAATGTTGAATTATTGTGAGTATACGATCTATTTATGTGAATTATACAATTCCTGTTCGTTTAAAGTGTTATTTGTTTGCAACAAATAAATTATATTTCTTTCAAATGAAGTTAAGCAATTCGACCATTCACTTGAAAGAACTAAATTTATAATATGGTGGCAAACAAAGTAACTGCTAGACAATTAAACTAGATTTTGGACAATGTTTTGATATTCTGGGACACCATTTACTTGCCTCAAAATACCATTTTCTCTCAGTGCACCCATGGGTCTATTTTCAACTCATAATATCACAAGAAAACACCAATTTTCGCCACAGCAAAATTACCCAAAATCTGTCATTTACCTAAAATCTGAAACTACATACATACTTGATTTACGTTTCCGTGAAAGTAAGCGCAAAATTAAGGTAAATGTGTTGGTATTTAATTGATGCACACTTCTGAATAAAATGTTTAATACATTACAAAAGAATTTAGGGGCCCTAGGACGGTATCTGCGTAATTTTTTGATATAAGTAATCGAAAATACATTTATAATGAGCGTGGACATTTAGTTATTTATCGTTCGACACTGTCAGAATTTTCAAATTTTCATTGTCATGAAATAATGAAAATGACAGATAAACGTCACGGTATTTTTATGGATTTTAAGCAATTTAAAGGCCTTCCGGGGTTGTGTCGAACGATAAAACGTTGTATTACACTCGTTCCTGTGTAGATTGAACGCTTTACGCCACTCGGGGTTCACAAAAACACTCGTTTCACTCGTGCTTTTATAAACCCCTTGTGGCATAAAACGTCCAATTTACACAGGAACTCGTATAATAATAGTATATTTCGATACGAGTGCGCTGTCATGACACTTTTCAGGGGCGAGGGCGAATTTGAGCGAGCCAGAGCCCCTGAAAAGTGACGCACGAGTATTGAACAGCGTTTTTTGTATCCGTTCCCGCAAAATGAGACAAAGTACAAATTTACAACAGATTTTGAGGTTAGGTTGACAGCTGTCAGATTAAATACATATGGCGTAATATCCTATGTATGTTGCTATGTATTTCATTATGCACTATGTGTTTCACAAACGAATACAAAATAGTATATTATAAACCAAGGTAGAGAAGTAATTTTTCTCAGCTAAGCAGTATTAATTCCCGAGATGCGAAGCATCGAGGGAATTAAGTTGCGAAGCTGAGAAAGGGCTTCTCTACCGTGGTTTATATATTATTTTTTTCACTACTAGCAGCTTAAATCGTTAAATAAATGAAGCATCAAAAATACAATCGTCTAGCGGGTGCCAGGTCACAGTTAATCCTGAATAGACGTTGACGTCTCTGAACATTTGTTTCTTCCGTGGATCGTTGCAAATTTTGGCTCGCGCGTCGCGCTCAACCCCTTAAAGAAACCTACTCCAAGAATGTCATATTTTCCTGTACGTGAAACTCGAAATTTGGACAGGATCGACTGTGACTGGCATCCGAGGTTATGTATTTTTTTTTTGACATTTCTCCGTCAGAGACCGGATTTTCGTGTAAAAACTTGCACAATGCATACCTGTGCTTTTGTAATAATTTAACTTCGTTTTTTGTTTTTTTGCATGAATTGCAGTTAATTAATGTCTAATATTTGCAACTGGTGCAATTTGTGAAAATCGAAGGGCGCTGTTGTTAAGTAGGAAGATAAAATAATCGATATGCATTTTGCATCAAATCCGGTCTCTGCCCATTATTAACTACTGGTCAATAATGAAAAAATTATTAACTACTAGGAAAGAAAAACAACTTCACACCTCCTCTACAAACTATATAATCGTACATTCTACAGCTAGTAGTGAAAAAACTACTATTAAAAATGCTGGATTTGTCAACATGTCAAAATCACAGAAATTATATCCTGGAAGGCCTGCCTGGTAAGACTTTTTTAACGTCATATATCAAAGTTGACGATATACACTTTACGCTCTCAGGTAGAGAATTTGAACGCTGTACATAAAACCACAAAAAGAAAAGAAAAAAACACAAAACTGTAGTAAAACCATGTTTATTAATTAAGTATTTAAACTTTTCTACATCCGTCCACACTTGAAATGGGTACATAAACACAAACACAAATACTGTGACCAAACTAGTGTATTGCAATAAAAGAGTGGAGGCAATAAATGAACATATAGTTTTTGTAAAGTAATATAAATTTAGTCCTTATCGACGATAATTATATCTGTTGTTATTAGAGGATTGGTATCCGTCTCTGTAGGGCCCTGGCGGACGCCTCTGAGACTCGTTCCTGTCCTGAGAATAGTTACGGTTATGGTAACCTTGGTTACCGCCCCGGTTGTACCCTTGATTGTACCCGGAGTTGTAACCCCCTTGCTGGTAGCCTCCTCCAGAACCGTGTCCCCGGTTGTAGGTGTTATAGCCGCCTCCTTGATTGTAACCTGTAAGGAAAAAGCAAATGTTATGTTCCCTTTTCTTTCATCTTAAATTATCTCCGCAGCGGTAAATAAAATTCGCCGACGGAAGCACAAAACAGCTCTCGAAAGTCACCCTAATAAACCCTATCTAATCCTCGAATTTCATCAGCCCCAAAACTTCTTCCTATCGAATCACCCCCTCGACCGCACACGTTGATTGCCTCCGTTGACCGGTCCGTGTGTTGGAAATTCGTGAATTTTCCGCTTCTGTGCACAATGTGATTTCCATTTCGTTATACGTTGCCGACAACCCAGCTAAATCTCTCTTTACCGACGCCTTACCGAAAGTACAAGCATTGATTAAACCGACAGTGTTTTTGAAAAACACAGTAAAAAAACTAGGTGGCAAACAACACAAAAAAGATAAATATACGAAATTTGATATTATGATATGTAATTTCATAAATATATTTTGTTGGCCTACGTTATTTTCTTAGGGTTTGCGATACTCATTTTCGGAAGGAAAATCGCCTTTTGAATATCTCGGCTGTTAAACATGAACAGTTAGTTTTATGCTGCTAATTGGCATCACTGCACAAATGTCATTTGTGCCAAGTGGAAATGATCGGAAATTGCAATCCTAGCCATCCTCCGAATTAATCGAATCTAAAATTGAAGAAAAAACTGAACGAATTGAAGAAACGAAACAATTCAAAGAATTTATGAAACGTTCGACCTATATAAAGATGTCAAGTAAAAGAATACAAAGAAACTGAAAAATCAGCACAAAAAAATTCAATAAAACGTAAGGAAAATATTTTGATTAATAAAGAATCCATAGAATCCAAATAATTTTATAAATCGAGGAAACGCCACATAATCTGATTCGAAAAAATTGAAAGAATCCAGCAAACCAAAAATCTAAGAGGTCGGAAGAAACACAATGGTTCAAAGAATTCAATAATAAAAAAACAAGCCAGAAAGCCATAACAAAAAAAAGAAGATCCCAAAGATGTAATAAACACGAAGAACCCGATGAAAGTGAGAGAATCAAAAGAAACTTGAAGAACCCAAAACTGAAGAACTTGAAAAAGTCGAAGAACCCAAAAGACTTAAGAATTCGAAGAAATCAAAGAAAAGCCACTGAAAAGAATATGAAGCTAAGAATCGGGAGAACCAAACAACTTAACAATCTCAAGAAATTGAAACATCCGAGAAAGCGACAAAAATGAGAAACCAAAAAAAAATCTCGAGGTATGCACCTAAAGAACTTGCAGAAAAGTGTTCGAAAAACACGAAATTGAAATAGTATATTACGACCCAAAGCCAGAAAGTTGAAGGGGAAAGCCGAGGTTTTTACTGGTCGGGGCGGGCTGCTACACAAAAGCGGCTGTTCCTGAAGTAATACGCGGCCGGGAAGACCGTCTTTCGGCTATAGGATGCAGAAAAATCTGAAAATCCAGTTCAACTTCTGACATAATATTTGTCATCCAGTTTACGTAAGAACACAAACTTCGTTTTAAAAACAAACAAGTATGTGGTTATTAATTAACAAACTATTAAATTAAAAACAAAAATATCAATTGAAAGAAACAAAAATCAAGAGCCTAGAAAAGGTTGCACAATTATTGTTAATGATCCCCTAATAACAAGAGAATTTTTATAATTTACAACTGAGCTGTTTAATTTGGGGTTTTGTCCATTTGTATCATCGGTTCTCAACCGGTGGTTCGCGAACCCCTTGGGGAAGATTTTAGACAAACAGAGCCGGCGGGCAGTGAAAATCCAACAATAAATTTTAACTTACACGGAACTGTATGTATCGGATCTTTATAAATTATTAAACTTTGGAACCTAAGGTCTCTAGATGAAAAATTCTCTTTCTAACCTGTCCTGTGGCGAAGGCTTTGGAACCTTGATAATTTCTTCCGTCCAACCCATGGTGTTCTCACTATTTTTCCAAGATTAGTTGAAATTGGTATAAATTCATACAATCAGCAAATATTGAAAAGATAACCTTAAATGCGGATTCTGTCATTAAAATCCTTGACGAATCGATAAAAATCCCTAATTCTTTTATATTTTTCTAACACATTAGAACCCATCCTATATCTATCTCTTTTAATTTCCATAAATAACTAATGACGGTACCTTTAGAAAGAGAATTTCTCATCTAGTGACCCTATTGGAACTTTCTATGATCCCTTTTAACCGTTGAACGAAAGAAAGAAAAACGATCTATTGGATTAGTCTTATTGTCCTTTACTTTACTTCATTCTGTATGTCGTCCATTGGCATAAGTAAGAGAAAATTGTAAATTTTAAAACGTACTCAGTTACAGGTAGATATTACTTTACCCGCTAAACAAAAACAGTTTCCTGAATCTGAATTAGTCCTCCCTCCACGGTTATAAACAAAAAATATAATAGTAGCCCACAAGTGTCCGCCCAAATCAGTCTTTTGCATATTGTGAAGTAACACGTCCGCCTAAGAGAGGCTCCACTGTAGCGCGCGATCCGCATGCATGAAATAAAATCAAATACATAGCTTCGGAAAACTATTTTTCGAGGGGCGGCATCGGTGGAGTGATTGTCAAATTAGGCGTGTCAGTGGTGGTGACGGCCGCACAAAAGCCTCAATTACGCGCTCTGCCGCCGGCAGAACGGTGTCATTGTTGCGTCACACCCACAAACAAGGGCACAATGCTCGACAATTTGCTTGTTTTCGGTCGGAGGACACAACGGAACGGAACGATGCGATGCGACGCTGTTCATGGCGGCGAATTTTCAACAGATTAAGATTCGGACGACGATAACGGTCACAAACACGCCGACGTACATAATAATACGAAACGGGGACAACGCGGCCCCTCACGCATAAACAAAAGAATAAATTCAGACTGTTGGACTAATACCGATTCTTTTCGGAAAATAATCTTGAAAGTTTGGATGCAGCAGTTTGGTGGATGATAATCGGATATGGCCGTATGACATGGAAAACAAAGAGTGAGTCGGTCATTGCTGGATTTAGATGCACCCTCATGAAAACGGGTTATGCAGTTCGAGCGTTAGAGAATAAAATCATAGATTTTGTCTGTGTTTCTCCAGGTAGACGTGTACCTATACACGTTTGCATATACCACAAGGCCGAAACCGGTCTACGGTTTCCAAATGATGACAGTTTTGTTCACATTAAATATTTCAATTTTTACAAAACAAATTGAGTTAAATAAACGAGATCCACAGAGCTAAAAAAACATATTAGAAGCCAACTTGGACCAAACGGTGCTCACTTTATTGGTCGCCCTATAAACAACTTCCACCTCGTTGATTTAGGCAATAACGTCCCGCCTCCACCAAGCTGTCTATTAACGCAGTGTGCACTGACTTAAAACCGATTTAATTGCAATCGTATAATAATGGAAGTACGTAAGGGTCACGTGTCAGGTTCGCCACGTGCCACCAATCACCTATTAAAACAAACAATCGACCCTTCACCCCCTACATTATTGTCTTGACGTCAACAACAGCCGAGGGTTTCTCGCAATATCAACGTCGGATTTAATCGCTCGATCCAACCGAAAACGTAGAAAAAAACAAATCTACTTCACTGACCCGCAATCATTACCTCTGTTTTGATAATTGTTCCTCCTGTCCATATTGGAAGGCGGGGGCACGTGCGAATACTGCCCCGGATGTGATTTGGGGAGGTGATGACCCATCATTCGGTGACCGGCGTCGCCCAAGTTCGCCCTAAATCGTTGATATTAGATTTTCTTTGAATGTAATTAATTGCGAATTTAATACCTGGTGGTTGATGGCACCATACCGATTATTGGTCTCCAGTTTCTGTTAGCTTCAGGATCGAGGTCGGTGGGCTTTAGGACTCGTGGAGGATCCACGGCACCTTTTAGGCGTTTTGCAGGGAATACGAACCCGGGGGAGTACTTGGGATCGCGGAATTTCACGCAACAGGCGGTGTTGTTGGCAACGGCGTCCAAACCAACCACTGGAGAGTCTAAGAAGCTGAAAGAAAAATGGCAGTGAGACGACGGTTGGCTAATAATACAAGTTGTCAACTCCCCCCCCCCCCAAAAAAAAAAAAAAAGGACGTAGGAGGAAATGCGCCTGTTTTCTTAATTAAAAACACAGATACACCATTATGAAGATTACCAAAATATAAAAAAATATAGTTTCCTCATAAAAGGTCTTTTAGAAGTCCCGCGGCCCCACCGAAAGAAAAAAGAACAAGATTCTGGAAATGTGAACCAGAATATCCATAACTTTCAATATATTGTCAGTAATTAGTGAAAAAATTGATTTTTCCCTTATTGTTAATTCTTTATTATTTACACTGGATATTTAGGAGTTTATTGTTAGTTATTTAACAAAAAATAAGTTACATCATTTTTAAACAAAGAGCGGTGATTTCCGAAGGCTCTGGCTCATTTTAGTCCAAGCAAATTATATTAGACTTTTAATAAGAAATAATTTATAAAGTTTTGAAATTTTTCTTATGAGCTCCCAACAGGGACCCAAATAAAAAACCGAAGAGTTTCGACCCCCCCGGGAGAGCTTCATCCCCTTTTGCCCAAAAAAACCGCCTCCGAGCGTCATGAAGCTATTCTGCATTTATCTTGTAAACGGTAACTCCGACGAGAAAATGTTATAGGAATCATTATGCTATCCATTAAATTCTGCATAAGGGGCCGTCCATTAATTACGTGAGGTGTTTTTCTGTTAATTTGGACCCCTCCCTCCCCCTTGATGAGGTTTGGTGAGATTTGGTAAAACCCCCTCTCCCCCTCACGTGAGATTTATCCCTTACAATTTTTAAATAATTAATTTTCATGTATGTTCATGTATTTTGCTAAATACATACCACCATATAATAGCGCGTTTAAGGGACACTATAACAAATTTATTTAAAAATTTACCTTCCCTTATTGTTTACTTACTCCATGGGCATGGGCGTTATGTATTGTTCGTTGAAAGATTTTTTAACGCAGCGGGGATTTCCACGAAAAGTCCGGTAAATAAATTGTGCCGCAATTGTCTCAATTCGGGGAATCCCATACATATAAGATATTTAATACTGTCTATACTCTAGATTGCTATTGTAATAAAAAAAATGTTTGCGGACAAAATAGAAAACCTTTAAAAAAGTAAAATAATAAGTTTTATGTTTTTTTTTTATATTCAATGTATTAATGTAAAAAGTTGACGTGAGATTTTCAATGACACCCTGCTCCCTTTAGATGAGATTTGATGAGATTTTACTGGACCCCTCGCCCCCCCCCCCATTTTGAGCTCACGTAATTAAAGGACGACCCCTAAAATTGGTCTCATGAAGTTTTTGCTACCCAACGCTGCTTTTGCCTTCGCGCTGAAAACTATACTCATTTTCCAATGTCATTTATGATTGGGTGGGAGAAAACTTCATGAGATCAATTTTATGCAGAGTTGAATAGAGAACACGTCCGGTAAAATTTTTTCGTCGGAGTTACCGTTTACAAGAAAAATGTAGAAAAGGTTCATGATGTCACGCTCGGGAGCGGTTTTTTGGGAAAAATGGGATGAAGCTCCCCCCGGTGGAGAGGGAACTCTTCCGATCTTTATTTTTGTCCCTACTGGGGTTCACAACCAAAATTTCAAATCGGGAGGCGGAAATATTATCGAATACAAAATATCGAACACAATTTGTCGAAAGTACAAAATATCGAAAAACAAATCATCGAAAATACAAAATATGGAAATACACAATGATCCACGAAAAAACAAATTTTCACTCAATCTGCCCTGTCCACATTTCTTAACGTACATACAGGAAAATATGACCTCCTTTGAGTATGTTTCTTTAAGGGGTCGAGCACAAAGCGCGAAGCACCAATTTCAATGATTCACGGAAAAACAAATTTTCACTCAATATATCCTGTTTGTTTTTCAATATTTTGTAGTTTGGATATTGTGTACTTTCGATATTTTGTTTTACGACAAATTGTGTTCGATATTTTGTAATTCGATAACATTTCCGCCTCCCTTTCAAATCTTTATAAATTATTTCTTCTAAAAAGTCTAATTTGGTGACAGATGGGCGTTACCCCTCCTACACCTCTGCCCTCCCACCTTTACCGATGTTTGACAACAAAGCCTTGTACAGAAAAAAACTGCTCTACAATTTTGTTTCTATACATTTTTTGCTCCCACTAATGGTTAACATTTTCTCGTCGGACTAACCGTGTAAGAAAAAAATTGGGGAAAAGCTTCATGTCACACTCGGGGGCGTTTCTTTTGGGCAAAAGGGGATGAAGCTCCCCCGGGGGAGTGGGAACTATTCGGATCTTTATTTGGGTCCCTGTTGGGAGTTCATAACCAAAATTTCTAAACTTTATAAATTATTTCTTCGATTCTTCGTTTTTTCGTCTAATTTGCTTGGACTATTTAGAAACCCCACAAAAACTCTTGGGAATGGCGGCGAGTGAACATCGATAATCCCTTTACCGCAACATTATATAAAACTATCGTGTGTTCAACAAAAACGACGTCAAGTGGGTCATGGATTGCATTTCATATTTGTCGGTCAGTCAGGACCACGCACCTGACCGTTAGAGATGAGATGCAATCCATGGCCCACTTGACGTCGTTTTTTGTTGAACGCACGATATTTGCATTAACTATTTCATCTTCATATTATTTATACTCATTTAGACGACAATTTATAGAATTTGTCAGGTACAAATTTATGCTTCCAATTGACGTTCCTCCGGGGCTCTCCAGCCCTTTTAAGGTAATTTCGTGACTGTATTTATTCATTTCTTCTTCTTCTTCTCAAGTATGTATTCCCACACCATTTTCACTTTATTATTTACACTCGATATTTACAGTTTTTTTTAAATTGTATAATTGGCTAAAATATGAACAATTTCAACTTTGAACGCATCTTTCTCAGTCAATTGGTGTCAGATTTTAAAAAGCAGTATGCAATTTTAAAGATCATTTAATTGTCTATAAAATAAGCTTACACACTCTCCTTCATTTCTTGTTGTTATTAAGCTGGAAGCTGGGCTTGTAGGTCCATGCCCGTCTAAACTTTTTCCGCAAAAATCTAAGCCGGTTCGAAATCTGAATGGACTTTCGTCGTTATTGTAAATAAGAATAATTTCTTAAATCTAAAACACCACAGTTGTCCATTTTTGAAATGAATAGTCTACCAGAAGTAGCTGCTCAAGTTGTCCTTATTCAACAAAGCTATAGTCGGCAATTTGTAGCTCAACAGCTAAATTTTAATCGATTAGCGGAACAAAGAATAGTCCAACGCTTTGAGGAGAGTGATTCCTTCAGTTGGCGACCAGAAAGTGGTAGAAATCCATGTACATCTGTGAGAAACGATCGTTTTATCACAACTTCGTTGCGAATGACGGCTCTTTACATTTAATGGTAGCTGCTAGTGACTGGACAGTGAGATGAAAACTGCGATGGGGCAACATGACACCTCACACACCTGCAAGAGGTCCAAATGGTTTTTTGGCTTGGTTTTCCACGAAAGCATTTATACTGGGCTGTAAACGATGGAGCTCTGTTCTATTCTCAGATGAAACAAGTAGAAACGAGTATACCGGCGACCAGAGGAACCATTTACGTGCTGTTTTGACAAAGAGTTGTGGTAGCTGTTGTTATATGATATAGGGTGGAATAATATCCCCACAAACTGATTATATTTTTGTATTTTCATTGCTGGTACCATCCGTGGACGCAGGAGGAAAGCTTTGATGGTTGCAGATTTGGCGACCATTTGAAATAAATTGTTAGAGAATACAAAGGTGGTCTAAGAGGAATAGAGTGGCCAGCACGCAGCTCTGACCTGTACCCCATCGAGAATATAAAAAAATAAATATGCACAAAATATGAAATACAAGAAAGATAAAGAAATAGTGAGACGTAAAAAATTGTGACAGCTTTATATTATTCGTTATTACTTTTACCTCTCTGTGTCAAAGCTGTAAAATCGAAAACAAAATTGATCTTTTTACGGCATAGGAGGCAACAGACCCAATTAGAGTTTTACACTGTTACGCCGCAGCCGGGAATCGAACCCGGCCCCTCTACTTACCACTAGACCATCGAACGTACTAATATTTTTATCAGGTAAAGTAAAAACTAAATAATTTTCCAAATTTGGAGATATTTACCCCCCATATGAAACAGCCTCCTCCGACAAAAGCACCGTTCCTTGCATCCCTTGTATGGATATATGAACTTCCATGGTCTGCTCGATTTTCTGGACATACAACTGCCGCACTTCGTTATATCCTGTGTTTTTAGCACCTACGTATAACCGATCATCGCCCCTGATGTTTCTCTTGACTTCTGCGTTAGACAGCTCATTATATAGTGGTTCCAGCGCCTTAAACAATCTATCCTCGTTGACAAAAGGCAACAACGCCACCCCTTGCCATGCGAACTTTTTTCCGTTCAAATCGATCTTGAAATCCTCAGGATAAAAATCAATAATTGTCGATTCCTACAATCAATCAGTAGATAAATTGTATTAAAAATAGACAAAGTACTAACAGGATCTGACATAAGCTTTGCCCATGGTTGGGGCACGTGCTTACTACTCGCCGCCGGAAACACACCCATGAGTTGTTCTAACGGCCGGAACTAAAAATAAAGCATCATTACACCCGGACGCACATTTACGATATGAGAATTACTGGTTTTGTGTCTTGTTCAAACTCTGTACTGAGTCCTGCAATATGAACGAAGTCTGAGGCGAATGGAGCATAATGGTAGGGGAAATACCATTTCCATGAAGCACAGCCTTGGTAGTAATAACGTAAGACCCAACAGAGACCTCTGACGTAATGTAACGCTACATTGTTCCTGGAAATCGCAAATAAAGTTGTTACAAGAAAAGTAAAACGTCTAGAACCTAAAGTCTAAATTTTCGGGACTGGCATCGAATTTGGACTCGTAGTAACGATCCTTAAATCCATCTTCCCATAATCTGACTTCATCATGAGCCTGGTCATCGTCGCTTTCGTTATCTTCTTCATGGGGACGCTTTTGGCCGCGGTTGTCACGGTTATCAGAGCGCTGACCATCTACAGGGGTCAGCATTGACTCTAAAGGTGCATTTGAGTGCATTCCAGCTTTGCGGATGGCGAAGGCTTCTTGCCGTGGGTTGGCCACGGGGGTGGTCTGCCCCAATGACTGTAAAAATAAATATTCATACTAACAAATTCTATTTTCACTGTAAAAAAATAGAATTAGACAATATACTCTACGCTACCGCTGCTCTGTTAAATAATAAAGCAATATTCTTACCCTTGGAGCAAACTGTGTATCCCTGACCAAGTTCCAATTGGGCTTAAACTCATTGAAACCGTCAGTTCTACGCCTCTTGGCCTTCTCCCTCGCTTTGAACTGCAGCTCCTTCTGTTGTCGCGTCTTAAAAATTTCGTCCTCGGCCTTACCCAGCTCATTCATAATCAACTGAACACGTTCCAAATTTACATCGCCGCTATTCGTCAAATATCCCTGAAGCAACAAGTTTAACAACAACATTAAGGATAATTTTAAGACAAACCCCCGTTTTGTAAACGCAGTCTTTATACAATCTAACCAGACGATCGATTGCACCTTCGCGAATCTCCAGACTTGGCAAATGTGGGAGAAAATCGTTACCAACGAAGAAACACATGAAGACCCAATCGTCCACGACCCTTTCAAACTCATATTTGAACGGTAAGTTTGGCATCTGCAACTCCCTTTCTAGGTACTCCTTGAGGACATTCAAGCGCACAAAAATAAAATCAGTTTCAGCACAAATTTTTTGTGAGTCAACTTCAACAGTTGCCGCGCTTCCGACGCAATCTTTCATCTCGTGGCCTAATTGCCCGCAGATTTCGCAAGGTCTAGGTTTGTTGGGTTTAAACTCCTCTCGAATTATGGTGAAGTTGGGCTCATGCGTCGCTAGACCTAACATGATCAGGTCGGCGTCGGCCCCGCAGAGGCAGTGTTGGGTGTTGGGGTCGTGGTCGGGTTGAGCTCGCTGCTTCCTGAAGAACCAAGTTTATTAGGAAGATTAAAAAAAATAGTGCATACCTGATGTAATCCATGATCTTGTGCTCGCCCTCTCCAGGAACGTTAGCATCTGACAATATAACCTTAATGCCTTGCCACCCAGGATCATTGTTCAACCTCTCATGAATGTAATAATGCAAACAGTCTGATAACCTAGCCATGAATGGGGTCCCTGGGGTTATACAATTAGAATCAAAATGTTCCTCCTTCGGCTTCTCATCTGGAAGCTGTGCTCCTCGCAACAACAACTCGGCCCTAACTTTCTTAATCTCGCTGATCTTCTCGACCGTTTCTTTCGAAGCTCGAAAACGTCGCGACCGCTGTTGGTTCATCTTCGCACGGGGCGCAACCCCATCAATGGCCATGTACAAAACCTTCCTAGGTCTCACAATGTTAAAAATTCTATCGATGCACTCGAATATTGCAACCATCATCTCGTCTTCATTCCGCGGTGCGGGTCGGTCTTCAGGATGGGTACATGGATGAATAATTCCGTTCATATCAAGGTACAAATTGTCAAATTCAACTCCATTGGGGTTGGGTTCGGCGGAATTCGTGGGGACACGCACTCCGTTCACGTCCACGGCCTAAAATTTGTTGTAAGATTGGGAAGTCTGTAAACATAACCGTACTTTTTGTTCGATGCAGTGGACTATCACGGAGGGGTATTTGCGGCTCAGCCAGCGGAAGAAAGCTGGGACTCCCATGCTGGAGCGTCACGTTGTTGGTCAAAATAAGAGTTTCTTCGGATTATTGCTTTATTAGCATCACGGTTACTTTTGCGACGGTCACCCAAAGAAACTAACCTCAACTTTTTGACAGATCAAAGAGCGTCTGTGAGATTCGGGAGCTCCAACTGTAAATAGACAAAGATTCCCGCCAAATTTAAATAATAAATCAACCTCCACCGCATTAAATTGATTTGATTTCACAACACAATAAATTACACTATAAAAAAACACATTGGGAATTCATAACACAAGACATTAATGCCATTCAATTTTTATTTTTACTAATATAAGCAACATCTATTGGAGATTCCATTAATAAACAAAACTTAAAAAAGTGGAATGTGTCATGATTTGCTTAATTTTGCTTGGGCACATATGAGAGAACAATTGCAGACTTCGGCGATATTGGCAAATCCTTTGCCGGGTGCTTTATACTGATGTTGACATCCGTCTCATTGTAATTAGCGCTAAATAATAACACTGTTACTTCTTCAGAAACAGTCTTGAAGACAGCTGAAAAGTCGACCACAGTGCGATCTTCAGTGGGATTATACGCCACTAAAATGCCAGGATTACCAGCCGCGACCCTAAAATAATAAAATAATTCAGTTAGGTATTGTATATTTTTATGTCAATTAACAAAACAAAAGTTGAGATTAAAAAACTCTTAGAAAACAATCAACTTACCACTCTCTATGTAAGGCAAGAACAAGAGAAAAGTTTAAAAAAAAATATGTATTAGAATCAGAGGATATTGGCTTACCTATCAAAAGCAACGACTGAGCCGTTATTTAATGAATGTACAGCAAACGACCCTCGCATGATCGACTGGGAACTTCGTATTTTCAGCAATTCCGCATTGTCATGGGCTGCAGATGTAATCAGTGGGGTACCAGGCAAAAGATAAGTAATGATGTCCCATTCGCTGGTGGAATTGACCCTCCAAAGAGGCCAAGTGAAGTTATTGGCTTTGAAAACGGTGTCAATCGCTTGTACTACACTCGTCGCGTTGGTATTTTGTTTAAGGAATAAATGCGATTGAAGTGGCAAGTCAACAACATAGGAACTGTTCAATTTGTAGGCTTCAATGTTGGCGCTCAGATCCTCGCTAACCATGAAAGGCCCGTTGTCTGTGTTATTCTTCACGATGTCCTTCCATGTCTTCAACAAAGATGCCAAATCTTGGATATTTTCAGTCTGAGTGTGTGTGTAGAAGCAGTAGTCTGTTAAGACACAGCCACCCCGGTTTGGCGCGAGGCTTTCATCGGAAAACTTGGAATCTACGAGAAGATTCGGGGCCCCCTTCAATCTGATTCCTCCTACTCCGTATCGTAGGAACTTTTTAATAGCCTCAGACAGCTGGTTGGTTACATTAGGATTCCTGAAATTAAGATGGGGAACCCCCGTTGGTGCGTAGTAGTACTCGTTCCGTTTATCAGAATACTTCCAAGCAGAGGTGTTTTTCACAGAAACCCAGTTATTTGGAGGCTGAGGCCCTTCTCCATTATTCAATAGTTTTGGCGGCTGCCAGATGTAATAATCAGCAAATTCTGGATCTTTGTACTCGGACTTATTAAACCAAACGTTAGAAAATCCAGATTGCAACTCAACTATCACGTTAATTTCCTGATCCTTGTATTTTTGAATTGACTTTATGAACTCATGCGTCTCGTCGAAAGTGCCATATACATCCTCAACCCAGGAGAGGATAACGCCTGTTGCACCTAAAGTCTTAAGTTTGCTTGGTTCGACGTCGGAGTCCCGCTCTACTTCAGCGAGAGGTCCTTTCTCCCACCAGGTCCTCGGAGGTGGGGGGTTGCATTTCGGTGCCGCTAAGATAATCAAGATGGCCCCCAAAAGCATTAACCCCCACAGAATCCAGAAGGTGATGAACAAGAACCAGCGCAGTCGCACCCAGAAGGGGTCGTTTGCGTATTTCATCAGCTCTTCTTTTGTAAGACCCACAAAAGCATTCTTGATTTCGCCTGGGAAAAAAGCAAAATAAATTGCAAAAAAGAGTAAATTCTTAATCAAGTTTACTTTTTAAATCTCCTAATTTTAACGTAATTTGAAAAACGAGGAAACATTAGCTTTGTCTTACAGAAACTACTATTAAATGCAGTGGCGCTTTTTGGAATAAATTGAAGGACAAGAATTCTTTCAAGTTGTGAAAAATATTATGAATAAACGACCGTATATTCTCCCTCTTGAAATCGTCTTTCTGATATAGTCTTTTTTATATACATTCATTTATTGTAGCCATGCATTGAAGAAAAAACAATTTTGCAATCTATTGATTTGGGCGTGTTAAGTATATTTGGTTGCATAATTCACAAGCGAATATATCTAAAAACTGCAAAAAGCGAATATAAGCTGGTCATTCTATACCATTACACAAGTGTTCTCAAATCTACAATAACTTGATCATAATTTTGCAGCCCTAATAAAATCCTTAATGGGTGGTAGTTATAATACACATGGAATAACGTGTAGGTCTGTTGCGTCATACGTCCAACACGGGACCAACTAATTGATTGCATCACTGGTCTGTTTGCATATTCACTTACCAATATCAAGTTTGGCGTCGCCGTTCTGTTTCTCATTTGTGGAAACTTTGGACTCCTCTTCTTTAGCAAGCATCTTCTCGTCTGCGCCGTCTGCCTCAGGACTACCCGATTGCGATTTCACTATGCTCTTAGGTCGTGGAACCACCTCTTCTTAAAATAGCATACTTGTTTTATTTTTAAAGAACCAGTCTGATGCAATTATCTTACCTTCCAAGTCAGTCTCTGGAATGGCTTTGTAGCTGGCCGGCAAGTCCGGCGTCGGCTTCGCCGTTAATTCCAGCTTGTTTCCGTCCATTATGCTGCAATTACAGTGGAATTGTTGTGGTAATTACGAAGCAACAAACAAGTTCTTGGGGGTAATCAATAACTTAGCAACGGAAGATACAACCATCAAACGACGAAGCCAGTTGACATCTGGCTTGTAAATGACGTCCTTGTTTTTTTGACTCTAGAGTACCAACTATTTTTGTATAACAGAATTCCCTAATATGACTATGAATTGTGATTGAAATGCATCAAAATAAGTAATAATTACAGCTGTTTTTCTGGTGAATACGAACGAAAAAATAAAATCGACGCAATTCAATCATCTAAACTCCTCAATAATGACGCCAATTTTTATTTACATCTGGAATCTTAGGGGTGGATTTCAAATTTCTCAGGTTGTCTAACTCGCGGTCAAAACAAAACTTGCCGCCATTTATTTCTAAAAGAAATTTTGCTATTTCCCACTCGTATTTTCTTCAAAATTTGTAAAATTAAAATAAAGTAACTCAATTTATTCACAAAAATATTTGAATTAGTATCATGTTTTTGTTCCATTATTGGAAATTCACGTTTCCATGACAACCGCTTGCATACAATAACGCTACAACGCCACATTTCCAAAAATGTTTTCGGCTAATGTAATAAAAGACGGTGACTTCACCAAAACAGTTTACTCCTTGGTGAGTATTACTAATTAAAACTGTTCTTCCAGACATCGCCAAAACCGTTTCAGATAAAAGACAATCGTTTTGCCGAGGCCATCAAGATCCTGCATGGCATTCCCGAGTCAAATTCCACCCGGGCCGGACTCTCATTGTTGGCGTATTGTTACTTCTACATTCAGGACTTCAATAACGCCGCTGGTTACTACGAGCAATTAACACAGATGTACCCCGATAACAATGATTATAAATTATATTATGCTCAGTCCTTGTATCAAGCTTGTCTTTACGACGAGTCCTTCCAAGTGACGAAAACTATTGTAGACGACTCGGAATATAAGGGACAAGTTACTAAGCTGCAGGCGGCGATTAAATACAGCCAAGAAGATGTACTTTCGGCCAAAAGTTTGGTAAATGCGTGTCCGTCGGAGGACCCTGACAAAGAAGTGAATTTCGGATGTCTTTTATACAAGGTGAATTTAATTGCTATTCTCGCTTGAATAATCTGAAAATTACAGGACGAGGAGTATGAAGAGGCCATGGCGAAATTTACAACCGCCGTACAGAATCAGGGTTTCAAACCTTATTTGGGCTACAACATAGCCCTGTGTTACTACAGACTCAAAGAATACGGCCCTGCGTTGAAATACTGCGGTACTGCTAAATTCCTCAACAATTTTTATTCTAATATTCAAATCCACAGCTGATATTATCGAACGAGGCATCAGAGATCACCCCGAACTCAGCATAGGTATGCAAACTGAGGGGATTGAAGTCCGGTCTGTTGGGAACACTCTCACTTTGCACGAAACTGCTCTCACGGAAGCCTTTAACTTGAAAGCGGCCATTGAATATCAACTTAAAAACAGTACGTTCTGAAGCCATTAAAACGAGTAGTAATTTATATTTTGCAGTGGATGCGGCTCGTGAGGCGCTTACTGACATGCCCCCACGTGCGGAATACGAATTAGATGCTGTTACTCTCCACAATCAAGCACTGATGAACTTTGAGCAAAATCCGACTGAAGGATTTGAAAAGTTACAATTTCTCCTGCAACAGAACCCCTTTCCTCCGGAGACTTTCGCAAATCTTCTCTTGCTGTACTGCCAGCATGAGTGTTACGACTTGGCTGCTGACATCCTGGCCGAGAATGCCCATTTGACCTACAAATATCTCACAACTGTATGTAGGTCCTCAGTACGTTTCTTTTAAACAAATAGCATTGCAGTATTTGTACGATTTCCTTGATGCCATCATCACTCAACAAACATCTCCGAGTGAGGCTTACCAGAAACTGGACGAACTGGCTAGTCGTCACACTGAACTCTTAAGGAAATTGACCAAACAAGTACAGGAATGTAGAAATCGAAACGACACTGAAATGGTAAAGAAAACTGTGATGGAATATGAAGAGGTTCTTGACAGATACATCCCGGTTTTAATGGCTCAAGCTAAGATCTATTGGGATTTGGAAAACTACCAGCAGGTTGAAAAGATTTTTCGAAAAAGCGTTGAATTCTGCAACGACAACGACATCTGGAGACTCAACGTCGCACATGTGCTTTTCATGCAAGAGAACAAATTCAAGGAAGCGACTGGGTTCTATGAACCGTTAGTGAAGAAAAACTACTCAGAGGCAAATATCATACTCAGACCAGAACAATTCTACAAAATGTTGTTGTAGATACTTAATGTCAATCCAATAGTCCTTGCTAACTTGTGCGTATCGTACATCATGACGTCACAAAACGAAGAAGCTGAAGATCTTATGAGGAAAATCGAGAAGGAAGAGGATCAGATGGCATTTGAGGAGCCCGAGAAAAAGTACTTTCATCACTGCATTGTAAATCTAGTCATTGGGTAACGTTAGCTTGAGTCAGTAGTGGTACCCCCAAATTAGAACTTTGTACTGTTCCAAGGGCAACTACGAGTTTGGGATCTCAAGGGTGATGAAGTCATTGGAACCGTATAGAAAACTCGGTACCGACACTTGGTTTTACACAAAAAGGTGCTTCTTGAGTCTCATCGAGAACGTCGCTAAGCACATGATCGTGTTGAAGGACTCGGTTATTCAAGAATGTATTTCATTTTTGGAGAATTGCGAACGTGCGTAAGTTTTGAAGTCTGCATTGGTTATGATACACGATTTTTTAGTGCATGGTAAGACTATTCAGACAACTGCCTATTCCTCCCTGTCTGAAGAGAACGACTCCCCAAACGGCAAAGAAACCGTGACTTACGAAGCTCGGAAAATTAAATGCTTGCTTTTGAAATTGCAGAACTACTAATTTTATACATATCACTGGTTTATTGGAGTTAGTAAAATTTGTCTTATACAGTATAAACAAGTTACGTAACAAAAGGTTAAATCCATCTAAATAAAATATATAACAAACTACAAAGCAACTAGCGCACCCATCATGTAAAAACAAAGAGAGAAAAAATCCACAAAAATATCACCTCGGCAAAATTAAATGTATTTAGTTCGCCGCTATTTTTGAGATTCAATGTAGAGATAAAAAATATCACAATCGTTGATTTACGATGTTGTTAAACTACAATGGCACTGGAAGGCGTTTGGTTTAATCCACAGGTACCATCGCCTCGGTAGACTCTATAGTAACCTTGTTCTCCCCAACTTGTTCCCCAGGAGTTTTTCACTATCCAGTAAGGGAGAGTCCTGTTGAAAAGTGGATATGCTGCAAGTAAAAGAATATTAAAAATTACAAACCTCATAACCATTACGTACTGTGAGACCCGTAGCCTACGATTAAGACCCCATGATCCAAATTACTTGGGTCGCACAGAAACTTGAATGGGTGAGAAACCCCTCCAAAGTAGAACTGCATCGCGTTGGCGTTGATCGCAATGGAAATAGGACCATTGGCAACCAGCCACTTGGCCATATCACCCTCATCTTGACTGATATTCACAGCGCCACTGAGTTGAACCTGTGTCAGACTTCTATTAAAGTGACATTTTTCGTCCTCTGCGTCGTAAGGGTAGTCTTGCTCAGACTCCAGTCCCCCCAATTTTTCAATTTGCCTGTAAGCATTGTCCATTAGTCCGCCGTTACATCCTTGGTCTTCAGTGTCGCAATCCACCAATTCCTGTTCAGAAAACTCCAACAATCTTCCATGTTTGATGGAGTACTGTCCTTCGACATTTCCGGTGACACTGAAAGCCCAACAGCTTCCGCACTGTTCTTGATTCTTCACTTCCGTGACGGCACCTTTCTGTCTCCAATCAAACTCTGTGGGGATTTCAATGTTTGGGATTCGAGCTTCAGCGAAAGGAAGAGCGTTTTCATTTCGCAAATCCGTGCGCAAACCGTGCGATCGTGAGAACTCTTCATGGGTCAAATCTGCGAATTTTGTGACGCCATATGTGGCAGTTCCTTGTTCATATGTGTTAAGTACTCGGATCTTCAACATGTTTTCCTTAAACACTTTCAGTCTGAATTGGAACTCTTTGTTGTTATATTTTTTATTATACTTCTTCACGAAGTCCCTGAACATGGAGGAGAAGAGTTGAGAGTCGTTGTTGCCGAGTAAACTAGAACTGCTATCGAAGTGGTGGTCTTCGCACTTAATTTTAATTTTGCGAGTTTTTGGTTTCCAATCAACTTCAGTGATGACAAAAGTACATACTTTGGGTTCGCTCAGAACGAGTTCGCAATTTTTTCTTTCAGTTGTGGAATCTTTTCCGCACGTTGAGAGGCTCACGTCAGCTTTGATCCTGTAGGTTTGGATACCATCATCGATTTGTCTGGTCATGGAAAGGATTTCCTTCACTCTGAATTTATTCAAATGGGTTGACTTTCGGTCAAGTTTGCGCATGGCGGCTTCCAGGTACTCCGCCGCTACTTCATCATCGTTACTCACGGGAAGCTCTGGAGTGTCCAGTAAGTTTCGCTTCGCACGCTTTACACCACGTTTGGATCTGTTTGCTGTGGTTTCGACTTTGTACTCTTGGTCGTCTTTGTCACATTTTATGGTGAATTGTCGGAAATTTTCCCATATCTTCTCCCAAACTTTAATCTCGCATTGTTTCTCGAGAGCGCCGGCAGCCACATTGCAATCCTGCAAACCTTTGTTGTCATTCTTTGGACAATCGGTCTCGGCGACTTTGACATTAATTCTAGTAAGACTACCAGCAACGACTTGCGATGTAGCTGATAGCACCTTAATTGGTTTGAACTTATTGCCGTCTCTCTGTACATTATATTGGTCGATCCCCGCACTCAACAGCGATTTGACTGTGTCACTCTCAATGCTAATTTCAGACTGACCACCTACTAATTGGCGTCGGAATCTACTATAGTTGGTGCGATTGTTGTCATTCTTGTCACGCTTGATGTTCTGACATTGCGATTTCACCACCTTCGGACTGCTGAAGTCGTCGTTCACGAAAACCTGAACTTTGCAGATTTTTGTGTAGTTTTCGAAAAGCTTGTCTCGGCAGTTTTCATACGGGTCTGACGGTTTGTCTTCGAGACAGTGCGAGATGCCCATGCGCATGATCAGATGGTAGTAAACTCCGTCGTCTCCTACCATCTTCTTCGCTCCTAAAATCTGGAGAATTATGCGCCTATGATTGTCGTCATCGATGTTGTCCAGCGCGGCGGCAGCAAAATCTGCTAGGTTCTTCACCAGCGGCTTCTCTTCTGGTGATATTTTCTCCAGCTGGGGAACCGCTCTCTTGGAGCGACCCTTTTCTTCTGAAGAGGACTTTGATTCAGACGAATCGGAGCTTTTATTGGAGCGTTTATGTCTCACAGACCGAACCTTTTCTTCTGAAGAATCACTGGATTTTGACGATTCAGACGATTTTGAGCTTTTATTGGAGCGCTTATGTCTCGCAGCACGACCCTTTTCTTCTGAGGAATCACGAGAATCTGATTTCGATTCAGATGATTCAGAACCTTTATTAGAGCGCTTACTTCTAACGGTTTTTGTTTTTTCCTCTGAAGAATCACTGGATTTTGATGATTTTGACGATTTTGACGATTTAGACGATTCAGATGATTCGGACGATTTTGAGCTTTTATTGGAGCGCTTATGTCTCGCAGCCCGACCCTTTTCTTCTGAAGAATCACTGGACTTTGACGATTCAGACGATTTTGAGCTTTCATTGGAGCGCTTATGTCTCGCAGCCCGACCCTTTTCTTCTGAAGAATCACTGGACTTTGACGATTCAGACGATTTTGAGCTTTCATTGGAGCGCTTATGTCTCGCAGCCCGACCCTTTTCTTCTGAGGAATCACTGGACTTTGACGATTCAGACGATTTTGAGCTTTCATTGGAGCGCTTATGTCTCGCAGCCCGACCCTTTTCTTCTGAAGAATCACTGGACTTTGACGATTCAGACGATTTTGAGCTTTCATTGGAGCGCTTATGTCTCGCAGCACGACCCTTTTCTTCTGAAGAATCACTGGACTTTGACGATTCAGACGATTTTGAGCTTTCATTGGAGCGCTTATGTCTCGCAGCACGACCCTTTTCTTCTGAGGAATCCTTACTATCTGAGGAACTCGAGCTAGAATCGGAAGAATCTGAACGCTTGTCTCTCGCAACACGACCCTTCTCTTCTGAAGAATCTTTGCTTCCTTTTGACTGTGATTCTGAAGAATCAGAACGTTTCTCCCGGTCAATTTCCTGATAGGAGCTTGTGCTCTCTTCAGAACTGTCCACTCTTATTGTGGCTTTTTGCAGTTCCTCAGAGATGCTAGGTGTGATTGCCGATTCATAGCGGATCTCTGTATGCTCGGTTTCAAATGGTCCTTGTGACTGCACGGTGGGGGGCACCACCACGTCTCTGCGAGGGGACTCTTCAACGTCTACAATAATTTGAGACTCTAAATCCCTCAAACGGGCTTCGTCCATGGTGCCAGTTTCAGCGATGTGATCAAAGTTCACAACGGCCGGCTTCGTCGGATTGTTGTTGATCTCATTGCTCAATTCAGTGTTTTTTTCATCACTACTGACGTATTCTTGCGATATCGTACAGTTATTTTCAATTACATGTTTTGAGTTACTGATCCATGGTTTCTGTAAATATGTTATCTCACAGATAAGGCTATCAGAATTGTAGTCCACGGGACACTCATTCTGTTCCTGTGGCGACTCTTTGGGACAAAGAGTTGGCTGGAGCTCCACTGTTAAAATGTACTTAATTCCAGCTACCACCTGAAATATGTCATTATTTTCTTTTATGAATAAATGAAAAAAGTTGGTGTTACCTGTTGTTGCAATCTAATCACCCTAACCAAGGCCTGCTTGTTGGGGCGCTCGCTACCGACGTGGGCTAATGCCAGATCAATTAGCTCCTCCACGCCTTTAGCGTCAGGGTTAAGATCAAAGGAGCATCCCAAACATGGCGCTGTATCTTTACGGATCGCAATAAACGGTTCACCGACCTCAGACGACGCTGTTTCGTGACTCAGCACAATCTACAACTCCTAATTGCATTAAAGAAACTAAAGACAAAATAATAATACAGATTTGGTCTCTTTAGGCTCAATTTCTGTGGGATTTGTGGGCACTTCGTCTACTAGAATCTCTGGTTTAGGCTTGCAGGTTACATCACTGAGTACCCGGGTGCCGTTTTGGACAAATCCATGACATGTAAGCACTGTTTCCGTGCATGGTACGTCTGGATAATTGTTCAAGCATTCCACGTCCACGTTCAACACAATTTCAGTTATATCCGCCTGTAAAAGAAGAGGCGTATAATTGCCGTATCAGTAATCCAATTTATCTTATCTTGTATTACGCAAATCTGAAATCATGGCTAAATTTATACCTTCGTGTGCGCATGTAAGAGGGTTGCTGATTTGTAGTTGTACACCCTGAAGGGGGAAGAATTCAAGTGGTCCAACACTGCAGCGATTTCGGAGTCGTGATTTTCAAAGGAATTCGGCCCGTTTAAGTCTAGCACTTCACTATTTACAAATAGAAAACAACAGAGGAAAATAAACATGGACTGCTCTCGCGCCATGATTATTTTGAATGACATCGAAAATGTCATTCACAATGACATCTAAATGTCAGTCGTCAGCTGATAACAGAAAATTTCGTAGTACTGTGGTGGTAGCACTGTCGCTTGTACAATTTATACAGGGATCTATCTGTTCCATTTTTTTCAGATAATTAGTGTTTTTTTGGCCAAGTTATGGAATTCCAGTTTAGTAATCATTATTACCATCAATTATTTGGCCAAGTATGCAAATAATATTACACAGTCATAAAGTCCCATGATGGGACTTGATTCTCCCTCCAACGCAAAGTCCTAATTTAGCTCCTGCACATTACGAAATACACTCGAAAAAAGTGCACAACTATCACACGTCCTTGTAACAGCGCGCATTCTCGCTCATGTTGAGAGGAGGCGGCACATCACCCGAATTAACTCTGCACGTTTTGTTTACAGTACAGAACCGCTGATTACACAGCGGGTTGTTAAAAAATCGTTATCACTGCGATTATGATAAGCGCCCATTTTATTATGTAATAACGGCGTAATTACGGAAAATCAAAGCAATCCTTGGCGCGTCAAGTGTAATTTGTTCACGTTAAATTTTTGTTCGTGTCATTTAGTGGTCCCATTAAATTCATTTTGACGTTTTTTTCCTTCGAAATTCGGGGATCCATCTTCGCTCCAACGAAAATTCATTAGTGTCGGAGTCCGCGAAATTGTTTGTGTTATGTAAGTGTTTTGCATTGTATACCTAATTATAAAAAGATTACTGACATTGTCAATCACCACATGTCAGATTCACATAGTACTTGATCATGTTTATTTTCAAAAATCAGGGGCGTGCGGATGCATTTCAGGCAATTAAACGACGCTGTCAGCTGAAATCAGTGGTAATTTTAACACTCTGATACGCGAGAAGCACGTGTTGTTATTGATGGTGTTGTGTCATTACTGCTGTTGATAAGTTGGGAAAAGTTTAGTATTTTTCTCGTTAAACAGTATTAAACTTGCGGACGACTCTGCGGCAGAGTAAAAAAGAATACGCGTTATTAATAGGCTTGATTCACATATTATTTTATATGCGCGCCCTTGAGGAAAAACCATTTTTGAATGAAGGAAAGAATCTCTTCCAATTTTGTTTTAGTTTAAATTTAGAGAGAAATAGTAATGAAAACTGGAGGTTTGAAAACAGGTGACTTGACTTGACAGCAAATAATTGGTACACCTCGCTGTTGACAACTTGACAGATGTTGATTAATTTCTTCAGGGTAGAGTGATGATTGATCCTGCAATTTTTTGACGTATTTATTTGAAATCAAATGTGCCAACCTAAAATCAGTGATTATAAACAACTTTAAAATATCGTTACCGGTTACTAGTATACAAACAAAATTTGTCAAAGTTGGCCATGCAGGAAAAACCAAATGTAATACTGTGAACTTGACTTTTAAAAAATAAGCGATTTTTAAGGCATGGCTTACTTTGACTAATTTGGTTTTCAATTTCTCTATATTACTAACTACATAATATAAAGATATTGTAACATCATTAATAGATGTTAATTAATTTGTTGTTGTATGTTATTATGTTTATTATGCTTTCCTCCTCTCATTGGTCTCTTTTCAAGGTTCTTAATTATCGACTGCTTGGATTTATACCAGAGAGGTTTGAAAGTATGTAAACAATTACGTGGGATGAAGCTGATGAATTTGAGGTTCAAATGCAACTGGAGCGACAATTATGCCATAGACCCTTATAGAACAACTAATGCTTATAATATTATCATATACTACGGATTATTATTATTATTATCGATCATTAATTGACCTGGGGATAATATTTAATTTTCTTCCTAGTTGAACTTCAAAAAAATATATTAATTTTATTGGAGGATTTCAATATTAAGTTCAAATGCTAAAGATCCTATATCATGCAAAAAGGGAGAATAATTAATAATCGCACATTTATAATTTTAATTCTTTGAAGTGCTGTTATACTGGTTTAAAAATGAATGAGTAAGTAATTATTCTGGAAGATCCCCAATTTCCCATTAACAATTGTGATAACCTTGACTTGAGTCAGTTAAAATTCATTTCTACAAACTAGTAGGTATGGACGTATCAAAAAAATCTTCAGATGCTGTATTTTCTTTCTATTTACGTAACTCACTTTAATTGAAAAAAACATTAATGTCATTTTACCATTTATTTATTTTTTTTTTCAATATGTGCTTAATGTCAACATTTCAAAACTAAAAATGAGAAGTCAGCTTATAAATTAAAAAAATAATACTCAATAAATTTTGTAGATTTATTAGCTTAGTACAGTTATCGATTAAAATTGTTAAGCGTAAAGCGTAAATTTATGACAATTGAATTTTATGTTTCTACTTAATTATCTATTATACGTTAGGGTGCTTGGAAAGGAATCAAAGAGAGCTATAACTTTGTCATTTTGGTTTTAATAACATATATATCGAAATAAAAACCAAATTACATTAGTTTCTTAGTCGCTATAATAATGCACTGTTTTTTTTTCCAAAATGAAGGGAGCAGTAAAGAACCACATGGTCTTCATAAATCATAAATGTAGATCTGATGTAAGTGGAGACCTGAGTAATTACGAAATCAGAATTAGTTTTTTCGAAATTTCAATTTCACTAACTCGTTTATCACGAACTACAGCTTAAATTTCTTCGTTTATGCTTCTGATTGTTAGTTTTCAATGAAATATGGGTACTATATGCATTTTAATGAGGTCCAGTTCATTATAATTCAAAAGATAATTTCCTGACTTGTGTTTAAAATATACACTTTTTTACATAAATGACTTTCAAATTCAATGTGTTTTTGTGAGGTATACAGAGCCCGTATATAGACATTTTTCATATCAGAGAGTTTCTTTTCATATATAACTTTTCTTTGTCGAATCCTGTTATCTGATTTTTTTTGTTGAAGAATAACAAACAAGAAGAATGTTCTTAAATCCAAGTGGAGTATTTTGCCGAAACATGTACCATTAGTAATCTTACAGTTATTAAAGTTTGTGGAGTTCGACATAGATATATGAAGAATAACAAAACAATTTCTTTAGCAACATTGTTTTGCTTTTAATTGTTGACATGTTATATCGGGTCTTCTTCATATTGTCTGTGAAAGATGGAGAATTGACGTTCAAAGGTTACTGTATTCATGAATCATTATGTCAAAAGACAAAGGAGATATGATTTACAGGTTAGTTTGTAGCCATCACTGGCATAGCCATTTCCATTTCAAATTTTACACTATATTAATTTAAGTTTAGTTTAAATTTTCATTCTAATTTACCCTTCTTCTCCCAATTTCATTATTGTCGTCAAATTTAATACTGTAAACGTGACGTTTAATAAATAATTAACTACTTTTTTTCGTGCATGGCCAACTTTGAATAATTTCGTTTTTGAAATGTCTGTATTTTTAAGCACTAGTGAACTGTTTTGAAGCCTAACTGTCTTCCGTCCAGTAAAAAAAATTAAATATGAGGTATTGATGTCTTCCATATTGAGTTCAGGTTTGCAGCACGACTGCCGTAGGCAGGAGTGCCTGTAAAGAACGAGTGCTCGTAAGTTTTACAAAACGAGTTTTTCATGTTATTTTTTTACAAATAAAATCAATTTTGGTAATTTAGGAAATTTTGTTAAATTTAGATTTATCTGTACCTAACCTATACTTGAGATGACTTACATGGAACCATAACCACAAAATCACACTGACATTTCGTTCAGTGCAAGGTTCAGTGTGTCTAGCCAATGGAAACAAAAATTCTAGATTTTGGGTGCGTTAATGGATTATTAACGCACTCAAAATGGGTGCGTTACTAGCTTTGTTACAACAGCAAATTAGGAAATGAAATATTAACGCACTCAAAATGAGTGCGTTAATAGTTTTGTTACAATAGCATATTAGGAAAAATAATTTTAATGTACTATTAGTATGTAGATGGTAGTCCTAAGTACCAACTGCGGTTTTTAGCTAATCACTCTTCTCAGAAATACTCAATAAATTTTGTTTCCTATATTCTATGGCTACGGTAAATAATAAATATAATTTATTGCATTTTTATTATCAAGGTTTATTTCGCTCGTTTAGAATAGTTTAAACATGATTATTATTCACTACGTTTATGCTGTCTTTATTAAATGTGCATTCTGGAAACTACCAAATTATTAGTGTACATAATTGTGATTTAAAATTTTAATAATTTATTAATCGAACAAATAAGATAAATTTTGGGGAACCGTCTATGGAAAATAATTTGTAAAAATATTTACACACATTTATTTAGTTTCTGCCCTCCGCAGTTGAAACTATAAATTATATTTTTTATAATTATCGCATTTTAAGTTCTTTGTACAGAAAGAAATCAGTTCAATATGATAAACGTTTTCTTAACATTTCAGGACAAAAATTATTTCCATTTCAAGTTTTCGGTTCTATATACAGGGTGTTATGGAAGTCCTAGCAAAGAATTTAACTACAAGTAGAACTTGTCAAAAGAAACGTTTTTTATATATTTTTTTTTGCAAAGTTCTTCTCACAAAAAAGTTACCCCATAAACAAATCGAAATAAAAAGTGTTCGTTTGCATTACTTTTAACTCTTCCCCGTACAACTGCACCAGATAGGTCGACGTTAGAAAAAAAAAAAATTTAGTGGAAATTTCAATGAAAAAAATTATTAGAATTTGCTTAAGGATTCAGCACGGGTATAACAAAGCGCGACACTCAAATGATAGCTAAAATTTACTATCGAAACGACAAATTTTTTGTCTCAAAAAAGTTTGGTGTTTATATCGATCGCACAAAAACTTTCTCATTTGTTCAAGTTTCATAGTCGTAGGGTGAAATAAGGGGTTAGAAAAATGTTAAAAAAAATTGCGGATCTTAGCAGTGGTATGTAAATAGAAAAAAGTTTATCCTGACGAGTTCTACTTATGGTTATTTTTTTTACTAGGACTTCCATAAATAACACCCTGTATATGTATAGCGTATATACACATAAAGTAATTTTCTGAAATTAGAGTGTATATATTTTTCTATTAATTTTTATAGAGAATATTTTTTGCAATATGAAGACAAGAAAATTTTAAGTAAAAAAATTAATAAAAACAAGTAACCTAAAAAGAGAATACAACATTATTGTGGTGTGAAAATTGCATATATGCGGTCCCAAACATTTTCCACATTTTCTAGAAACAAGTTTCCTTGCCTCCAATAAAATATTTGGGGATATAGATTAGGGATATAGATATAGGGGCCACAATAATTTATATAAAATTCACGCATGCATAGTTATTCGTGCTAATGGTGGAATTTTGAAGAGAGTTGTAGGTTTTCTCATCAAAACATAATTATTTTTTTAACTGTCATGTCAAAAATTGACGGGAATAAAAAAATATAAAAACACCCATTTCAAATTGTTTTTAAAACGATTTTTATTAAAGTTTTTTTTTTATCAGTCACCCTGTAATTATACATACATAGTTCGATTTTAAGAAAATACAAAAATGCGTTTTCTCGAAAACTGAGATTTACAAATTTATTATGGCTACATGATTAATTGATGATGATTTTGGATTTTTATATAATTTAAAATAGATATAACATAAGCGACCTGTTATGATGGTCAGTTAGGTATAAATTATTATTACTTCAACATTTTTGACGTGACGTCTTACAATTCATTCGCCCATATTTTAACAAAGTGAGCATCACGAAATTTTGCTCTCATATCAGCGGCAATTATACATTTAGTATTAACACTATGTTAAATGTAAATATACGATATTAAATCTTTTTGAGGACTAAATCATATTTGTTAAATATTATTAAGAGTTGGGGGAAAATAACACTGATGATTTTATCAATATTAATTTGTAGTGATCGACAAGACGAATATAATGCGAATGTGGCCATTGCGTTAACATCGCATGTCTCATCTTATTTCGAGATTAATACACACTATGAGACAATCAATAGAAATGCAAAAACAGCAAGACAGATTGTAACCAAATGTAGATTAAATACATTGAAGTCGATATAAACGTCTCCAGTACTTAATTCTTTCGGCTGTGTAGATAAGACAGTCCACCCTCTTTTTTCTCAATACATATTTTCATTATTTTTTTTTACATAATTTATTCCGTGGTGTATTACTTTAAATTCAAAGCTTTGGATGCCAAACGCCCCCCAGCCGGATTCCTCATTGAAAGAGATAATTTTCTAAAAACTGTCACGTGACGCTCCATTTTGGCGCGAAGCCTCTTGTCCCGTCCCCCAGGTCCCCATTACTTAAAATGAGTCGTTCCTGTTCCAGGTTCGTCAGTCGGCGTCGTTGCACCATCCGTACATCTCCGTTGTCGCTGTAGTCGCTTTCGTGATCATCCCGAACCCGAAAATAAATAATAAAAGTGGTCCCTGCTTATTCCAAGGTCGTACTGCGGCAAGTGGGGAGCGATATCTAATCACCGCCCCTCGTGACATGTCGTTTCGTTGATTCAGTTCGCGTCCAGGCCGTGAGCTGTGCGTAGTAAACGACCGAAAAGAGGAGTCGACAGTGCGCGCGAGTGTGCGCAACGCTAGTGCAGTGTCGTAACGCCGAAACGTAACACCACCGCACTGACTCTGTCACCGACACCTAGACCGACCCAGAGTCCGCTTAGCGCTGATGGACGTCTGAATTGTGCAAAATGGCCGCCGATTCGGGAATGGATACGTGCCCCTCGCCAGAGATTGCCGACTCTAGGAAAAGACCGTTGGACGGGGACAACGACAGCGGCGACACGAAACGCTCCCACTTCAGTCCAGGTGAGTACTGGTGTAGTGTGCGAGGCACGCCAATGATGTTTGACATTTACCGCCTGACCGACTGTCAAGCGGGCGAGCGGTGTCAGAGAGGCGGCCGCCTCCTGGGGGCGCGCGCTCGACTTGCTCGTTGCTCGTCACTTCGCACCTATGACTATGACCCTCAGTCCGCCTCAGTCGCTCGCGCGCCGATGTCCGGTAAGGTCGCGTCTTTGACGACGACGGTGGCCAGATGATAAGCACCTCGGACACGTTCCATCTGCGGAATTTGGCGAGCACATTGCCGAGTGGTGAGTGTAGGGGCGGCGGGTGGTGGCGGCCGTGGCTGCGACACCGAGCACACGCCTATGTCGGCGATGCCACATCACTCAACTTTTGCTTATTCCATCGTTTCCCATATTGCCGACACAAATATTTTCGAAATGTCACGAAACGCCAAACTTTACGACTATGATCACCATTATTTCATAATGACACTTGGCAGCATTTCTGCGATAGTGAAAATGTAGGCCACGGTTAATGCCTGGAACTTTTTGTAGCGTGTGAAAAACTAACGATTTTTGTGGCGGCGCACTTGTCAAATTTTGGGCTTAGCCGAATTATTATGTAAATTATTGTAAATTTTTCTTTTATTACTTTGAACAGTCGGTTACACAAGGGTCTACCGCGATAAAAATTCCCACAAAGTTGTTTTTCCCGAATGTTCATGTAATTTGATTTCCAAAGGGTGCAGTTTTTATCCCTCGTTAGCAAAAATGTAAATTATTTGCAGCAGTTGCTGCAGGGATACATAGTCTACATAAATGACACTAGAACTGTTTATAATCGTCAATTACCGAATTTCTAGTCTCATGCTTTTTATTTTTTGCGCACATTGATTATGAATGAACTTTTATCAAAGAGCTGACAATTGCTCATTCCGTTATTGAAATTATATTCACGAAGTGACTCATTTAGTGGACCACTGCTCTGCCTTTTTTTTAATAAATTAATGCACATCCCGGCTGTCTGTCAAAAAATCAGTGACAAGCCCAGTACATTATGTAGATTATTGGAGAGAGATTTTATAACTGTCTGTTCTATTTGAAAAATATTGAATAAATAGAAATAAAAATGCTTATAATGAATACAAGGTGGGTATAAATAATTCATACATCGAGTACGCTTTGAACGTCAAAATTCTTCATATCACTACATATTATTATTATGTACATAGAAATGTTGTTATCGACAAACAACTTGAGGTTTGAATCATTTATAAATATGTAATACTATAAGTAATAACTATACAGGAGAAAATTGTCATACATCTACTGCGCTTTGAACGTCTAAACTCTCTTTAAATACATACATATAAATTCTGTTTTCCACAGCCAACGTGATATATGAATCATTTATGACAACCCAATATTTTAGTTGTCACTTGTGTGTAATATTTAAATGTCTTCTAAATCTTCTCTACTTCGACTCATAAAGTAGGGGAAGTACGATCAAAACGACATACTGTTTTCTACTTGCTTCATAACTCTTTCATAAAATTTAGATAATATTTTTGTTTTACAAAATTCATTTTGTCTATGGGATTCCATGCCAAATCGGACACCATTTGGCTTTTTTTCATCTCCGATTTTTTTTTATGTTATAGTATCGGTTGAGAGAGGCCTCATTGATTTTTTTTATATATTTTTTTGTCGACCCGTTTCCGAAATACCGGTTCTTCAAAAAAAAAACGTTACTTTTTTTAAATTCCCAACTTTTCGATTCGGACGTTCGGATTTTTCTTTTTAAACACTTTTGAAAAAATATATCGAAAACATTGTCAAAACCGTATTTCTATAAGATTTTCAAGTTTTTAATATAAAATGTTAATTTTCAAAAAACACGTACTGATCAATTTTCTTGAATTTTTTTTCTACAAAACTGTCACTCAGTCCGCAACTTTTACGCTTGGACCGATAATGGGATAACGATGGGATCTTTTTTTTTCTTCAAATTTTTAAATTTCCACGTTTTTGTTTATACCATTGTGGTGCAAATATGCTAAATTTCATTTCCTAGGTTGTTCTGGAAACGAGAATAGAGTGTGAATTATTTGCACCACAAAAAAAAAACGGACATTATGATTCCAGTATTAATTCTTATTTCATTTTTTTTAATGGGTATCTAAAGGAAAAAACTCATTTTAAAAGAATTTAGTAAATGTATCTAATCAAAAGTTATCACTTTTCAATTTCAACCAGTCCTTGACTCCGGTCGGGTTGAAAATTGCATTGGATTATTTAAACTTATGTTGTAATCCATTTAACTAAAAATTATCCATCCAAATTATTGAGAGATATTCTATTTAATTTTATAGATGACAATAACTATTACTGGTGGGCCTAAAAAAGAGGTTATTATTTACTTTTAGTACTGATGACTAAAACATGGAAAATTAAAAAATTTGAAAAAAAAATTATCCCATCGTGATCCCATTATTGGTCCAAGCCTAAAAGTTGCGGACTGATTGACAGTTTTTTAGAAAAAAAAATCAAGAAAATTGATCAATACGTGTTTTTTGTAACATTTATTTTTTCGATATATTTTTTCAAAAGTGTGTTTAAAAAGAAAAATAAATTAAAAAAAGAACGTCCCAATCGGCCCATTTTTCACAAAGTTATGGGCACAAGAATCGGTATCTCGGAAACGGCTCGACAAAAAAATTGAAAAAAATTGTGGAGGCCTCCCTCAACCGATACTACAACAAAAAATCGGAGATGCAAAAGCCAGATGGTGTCCGATTTGGTGTGGAACTCCCCGTAATATAGTACATTTTGTGTTCAATCTATTGACTTATCACATAACGAGAAAAGTAATATATTCTAGGAATTTTTAGGATTAGTTAGTACTGGTTGTGTTTGTGGTTATGGTTTTTATCTGCAAAGTTGACACTTGGCTTGACCTCGAAGGAGCTATAGAAATGTCAGACGTCGGATCAATGCCAACGTAATACGTATCAAATAAAAAACCAAAAACAGTTTCACAATAAGTTCCATTGTGACAGCAAAGTAGAAAAAATCTTCTGTTGGTCTGTAAAGGCCCCTAAGACACACATATATTTCTTGAGATATGAAATGCCTTTATACACAACATAGTATCTTCCTTTTCTTTTGATACCATTTTTGTAAAAATTTCTGTTATCTAGTACATACCAGGTGTAGAATGGATTTTAAGACAGGGATGCTACATGTATGTAGGTACAAACCGAGAATATTGCCCCCTAATAAATTTAGAGCAAAACGTTAAATATGAAAGATGTAAAGTGTTAAAATAAATAATAATAAAAGATACTATACGTAAATCCATTTGGTTCCTTTGTATTAACAGCTTTTGGCGGAGACGTAAAAGAAGAAGAATTTTTCTGAAATAGCGTTATCTACGAAATTTTTGATTTTGATACGTCACTGTCAATTACTTTTGGAAAAAAAGAAATTGTCATATTACCAATTATACATCATATTATACTATAAATAACAACTTTTTTCACGAGTGCAATAATGAAATACCCTTTTGCATCCAAAATGATGCAAAAAATACATGTTTTCCATCATCGTAAAAAAATCTATTATGTATTACGAGTGGACAAAATTTCGTGGAATTTCGAGGACTTTCTAATCTCTTCAGAGTGTCGATTACAGTACTGCAAATTATTCTCCGTTAATTTCGTTTCTACATGATGCATTTCATCCTCTTTTTATGGTTTGCTAACTTTTGCTACAAGTATGTATATGAGCTTTTTTCGTATTTTGCTTTATTGAACAAACTTATCATTATATCGATTATTATAGGTTTGAAACTGGAGTGACACTCCTGTTGCTCGTACCTGTACGATACTAATATGAAAAGGCAAATTTCTTTTTTAATTCACTTGTTTTATTGTTAAAATTGTGTACCTACTATCCATTTTTTTTTTTATAAACAATTATTGTCAATGTCAAAATGCTATTAAAGACCAGGCGGTATCATCTAGAAATATGTCTTTCCTGACCGAGCTTTATAGTAGATAGACACTATTGTGGTTATGTTCATAGATGTCAAAATGGTTAACGACTTATCATGAAATTGCATCGTGCATGTCACCACGACGGAATAAATGTCAGAATTTTACATTCAATGTGACCAACCAAAAATTACTGTTGCTTATACCAACATGACCACATTTTGACAATTGTTTATAAAAAAAAATGAATAATAATTATGTCGCGCCGTATTTTCAGGGAGTTTCTCTTTTGTTAAGATTTTCTTTTTAGCTTTAGCCTAGCTAAAGCGTCGATTTTGAGCAAAGTTCAGAACATCAAACTGAATTACTTGAGATTTAAAGGTTGAATTACTTTTATCAAATATTCTTGTCGATCAGGAGATACAACACTTTCTCTCCGTTTTTTTCGTAACCATAACCGCATCGAGGCAGCGGCTATCAGATGTACATAGCTGGTATACAATGAATAGTGTTGTAATTTGGTCATTCTTGAGGATAGTTTTGCCTTTAGTCGTTGGCCACACAACAAACAAAAGCAACGACTATAAAACACATCAGTGTTTTTTGTATGCTCTTATATATTTCTTATGTTTTTTTTTTTCATGGATGCTGCTGCATCCACTGTAAAATCCACCGAACCCGCCTTGGTGTGGGTCGAGTTCTGTGCATTTTGCCACATCACAACGCATTCCGGGGATTCCGGAGCGTCGATTTCGACCCGACACAGATCCGTTTCAGACTTACATAATTTCGTTTCGTTCAAACTGAGATTCTTTGAAGACGAGTCGGCCAGCAGTTAATTACTAAATTATGTACACACTAATGCACCACATATACTTCGACTTTGTTTTCTAGATTCTATAGTTCTGAATTGATCGATGATAAGCCACCAGGTTTAGAAAGTGGCGTTGAACGTGGGTGTTTGATGAAACGCGACATCTTTGGTATAATGGAATCGTGTCGAAACAATTGAATTTAAAATAAAGACTCAGAATTTACCGCGAACTTCAACGTGCTCAGTTATTATAACCACCAACTATTTGTATTAGTATAGTTTGTATTGCTGATCTGCAAGATAAGGGGGTTTCATTTGCTTAATGTGATGGAGATAATGATTACTGTTTGCTGGTAAATTCGAGACGTAAATAGTTGTGCAATTAGCGCGATATGTTATGTCAGCCTGAAATGTTGTTAGAGCTTAGGTGGAGGTTGGCCAAAGTTTGAGGGAAAATTTCCTGTTAGGATTCCTGATTGGACCTTTCGTCCTAATCTCAATCTAAAAATGTCTAGTTATGCGACTGAAATAATGCAATATCAGCTGTTCTGAAATTTTTTGGTGTTTTTACCGAATCAATATAGAGGTAATGCCAGAAAGATATGTGGAATAGTAGCAATTTCATTGACAGAATTGAATAATTGAAGCATATTGAGTTCCCGTTTGGCGTCACGGCATCATAATGGTAACCGCGTGTAGGCTTTATCGAAAATTCATACAGATGTCTGTCGTGAGAGCAAATGTTTAGAGGCGTAAAAATGGCAATGGATGTACTGGGTCTAAAACTGAACGGAAATCCATGTTGAAATAATGTATTTTAATTTTTTGTTTTGAGGACAATTTGTATGGAAAAACCCACTATTAGAGACATTAGTAGTTAATGCCCTATATTGAGAGTTTTAATCTGTATGATTATGTTACATGAACATAATATAAAATAACGGCAACATTTTTGTAGACAACAAAATTGCATAATTTACAACATTCATTTCTTTGCTATGGTGTCTAGGATGTATGATTCATTTATAGACACTCTGTACAAGTAGATACATATTGACATTCTTATAATTAATTAATTAAATTCCGTTGCTGTCCTTCCCGTGTTTATTTAACACGATGGCGATGGTGTGAAAGCTACGTTATATAGTGACGGACATATATTTTTTTTGTTTTATCATGACATAATATTATAATAACCTCATTACCAAACTAAATTTAGAGTTTCCTGAAGAAAGCCCACTATGCAAACTCAATTTTACAATGTCTTTGTTATAAACCCAACATATAAAAATTATAATATAAAACTACTTGTCAAACACGTATCCAGAAAGTGGTGCCCTTAGTTTTCTTGTTGTTGTGCCTATCATGGACTTCTTTCATATTTTGTAACATATTCGAGTCCAAATTACCTCAAGCCTTTATTATATCGGTTTATCATAAATGATCGTGTTGCTTAGGGATAACAAAATTTACATGTAGTTTGTTGGATAATTTTGACATACAAAGCCTACTGGATAAATCAAGACCTTGTACATACACGAATTTCAAATAAAATGCACCACCTTGAAGGAGTAGACGCAGAATGCTCAAACTTTGTGGATTTAGTTAGTGCGTATAGTTGACGTAATGTAATTTTTCAATAGTGTGCGTGGGTTGAGGTAATTGTGTCAAACGTTTGTCCCAGAGATTTTCTATTGGTGATAAGTCCAGCAATTTGGGAGTCCAAGTAAAAGATTGACATTATTTTCGTCAAAAACATCTCTAGTCATTATTGCCACATTAGGTGTTGCCTTGTCTCCTAGAAGGTTTTGAACTAGCGGAAGAACCAAGAGTTTTAGGCGATTATCAAAATTACGTAGAGAATTCCTGGAAGGGGAGCAGCCTCCAACGTATATACTGCCAGTATAGCGTCGTTGAACAAAAGTTGTTTCTCCTTCAAGATTGTGCATTTTATTGGAAATCGTCTTTTACAAACCCTCAGGGTATGACAAGTTTGTTTGTCCTGTAAAGGATGTTGAAAAGCACATTTAAACGAATGTTGTTATTTATTTAACGTAATAAATGGAACAGTGGAATCTGTTTATTTTAGATATTTACGTAAATATTTGCTGTATGAGTACAACTAAAAATAGTTAGGGGAACTAAATAGGGGTCTGGAAACAAGGATACTTATTGTGAATATTTGTACAGCGTAATGTGGGTAAAGTAAACAATTGCAAAGGTTTTAGAACTTCCCACTAATAGTATACAGGAGCATATTGGATATGACTGACCTCTATGAAGGTAAACTTTTCTCAGGAAATAATAATCTATGGGGCGTCTATCATTTGTTTGTACTTTACTTTCTGCTTATTAGGGTTTACAAAGCCGCCCTGATGAGTTATTAATGTTAGTGGTAGTCATTACTGCACTAATGTAGGTCCATTATTGAATTTAAAGTATTTTTGACGAGATCTGTGGACAATGTTGTACTTTCTACTTGATATATATATTATTTTGATATAATATTTAATTATGTATACATACAATTTAATTTTATTTTAGGAGCATGTAATACAATTTTGTGGAATTCTGCATTTTTGGGCATTTTTTATTAACGTTTAAATAATACTGTTGCAATTGCAGTTGTAAACTTTGTTTCTAGTCCGCTTAACAACAATTATTTGTTAAAGAATCCGCTAAAATCGCGTCATTTTGACCTTGCGTCCACGTAACATGTGTGTGCACCGATAATTCGGTCACGTTACTCCAGCGATTATCAGAGTGAACCTAAAGAGAAACGTTGATGCTTCATGATGATGTTAACGAATGACAATGAGGATCTGCAAGCGCAACAAGTGCACCTTTCATTTTTCAACACGTCTGCTTTCATCAGGTCGCGATCTTTTCCACGTTTTCCAGGACTTTCAAATGACGCCAAGGTTATACCCATCTTGAACGCCCAAAAAAAAGTCCATGACACTTCAAACTCATCTTGCGTGTGTGCCATTTAAAAATGTCACGGATATATAGCTGAAAAAAGTTGCAGCAAAGAGCGGCCAAATATTCCCCACCATTTGATGTAATATGCGCGATTCGGCGAATCTAGGCGACATTGGTGACTTTCTGTACTGGTTTGCATGTTTGACCTTCGAATGAATTTAGATTTTCGTCGAAAATTTGAATAGGACCTTCGATGGCGGAATTGGGTTGAATTATTACGATCATTGCGGTAGTCTTCAGCTGGTGCCCATTGAGGAAGGCGTTCATAAATCAGAATTCTGAAAAAACAAACTTTGGCGGTGATTTCAGGGAGTTATTCACCAATGTGGCTTTTCTCGATTGATGTTAACTCATAAACATTTGTAATTTAAAAATAATCAAGCTTGAACCTGAGAATTTATTGTCCATTAGCATGGAAAACAATTTTTTGAGAGAATAAATTTATAAATAAGTTTTTTCGAGATGCTCGTTTTGCAAATCATCACAGATGATGTTAAAATGGTATTTTTTGTTTTCTTTTTATGAAATATGTACATAATGATGGAGAAAGTGGTACATAACTAAATATATACATTAATAGAATAAACAAAAAATGTTCAATACGCTGTCACGTTTAAGGGGCTCGGACTCATTTGCAACACTCGGCTTACGGCTCGTGTTTCAAGAAATCGCCCTCGCCCCTGGAAAGTGTCTTGACAGCGCACTTGTTTCGAAATATGTATACTATTACATTACGAGTTCCAAAAGTAACGAATAGTATAATGTGAGCGAGTTATGCTATTCACCTTTCGCATGAGTTGTACATGTTCATAATCTGGCTGCCTTTTCTAAAATTCATAAATCATTACTAGAATTCCACCAGAAATAATATGTTGGTATGTAATTAGTTTGTCACTAAAATTGAAATGTCAACTCTAACATCTAACTTCAATGACGTTAAAGGTCAAAAACGTCTGTGTCAGAAGTGCCAAACATTCTTAGTAAATTTTAAACTAATTTCTCGAGCAAATTTGGAATATTCTTTTACTGAATAGATAATAATTGATGCTGACAGGGGTTAGTTTATTTTATAATTGCATTTTAAGCTTTACGGCACTAGATAACAATCGAGTAATGTCGTCAAATGATTTACAAACGAATTGTTTTGGATTATATTGGATTCAAAGAGGTTTCAAAATTTAATAAACTTTTACTTCCACCTGAATCAATTTATTGATGTTGTTTGCCATTGTTTGTTTTTGGAGTCCAGTAATATACTGCTTTCAGATCATACTCTAATCTATGTTATAGCTATTTCAACATCTGATTACGTGGGTGTTTTCAGTGAACGAGAAATGAGTGGAAAATTTTCTACATTGATTCTTCCTAGTAGAAAAGTAAATTGTTCTGGAATTTAAACCAAATGAACGATTTATAGAATTTGTGGATAAATACTATGAATATGTCTTTGTGCTTTTTTTTATCAACAGTTGTTATTCCAGAAAACATTGTCATGTAAATGTAATCCCCTAAATCCCTACAAGAATTTGGGGAACTTTTTTCCCATGGACTCGCGAGTCATGTTTAGCGTGGGAATTTGCTAGGGTTGAGATCGATAACTCCAAGATTATCGGCGTCTAAATAGAGTTGAACAACACTGAAAGGACATCCCTCCAAGATGAAAACGGAATTTATGAATGGAGAAACACGTTTATTTACATAAAATAAAAAAATGGGAGCACCTCCATCTATGACACTGATGGAATGTAACGATTTCACTAAGCAGTGACATTACACACGACCTTGAACAAATGAACCCGTCGTTCCCCCGCTTGATTATCTAATCATAAATTTGCACAAATTAGAAGTATTGTACCGGATTGGATAGAGTGCATCTGGTTTAGCTCTTGAAATTGACGCCCAGATATTGGAGGTCCTTTGACTGCACGTAATAAGACCTGGGGATTTGTCCTGGGGGAAACGATGAAATTGAAATGGGGGTAGTTTTCCACTTTTCCGTCACTTTTTGATTAAGCATTAAAATCGATGGCGCATTTTATAAACGAAGTACAACAGGAGAGGTTTTCTCTTAACGACTTTCCTCCAGTTGGTTTGAACACGTGCGTAACTATATTTGAAACGTTTCATCATTGAGGACATTTTTTTCTTCCTGAGAACAGTTTTCTTAGATTATTTCAGAGTTATTAGTGTTACAAACCGGCAAATGTAGTCAAGCCAACGTTGAATTTAAAATGTGAGAACTTGTTATAAATAGAAAAGTGCATTCTTCTTTGTAGCGATACAAGATAAAAGTATTAATAGTTAATCGAGGCCAAACGGAAATTAAAATTCAATGCCAAGATAGCGTATTTTAAGTAAAAATATTTAGATCTGAACTTAAATTATATCTAAGGGCATTAAAGCAACTATGAAAGCTTCAGGAAAAACTACTGCATAAACGAGTTTTTAATGGCGAGTAAATTCAAAGTATAATGATAAAAAATGTAATTAAAAAGTTCAATGGCGACGACATGTACATACTAGCAATATAATTACATTGGATGAAGGTCAGAGACGAAGTATTCCAACTTTGATTTTTTTTATTATATTTTGTCAATATGCGTATCCCTAAAATACATTTACTTCATCACTCAATATTCAAATTGAACAGCTGTCAAACTTTACTTAATTACTGAGAGGGGCCACTGTGAATATTTTGAAAAGCTACGAAGTTGAATAATGGCGGAGATCTATCGTACCATTCTGCTTGAAGAACTATCCATAAACTAATTCTAGAACTATTGTTCGTGCAGTTTTAATTAAATTTGTAAATGGAATTTCATCACGTTGTCACTTTAATTTGTCGATAGCTGCGGCCGTATTGCGGGGTTTGTCCCAACTAAAACATCTCATAACATTGTTCCAGTTGCCACAATTAACACACATATCGCATTATATGTTCAAGGTGTGGAGTGTGCAACAGGGACTCTTCCTTTCTCCACTGTTATTTATAATAATGAACACAACATCAATAATTGAAACACACACAACACTACTCAGATAGCCGCTCTCAAAATAGACAAACGACAAACGAGAAAATGAAGTCAGAGGAAACGTGATCAACAGATCCCCTATTACTACCTGTCTTGACATTTCCGACAGTATCTCAATTTGATTATAGAGAAGACCCTTTTGAAGTGAGCGGGTATGTGGAAAACGAATTACTTGACCATGCTGCCTGCATTCTCCGTAAGAAAAAATATTTTGAATGCTACCGCTGTAAGCCAAATCGATAGTGTGAGTGGGATTTTTCCGGAACGAACGAATTTACGATATTATGTTTATTTTGAGTGCACCAGTGATGACGATGGCAGGTAATTTTACTCCAATCTTGAGGCAGGTGGTTCCGGACACCCACTTGGATATCGCCGTTAATTAACGTGCTTTATAAATAACACACGACCTCGTATTTTTTCAAGAGAAAATCCACGGAACAAACAAAATAAGTGGGTTTGTTTGATGTACTTAATTGTGCTGTAAATGGGGTGGCAAGCTTGATATATGAAGCGTTGGTGTCATCGCGACAGGTTTACCACACTGGGAGGAACACGTTGTCGAAATTGATTTTCCAATTACTAAACGCCTGCGGTTTCTGAGCATGAATGTAGCCAAATTTTGTTTGGCTTCACTTGACTTGTTGGGTAATTTTGGAATTTGCAAATATGTAATTCAATCAAAGATGCTTCTTCAATTGCAGGTTTATCATTTATGTTACTGCAAAAAAGGTTAGTACGAAAATATAGAAAAATTTTGTGTTATCGTAAAGAATAATAATAGACCTAAAAGGAGCCACCTTTCATTTATCATAGATCTCTGACGTCACATCCGGTTGAAGTTATGCAGTACACCAATGAAATTGACGTCAAAATCTAATTGTAGGGTGCTGTACCCAACTCAGTCGCAACCCAGTTACCATAATTTTTAGTATTATCTTTTTATTAAGAATAATATTGACACAATGATTTGTTTCCTACTCATAACATTAATCGATGCCAAGTATTTCATAAATGATTTCATCTTTGCTAAGCTAAGTATTCTTTAGAGTTGTTGCCAGGGTAAGCAGATTGTACCATAAATTGGTCCTAATAACTAATGAACCGCCGTCAGTGTCAATAAATTTTATAAATTATCTTAAAACAACTAAATGTTAAATTAATATTCATGTCAAAATGAAATTATTACATCACCATTTACTCGGCTGAAGCTTAAATGTCAACACCTAAACTTTAGTTTATTTTATTGTGATTTACAAATTGTAATTCCGATTATACTTCTGTTTAGACACAAAACATGAACGGCTAACTTCGTTTTACCCCGGAACAACCAGCCGTTTAAACAAATTGTCACCAACAGAGCGCGAATTTCTCTCCCCTTCGGGATTTTCCCTATTATTGGAAACGAACAGAAATTGGATTGTCCACGCATCAAGTCCTGATACTTGAGTTTGTCGCCGGGAATTATGTAATATCCACGAACCGGCTGCTAAGAATTTAAATTGGACCTTCGACGAACCTGTTTCGGGTCTTCCTTTCTATTACCAATCGATGAGTCAAAACTTGGTTGGTCACCATAAACGAACCCGTGGACAAGGTGAAGATTAGAGGCACGAACATTGGAACTGTAGAGAATAGGAAGTAACGCAACAGTTCTCTATTAAAATAGCGATTTTGAAATAACTACTCATCTTGAAATTACACAAACCCACATGTACACATTCGCTAAGGAGCTATTTCTGTGACGATGATGTAAATTGTGGACCGTGATGTAAGTGTGGTTCAATTTTGATTATCATTTTCACTTTCGACAAATAGATTATCTAATGTACTTAGTTCTATTCTATAGGGATACCAAAGGTGCGAAAATGCTATATTGACGACAGGGCAACGAGAAGAGAGAGAGTGAGGAAAGTCACACGAGCAATGATATTTCCCCTTTTGCACGAGTTATGAACACTATTTTTCAGACGACTGCCATTATGCAGATACATAGTTATGGTTACATTATTAACTAAAAACAATAATAAGATTAGACTTAACACCCCCAACAAGCGCCAAAATATTTTTACCAGTGCAAAATTTTGTAATTTAGCATCAAGATTTACGACTTTTACTACTGAAATCGTAAATTAGGGAAGGTCAGCTTTTGTTTTATTTGCAATTGAGACCTGAAATATATGGCTTATATGTAGTCTTGACCCCCTTTTTTTCTGTTAAATTTACGGGTCATTCGCATCTTTTTTTTCACATTTTATATCAATTAAACTTCCTGAATGCATCTGAAATACGACGTAACTATATTAGGGTCTCCCAAAGTTCTTTACTTAATTCATTACATTTACTTTATAAAATTTCTTACGGCTGTTGTCAGGTAACTGAAATCGGAACTGGTGTGATATAGAACCGGAAGAGCTGTGATATAGAAGCGGAAGCGTTGCCATATATTTCACATTGTAACTGTGGTGATAATATCAACTTTCGACAAGTAGGTTTCTTCGTAGGTATGGTTACTTTCATATGCAGTCGTCGAATTATTATACGAGTTTAACAAGAGGGTTTATTGCGACATGAGTGGACTCCAATAGAACGAATGTCACAATGTCTCGTTAAACGAGTGTAATATACTATTTTTTCTACTTTGAAGCTCTTCGTTTTAAAATTCTGCTTTTTAAATATTCTAGGGATTTTTAGGATTACGTAGTACTGGTTGTGTTTGTAGTTGTTATTTATCTGAAAAGTTGGCTCAATACCAACGTAATACGTTTCAAATAAAAAAACAAAAACAGTTTCACAATAAGTTCAATTGTGACAATACTTTGAGTGTCACAATGAACAATTTGTGACACCAAATTAGAAAAAATATTAATAGAATTATTGATGTTGATATGATTGATGATTGGAGCGTATATTTTCATTCAATTTGTTATCAAATATATCAAAATTTATAATAATTATTATTTATGTCCTTTAGTCTCTTCATCTAGGGATATTTAAATTTTGCATTCTTGAGAAGTTGTACGTTACGTTTTTATTGTTTTGAGGAAGCGATAAGTAATCATAAATAACTGTACGATTATGAGACAAGACGAGCAGGATTTACTGTTACATAATATATCTTTTGTGTGCAACTTAGTTGTTATAGGGCAATTTAATTTAACTTGAGGCGCCTATACGGAAGATTTTAATAGACCGTTAACTTTAAGTCCACTTTAATTTTTAATGTAAAATACATAATTATAAACTTACTAATACATTTTCCTTCATTAATAATACCACCATTTACTCAAGTTGATTATATGTATTGTATTGATCTTACATTGGCACATAATATGATTGGCGCCACTATCTCAAACTAAGAAAAATTAATCAATGTTTGACAAGGTGTCAACGGCGAGGTGTGCCAACTATCCAATGGTGCCAATCCACTTTATTTGATGGAAGATTAAATAGTCAGTGTTGGCGAGACCATGACATTTGAAGTATTGTGGTGTTCGATACATTTATCATACATCATGTACTCTTATACTACTCGCAATTCAGAAGTTTAAAATAGAGGATGTATCAAAAGACGCGCACTAACTTTTCAAAACTTGACTCTTTGAAGTTCCCCGACCAAATTCACTTTTACTTTTTCTTTAGATCTCATAGTTGTTCATCTATACATAGATTAAACTGCCCAATGAGAATCTTTCATTAAATTCAATGTCTTAATGTCCTCCAGATCTGCTCTAGATCCTTTATATCTCTTCAAGTTCTTATTTCTCCAGTCATTTTGATTAGCTCAATTTTCAAGGCATCTAGTTCGGATCCTCCAAAATCCGCAAAATTTTACTGAACTTCCAAATTCTTTAATACTTATATAATTGAATTTTTCTGTTTTTATACCCTTGCATTTTCAAGCCTTAGTACTACTGATCCTTCAGATTATTCAGCTCTTTCAGCCTCTTTAGATCCTTCAAGTTGTTCTGCTAGATAATTTGGCTATCTTCGAGATGTCCCAGATGCTCCACATCTGACATTTACTTTAATTAATTTCTTTAGCTGATTTGTTATTAGGTTTTTTCGAAGTTTTTGTATATTCTTTCTAGAATTTATTGAATTGGCATATATCTTTTAGATATATATCGCAATGTTTCTATATTACCTGAAGGAATCTAAATATTCTTATAATAGATTGGACTAAAACTAAGAGTTTTCTAGAATTTTAGTTTTTTCGTACTTTGCTGTTTTCTAAAAATTTTAAAATTACGATTTTTTTAGATCTAACCTTTTAGAAGTTTTTAAAATTTCAGATTTCTGACTTATTTTTTAATGTATTTTTATGTATTTATGTATTTTATAAATTTCAGTGTAAAAGCTGTTCTATCTCTACTCCCAGCTCGTTAATTTCTTCCTAGCCAAGTGGAAACATTTCTAAACTGAAATTTGATAAAAAAATTATAATAATTTTTCTATTATTCATTACATATTGGATTATAGTTTGCACTATAGGTTAGAATCGGGGTTTAAATTCGTAAAAATGATGATTCAGCTCATATTGAAAACTACACTCATTTCGCTGCCTCATGCGTACCATACAATGACAAGAAAACCTTTAGAAGATCAGTGATGACCCTTCAAATAAGATATCTAGTTTATTATCAGTTAGTAAATAGGACCAAATAAATTGAATTCCAACCCAATACATTTCTACACGTACTCGTAATACAGTGAACAACTAATAGGTGACTATTTAATCTTGAATTAAATAAAGTGGATTGGCACCATTGAATAATTGACGTAGCTCGCGTTGACACCGATTTTTTTTTTTTTTTTTAGGTTAGGACAGACACCTTCGAATGTTTACGTTTATTTCCACGTATTTGATTTTAAAATCAGATGTGCAAATGTAAGATCAACAAAATATAGTCATTAATAATGAATTTCGAGTTCACTTTGTGAACGAATGGAAAGTTTTGTTATCTAATTTTTGTAGACACTGCGCTTACTATGTATTTAGGGACCATTATTTAATAACCCACAAATCTAGATAATGTTTACATCATTGTATAGGGCCGCATGAAGTAAATATGGTATTTGGAACATCAAACAAATCGTTCAAATTGTTTCAGATTTATAGACGGCCGCTATATTGATTTGCCGGATAATCTGGTAATTAATTTTGATGCATTTGATGTTTATACACATTGACGATTTTTAATGGGGAATTTAGAGGGTTGTTGTGCTAAAGAGTTTGAGTGCTTTTTCAATTTTGTGTTTGTTGTGGAAGTTGGCAGTACACGAATGTCAGCTATAATTATATTAAATTATCGTCAATATGTTATTACTTTCGTATTTATGTAATCTACTAATTTCTCAGGTTGAGGTCAACAAAGGTTGCGAAAAGTAATTTATTTGAATTTTGCGATATTTAAAAAAAAGAAAGTGAAAAAGTTTCTGCTTTACAATTTAGACTATTGTACACCGGTATTTGGTCTAATTAAAGATTTAAATCATGTACAACTAAGTAGTCATTCGACTGCCATTGTAGTGGTTATTGCCAGAACCAAATTGAGCAATGAATAATCGTGGCCTAAATAGTCTCGCTTGTCATTTATGCTATCACGGAGTGTAGGCGTTTTGCTATCGCTGTAGGCTTTATTTATAAGTTGGATCTAACCAGAAATTTAAAAGGTAGCAAAAACAAAACATCAGGTAAGTTGTATAACTTGTCTTCTGTGCCATCACAGAGTGTAGGCATGCATTATCGCTTTTACCATCATTATTTATGTAAGCATAATAACAACATTTTTGCATAACTTCTGTTTGTAAATAACCAAATCTGAAAATCACAAGTATGAATTACGTAACTACAAGTTGGAAGTGTCCAACAGCTGTTCAGGTGATCACTGGATTCTCTGACTACATGCCAAAATGTCAAATCCTTCAAACGTAAAATTAAAACTTACTTTTCACATTTCATTCTAAATTTATTTGAAATAACCATCGGTCTTCCAATGCAGTTTTATCTAGCAGTGTAAATAAACGCGCACTATTGCTGTGTGAAAATGACAATAACTCAAGGATTATGCAAATGTTTTGAAACACGTTACAAACCAACGAATTTATAAACATTGTAAAACTTGACGTAATGACTTCAATCATAGGTTGCCGGTGATAACGGAAGTGGTTTTTTAACTGTTAACTCAAACTACAATCCTCAATAATTCTGATAGAGGTTTTAGTGACGTAGCAACTTACTTTTCAACATGGCCTGCTACGTGTGCGCACCCCTTTAGTTCCTATAGCCTTTCCGTATTATCGTTTATATTTGCATAGAAATGTTGGTTTGTTAGACAAGCGAACAAGCGTCCTTTTCTCGCATCTTTGTCAATTGCGTAACGTCGCGGTGACGCAGCGTTCTTACCTTGGGAAACATTCTATGGCTTTTTCAATAACAACTAAAACGAGCGGTGCGCCCAGCCTAGACCCACTGACATAGCGTGAATATTACCCGTTCCAAATAGAAACGTCATTGCAGAGGTCGTCCGTTGATTTCTTGCGCACGCCACTGGTCGACGACGCTACGCCATGCTAAAAATAGGTCGACTCCACGACCTACATTAAAACACCTGATCGACTCATTGCAGATAATCGCTTTTCTAGTATATGTACACTCCTATTTTGTGACATTTTGAGTAGTTTCGAAACTGCAGCGTTGCGGTACAAACGGACGACAATAACTTTCACTTTCGGACGGATTTTTCACAATTTTCTTTCCGGCTCGCGGCAACGACGCCGAAAAACGACCGGAGCGAGAAAGAGCGGTTGTGTACGCGATTATTTTAGGACCAGGCAGTGTCGTTCTCTGAACGAACACCTGTACCGGAGTCCCTAAGGATGTTTCCGGCAGAAATGAAGAAGCGGAACATTTACGAAAAGTTAGGAATCAGAAGTTTAGACTTGGTGGGTTTACAAAGTGGGGTCGGAAAGTGCACCTCCCCGGACTAATGGAGAAGCATAAGGATGTCAATTTGAGCTTGAAAAACTTTCTAGTGGCTACAAACCGATCAAGATTATTTGTGTTGGCAACAAATTGGTAAGGCTGTATGATTCAGTTGTCATCCGTTGCCATATTTTTAACAGCTACATTTAAATTTACATCAAACAAACATAACCTTGCCTTTATAATTGACATTCTGCCAACCAAAAGACAATAAACTACACTTTTATTTATTTTATTTATTAGCAATTCAAACATTAAATCCCGATCAATCTGTTTTTGTGAACATTTATGTACTTTGGTGTGATAAGCCCTATCTACGACGACGATTTAGAAGGGATACCGATAGGTAGATTCAATAACGGCATTGTATACAGAGCCCTAGTTGATACATTTACAAACATAAATACATCTACGTGTTAAATTTTAAAAATATGGATATAATTATGTACCGCAAGAAATTTAGGTGGTGATAGGGTGACCATTTTGTCTGTATACCGCATACGCCACTGCAATGAACCTTACGCGTTTTGACTGTCATCAGAGCTCCGAACTTTTTCACAAGAAGTTGATAGCATCCAAAAATTTTACAAACACATTTTTATTGTTATAACAATACACTAACTTGTATACACTTGCATGTGATGATTCGGTGCGGTATCAGATGAGAAGAAAGGGCGTCTGCAAAAACTCTGTAACTGTAACTCTGCGGTGATTCACGTCGCGTGGAAGAAATGCCAGGTAAAAACTTATTTGCCTGTTCTAGAATGATGATGTCATAAGTCGTAACACACACTGTTCTTACAATCAGTTTATTCGCGTTCGTTGCCATAAGGCTTGGCTGAAATATCGCGAAAGTGTCTCTGACAATTGCATAGCCCCGTGTATGCGAAATAGCATGTTATGCCGTTGTGATCATTATTGTAGTTTCTAAAGGGTCAGTACTTTAAATTTTGCCGTATACAGGGAAATTGAAATATATGTAAAACATTTAACCGGTACATCATAAGGTCCAGTAACACATAACTGAAAATTTGAGTAAAAAATTTTAATGGGACATAAACTTTTTAAAACAGCCTAGTTTCGGCGCTCATGAAGTCGACATGACAAAAAAGGCATAGGTCGATTCCGAGCGATAAAGTTTTAACAAGCACACTGAATTTTTTATCAGCTACGCTTTAATTTTTAAATTTGCAGTTTTAGTGGATTTTTGATTACGGGACGTCCATAAATTGCGTGAGATTTTTTTTCTTTTTATCAAGTTTTCCATGTATTCTGGGTTCAAAGATCTCGTTATTTTTAGCTTGTCTAATCGTCTCAGATTGTGTTTTTTTTTTCTAGTTTTTAGCTTCCAATTTTTTTAAACTTTTAAAGATTTCTTCTTTTGTATTATTTTGATTTATCAGATAGTTGTCAGACCACAATACATCATGTTAAGGACAAAAACGCAGTCTACATAATTTTGTTATTACATGCAACCTGCGAGCAGTCCCTTCTTTCCGTTTTATTTCCTTTATTGTCCAACGAAACATTACCAATATTATCTCGATTCGGACGTGTGTCTTGGGACTATTGACGCAGGCATATTGTTGCCTCGTGCATTGTGAGAGGAGCTGTTATCTTGACGTCATTTTGAATTCAAATATATGGACTTGACAGTTGTGAAGTTGGATTTAATTATTGAAAGTGCGTGATGAGAAACAAAGCGATAATAATAAACTTGCTGTGTAGTTATGATCCTTTTAAAAGCGTATAATTAAGGCCCATGAACTGAGCCCATCACATGTCTAGGTAAGTTGTTGGCTAAACAGCTATAACAACCCTTTTGTAATAGATGATCTTGCATAAGCGTGGGTCATATCGCTCCCAATTAGTGTGGCGATGGCCCTATTGTTTATTTGACACGCAACACCGCCAACAGGAAACCATCAATATTGCCACTGGTTTATATAACCCGATTTTTCTAATTTCGGCAACATCACCTCGGATTTTGTGCAAGTCGTCCGACAATGGAAGGTCGATTCCCAAACAGCACAAAAAGTGTAAAACCTCTTAAGTTGGTTTTATACAAACTTTCATTCAAATTGTGAAACATCAATGAAACTTTCTGTCGTCACATATTTTTCAATTCGGTTTGTCGCTAAAGGTGCGTTTCCATCGATTCGTATCGCTCTGGGACCACTGGAATAATTTGAGGAAAGAGGTCATATATTATTCTGCTACGAAATAACGAGACAATTTGCATGTTCGTGGCATGATAAAAATCCTTTTTGAAAGGTGGTTGCATAAAAAAATATGGATGTTGGTAGGGGGGTTACAGTTGTGGAGGGAGAGGAGGGCTTAAAAAACAGGAGCGATTTTATAAATAATGTTTTTTCAAGATTGACAGCTTGCTTGATAAGGAAGGGGACTATTGAATTGTCAATGATTTGATTACAAATATCGGTAGACGTCCTCATGAAGCCCGATACACACATGGCCGCACCAAGTGACGCCCGTGACGTCCGAAGTACCGCGTAGTCCCACATTACCGCACCGATGTCGCTGCCGTGTGACGTCCAAGACACCGGCGTCACACGGTGCGAGCGCGATGCGGCCATATGTGTCTCGGCCTTTAATAATTGTAAATAAATGTAAATATTGTTATCGGGTATGTTATGAGTATGAATCATTTATGAAGTCTCGATGCAATTTTATATTCACATATAGGACTTTTGGTTCACAACTCATAATGATAACCCATCTCCTTTCACAATGCTTAGAATATGATAACATTAATCACACTTTTCAAGAAATTTCTACTCTACCTTTCATATTTCAAGAAATGAAATAAGAATAAAAATGTTGCTTTGCGTTTTCACTCTTGTGTCAATAGTTTAGGTTAGAATAAAGAAAGTTTTTTCATTTTTCTAGTTTAAACAGAAGCCGATGAGTAAGATTTAATAGTGATATGTTATGTATAGGCAATTGGCACATAATTGTCGTATTTAAGGTTAAGTATGCCTGGAAGTAAGTACGCCCACACATAGTTGTCAACACAGTAGTCAATAATAAGGTGGGCACAGATATTTATTTAATTTTAATTCCATTGTTAATAGTTTTGTCTTCTGCACTGTGGCTTTTTATGTTTTTATAATATATTATATTGTAAACTTTAAAAATAAATAAATTCCACGAGTTTTTCAAACTTTCAATAAATTAATATTAAAGCACATTATGTATTTCGAAATATTATGCACCAACACAGAATTTAATGTGTTTCGTTATGCAAGTTGTACAGTAGGTATCATCCTTTAACCTTGTGGGTCTAAAAATATATAATTTCCTGTGTAATTTGTATAGAATGCTTATAAATATTACAAGGTGCATGTAAACGTCAAAACTGATCTGGCATGAAGCTGGTATGTTGACGTTTCAGATAATTTCATCATTATTTTATAATAACGCTTATATACGAAAAAATAAAAAGTTGCGTTCTTGGCTTCCCTCTAAAAAATTTAGATACCACTTTGGGCGAAGTTGATTGTGTCTTGTCGGTCCTCTCGAAACCCCTTGTAAATTAAACTTACGCACTTTAGCCCAAGAATTTCATTCTCTAATCTCTTACGAGGACTTTGTGGACACGAAAATAACATTAACTTTCCCAAGTTTGCTACGTCGACGCACTTGACGTCTTAATTTAAAGACAACAAGTCAACAACACACTCCCCAACAAACATGTCCCCTTCGTAAATTTCTCGGACAACTAGGTCAACAAATTTAATTTGTAATATGGAGACCTTTTTGCTTGCCCTGTAAATATTTTTGCTATTGTTCTATAATGAAATTGTTTGTGTCAGCGGAACGAGGGCTGTTTACCTGACGGATTTTGTTTCGTACCCCTCGGAGAAGGTTGGACGATTTATAGTTGGATTAACGTTGAAAATAGGCCATAATCAATACAGTAATGATGTAGATATTAGCAATTCGGCGTGGCTTACCTACATTGTAGCGATAGATTAAAAATACTTTTGAATTCATTCATTGTGGTTACGTTTGGCATAGATGTTGTTTTGACTCATAAATAATGCGGAGGAATCGGAAATGCTGGAGAATGATTACAGCTGGCAATTCAGTTGTAATGGATTTTTTCCTGTTCTAATCTAATTAAATTAAACTAATTTTATCCTACAAATTGCAGTGTAAAGTTACCGCCGTTGAGGTAAAGAAAAAAGGTGCTTTCATTACTGACATGAACGCGTAATTAAAATTACAGTGCACGGTCAAAAAATAGATGTGACCGAGCAGTGAATCCAATTTAAATTGCGCTTTTGCAATGGTGTACAAATTGATTAAGACCTTAAACAAAGTAATTGCTGCATAGCAGTTGGCGCCCGAGAGTCTCAACTACTTTGTGTAAAATTCAATTGAAGTAACGTAACTTCGAAGACCACCTGACATCAGCTGCATTGTTTTCACGACCTGATTTTGTGCACGTTAATGAAACATGTATTTTTTTTCTAGGCGGAGATGGAACGTACCACTTCAAAGTCCTGGTACCGAGTGTGGCGGCGGGCGCCATCATCGGCAAAGGTGGCGAGACCATCGCTCAACTCCAGAAGGAAACTGGGGCGCGCGTTAAGATGTCCAAATCCCACGACTTTTACCCCGGTAAGCAACATTATCGATACGAGCAAATAATTTATGGAAAAATGGTCGAGTCTTGTTGTGTTAATTCAAGCAGCGATGTACATTAAATGTCCTTATTGAATTGAAGTAACGCAAGTTCAGTGTTCAGAATCAAAAGCTCACTAGGATTTATCAAATTTGCAAGACGGTGAGTTTCCTACTCCCAGCTGGCGCCGACGATCGGCTATAAAGCGGTCAATATAAAGCAAACTTTTTCGCTTAATTTGTTGCCCCGATTTTTTCTTTGCGTCGCGACGCCGATAAAGCGGGAAGAACTTGATGGAAAATCAATTTTTCAGTTTTATTAGCGGTGGAAAGTTCCGGGGTGATAGTGTCTACAAATATTGTGTTCGTAAATGTATAATCAATTAATGGTAATTATTGATGTATTTTTCTTCAGAATTATTGATCTTGTGGATTTGGGGTGAATTTTGCATACATGGCTGCTGGGGTAGTTTGACGTTGCGTTGTATAACTATGTTGACAAAATTAATAACATACGTAGATTCGAGTTTGTACTGCGACGTTGTTATCCTTGACATGGATACTGTTTTTTGTCCATTTTCCTCGACGTATTTTCCATAACGCGTTAGGATAAATTGCGGCGTCGCAAGAGGCCGATGCGGAAAACATTGGAAAAGGGAACAGAAATCTGGCGGCTGCGTTAAAAAATTCGATATTACAGTAGTCGTTTATAAAGACAAAGACCGAATGACAATAGTTCCATGTAGAATGAAACACTCACGGAGGTCCCCCAAAAAGCTCAATTCCGTGTAGGCAGGAACTACGAGAAAGTAAATAACTGAACTTTCCTAATCAAAAAATATTGTCTCGCAATCAGGTATCAATTAACCTGCTTTTGCAATCAATATAAACTTCAAAGTAAAAATCTGACATAAACCAACATCACTGCAGTCCAACACAGACGGTGCTTTTTCGATACCGTTCTATAAATCAATCCGTTATCCATTGTCCGGTAAGTCCTAGAGTTTAATTCCAGACAACGGATTACGGCAAATTCATTTTCGGGCCAAGAGAGGTCTTTCTGGGGAGAACTGGTGCAAATCTACCTCTCCATCAAATAGAACAACGGGGTGAATAATTCATAGTCCTAAAAGAAATTGCTTCTTTTTATGCTGCAACTTGGCTTACTTGAATTTTGTCCTCTGAGGCAACTGTGCTTTAGGTGTGTTGTTCGAATCATTACTCACAATGATTTATTTAGACAACGTGATCTAAAACCTTGGTACCTAAATCTAAATCATTTATAATAGTAAAGATCTGGTTTGAATTTGCCACCGCTCCTTTATGGACTAATTTCAATGTAATGCTTCTTCTACACTAATAAATGAAAATAGAAAATCATGTTTGGAAATTTTTAATTTTCTGCTTGAGGTGTTTATCCATGATGTCCGCAAATAGCCTCAACTTTCTTGTTTTCGTGTGTAATCAGTGCACTTAGAACATTAGAATCAATTACGTAGGTTTCAAAATCGAAGGACGTGTTTTCCACTGGAACACGTGTGTTGATAGGGAAGGATTTGCGTCGGAAACTGGTATATGATTAACAGTAAAAATAGTAGTAACGTTTTGTGATTGATAAAAATCATGCCATTGTTTAAAAGTTAAACGTCACAAGAAGAAACCATTCCATCAGGCTTACGAGGTATTTAACACTGTGTCCTTACTGGTGACTATTATACAGAGTCGGATTTAAGAAACTGGCGATCTTCTTTTATTTTTGATTTCGTTGTTACACATATTTCTCATCTTTTTATTAACGAGGTGACATCAAAATAAAAACCGACCTGGTAAGTTCCAGATACATATAATAGAAGCACTGATGTATCAGGATGATGAAGTACTCCCGGGGGTCCCCTGAAAAGCGCTCTTACTTGAGGGAACCATGGGTACAAGTATGTAATATAAATCGTCCTGTTTCTGTAAAAAACGTGGTTATCCATAAACATTTGGTTACGTGGTTATAATAATTAAAGATTTAAAAAGTATTTATGGATAACCTTTTTTTTACTAAATAAGGCAGAATATCTTAATATTAAAAAAAAAGCAAAAAAAAACTTGGCTGCACACAACGTGTAAACAATCTATACTAAACAATTTTATGATACACCCAATACGTAATCATCTTACAAATCTACAAAAATTATTACTATAGGGATTATAAATCTTCATTTAGCTATGCCTATTTTAGAGAAGGATCGGTAATGGACCTGCAACTTTCTGCCAAGAAGAATACACACCCACCCACATGAAAATCAATTCGTTTTGCGGTGCGATGAAAATTATTATTACAAAGCACGGAGTCGATGGCAAAATCGAACCTTCATCTACACCCCATACCGCCTATATTGTAATTAAGTTTGTTATTCGAGACAGGCGAGGGTAAATCGTTTATTAGCCCTAATGAAATTGTCTGCCAAATTATTTATTAATTATGTTGGCGATTTTCGGACGGGAATGTCGGAAACGATTGCAGCGAGAGCAAAAAAATAGGTTCGGGTTTATGTACTCGACAGCATGATTTTATTTAACAAATTGGAAAAAGATTGTAATTTGGGGGTGTTCAAAAATGTAATTAATTAGCAGCGAGGATAAAGGAGTGGAGGGCTGGTGAATTTGGAGCAATTAACTTATTAATTTCGTATTAAAAAACATCTTCGGACGTAATTCAAATATCGAGCAGTGGAGCAGTGAATGTCTCTTTGTACCCGTTTTATTTTTAATTGGATTCATATTATTTTTTTACATAATTAACATTACAATAACTATCGTGTTTACGTCATAGCATAGGAGTAAAGTACAATTTTTAATAGCAATAGTGAGTAATGTCACTAAATAACAGGACCGATTCCCTGAACTGTGGGCCGGTTTCGTCTTCGTCACGATTTGTGAGTGCATCTGATCGAACAACCTTGCATTTTCCATGGTACACGTAACTAACGTGGAAATAATGAAGTTAGAATCTAACGCACCTGTCTGCAATAAAAATAAATTCTTTGTAACCTTGTCTCATTTACCTCATTTTTCGCCATTTTATTTTACTCTGGCATATGCAAAGCGGCAATTTTCGATTATATAATGGAAGTTCCAAAGTGTGTCAATTACGAAGTTAATTAGTTTCCATTAATTCCCTTGTAATTGCGTCTATTATGACGACCGACATTTCTGATCGAAAATATATGTATTGTCTTTATCGTACAAGGTTCAAAAAAATACACACCGTTAAAAATTGGTGTTTTTTTTTTGTCGCGGCGGCGACGTCAAGATCAAGGATTGATGTCTAAGCCGCAGACTTTGGTTTCCTCAGAATTTCGTCGAAAAGTTTGAATACGTCCGGAGTTCCGGAGTTGAATTAGTGAGTTTGAATGTTTCTTGGCTTGGCCCTCGGCGCGAGCCCCGATTCCTCATACGTGGCTACGTAACAGAAAAGGCAAAAGGCTTTATAGTTGTCCTGGATTTTCTGGCGCCGTCGTCCAAATTCCAAGAAAACTACATAATACAGGTCTTTTATATTAAATTATTCATGCATCCAGTAGGCATTATTTGTGAACACCCGATATAATAATTTGTTCGTTCCTCAAACTGGAGAATTTCTTTGTCAAAAAGGTGCAAAGTAACTGAGACGAAACGCCAAAATAAATGGGTTCGTCTTTAGGTCTATATACAGGATGTTCATCTTTCATTGTCTATCCATCTTCGCGTTCAGGAGATGTTGACACAATTTAATTTCACGGTCAGCAGCAAACCAACAAAAAACTACATGTTTACGCTCGATAGACAATCAACAATTTTTGTATTGTCATAACATGCAGTTATTACTTGAATTGTTATTATATAAATAAATATTTTCTTCTATCCATTTTAAAATAGAGTATTCCTCCCACTGCTGTTATTTTGCCTTTAAGCTCTCATTGTCACGTTTGGTTTCTTCTTGCATAATATATACCTAAATATCGATTAGAGACTATAACAACCTTCATACACGTGCAAGAGATTTAAGATAAAATTAGCGAATAGAAACTATAGTGATTTAAATTAACACCAAATTAGATAATTACGAAACAATTTTTATGAAATTTTAATAAGGTTGTAGATATTAGTCTATAAAAATAAGAGCAAAACCAAATTTAATAGTTAGAAATTACCACCCAATTATCAAACAGAATATTTTCACATTATTTAACTTAAATATGTATTAACTACGCCATTAATAATGACGGTCCTTTGAGCCGGATACTATCGACTCCGCAGATGTGCCCAGCAATAAGCGGACAATAACAGACGCCTCCGCGTAATTCTAGTTGATTGCATAATGGTCTTTTCCTGGTGTGCATCCCGCGAACGCCGTCGATTCGCGTCTTTGATTAAACTGGATTGGTTTAGTGGAGCGCGGAATTGGATTTAATAAGCATTTTAGAACAATGGTTCGCGAAGGCGAACGTCCTTGGCACGTACAAATTGCACTTCCAAAAAGACAGCCAAGAGACGAGGAAAATCTAAATCAGCTGATTACGGCGAGCATAATTGTAAAAATAGAACGGAACCGCTTTTCCGAAATACGCGCGTTATTTTGAAACGATGCTGGTGCGCATTATGCGTAACAATCGGTGATTGCATTTCTGCGTAATTGGGCCTGTTATTTAACCGAGTTTCGTTTTGTTGCAAAAGTTGGTCTTCTTCGGTTCCAGTAGCAGCACGCTAGGGGAAGAGGTGAATGCCTCTTTAGTTCAGATTTTTGACTGGTTCTAGTAATATCACGAAAAGAAACTGTGAATAGAATAAATAAAATATAGGGTGAAATTAATTTTAATCAAGTAAGTGTTTCAAATTTGCACGTAGATCTTAGATCACTTGTAGGGCTATATTTTATCTCGACAATAAAATTAATCATAAAATGGGTTCTGACTACATCCAGACTTGCCCAGTATGGAGTTCGTTGTATTCAGTCCCACTGAGGACTGCGGTCCCCCGTCTGGTTTATATGATGCAGTCTTCTGCAATCCCGGTGCCGTTGCGACGTCGATGGCACCACGTGTTGACTTCTTTATGTTTGGTCGTGTGTAAATAATTTCGAAGCTACTTTACCGCAAGTCCCTGGGGAAGCCCTCAACGTTGCTTTCAAACTCATCGCACCATTCGTGGTAACACGTCATCCCTCCGATTGAACACGTTCACAGCAGACGCGAACCCAGAATTTCGTTGGGAGGAGGGAATTTGATACCATGAAAACTGCAGTTTTGATTTCAGAAACCATCATGTAAAGGAGTACTTGGTCCCGAATGGGGGGAATTGCCATCCCCCTGCGCCTGGTTCACATGGATAAGGGTTTTCTTAAGATCTATATAAATGAATTACTTCGGAGTGTTCTAATTACGGGTCTTACCCACTTGATCTGACTAAGTTAATTTGTGCCCCCCTAGATCACCAAGTCTCTATTTTGGATTTTCAATGTAAATGAATTTGCAAAATGATTTGTCAAGGGCTTTCGCATCAGTGTTACGTGCAAGTTTTTGAAAATATTAATATGTAATAATAACTAAATAAACCTTTTGTCTTTGCATGACCAGCCCTTGTTTGATTACTTTAATTACACAGTTTTAACATATTATTAAGAATTGTGTTGAGGGGAATTGTTGTTAGTACATCGCTAGACTTGATATACGACCTAATTATTTTCCGAATATCTGATGACCTCTTCATGAAAGTTTGTTTTTCCGCAGGAACAACCGAACGTGTGTGCCTCATCACCGGTAGCGTGGACGCAATAATGATAGTGACAGATTTTATAGGCGATAAGATACGCGAAAAACCCGATTTGACCAAACCCTTAGTGGAAACCGAAAGCAAATTGATGCAAGATCGAGATAAGCAAGTGAAGATTTTGGTGCCCAATTCGACGGCGGGAATGATCATCGGCAAGGCGGGTAACTACATCAAGCAGATTAAAGAAACCAGCGGTTCTTACGTGCAGATTTCTCAGAAGGCCAAGGATGTTAGTCTGCAGGAGCGATGCATAACTGTAATAGGTAAGACAGCAGAAAACAATTAACACGGCCTTGAGAGTTAAGCCTCGTCACACTTATTACTAGTTCTGTTATGTCATCGCTGTATTCTTAACTATGTGTGTTTGCAGGTGAAAAAGAACAGAACAGGCAAGCATGTCAGATGATAATAAGCAAGATCGTAGAGGACCCGCAGAGCGGCACGTGTTTGAACGTGTCGTACGCGGACGTGAACGGCCCTGTGGCCAACTACAACCCCACGGGTTCGCCGTTCGCGCAACAGAATGCCGGAAGTGCGTTCAATGCGTCCACGGCGAGTCTCAACAGCGGTCTCAGCTCGGTATCGCAGAGTATCATGCTCAACGGAGGACTCAATCTCAGCCTGAACCTCAACACCCCAGGTCAGAACGTCGGCACCGTCACGGCTCAGTTGTTGGACCACATTAAAGTAAGTGCATTTCTGAATAAATCAGGCGGTGCTTACAAAATAAAATCGTGGTGCAAATGACCCAGACATTTAAATGTTCGGATTAGGCAACTACGATTGTCTTGTTTATCTTGCATGACGTTCCTGATTAACACTTTTTTATGTTAAGAAACGACCGTTGGTACCAAAAAGCATTTGCATAATTACATAGATAATTATTTCATTGCCTTGATAGCAATTTTGTGTTATTCACTTTGAATGTCGAGTGCTAAACGCAGATAAATGTACCATAAAAGCAGTTTACGATGGAAACAATAACCATTTTATAGGGCTAAAAGGTAGATAAATGTGTTAATCTCTGTGATGTTAGGCTTGTGGAAAAATACCTTTTGGTATTATTCTAATCAAAGTGGTCAGTACTTCATTTAAAAAATATTTGTTAATCTTGGATAAGAGGGGAGATTAGTGGTTTCTAACCCATTATGTAAAACTACAACTTTTAATGACGAAAATCTGATTTACTTACAGACAGATGCAACCCAATATACATATAAATTAAAATATAAATAATAATTATTAAAACAACTCTAAAATTAAACAAGAAGAATGTCCTTAAATCCAAGTGGAGTAAATTTAAATTAAAATTTAAATATATCTATGTCGAACTCCACAAACTTTAATAACTGAAGGATTACTAATGGTACATGTTTCGGCAGAATGCTTCTGCCATCATCAGCCCTTAAAGAATATAAAAAATTATTATATTATAATTTTTTATATTCTTTAAGGGCTGATGATGGCAGAAGCATTCTGCCGAAACATGTACCATTAGTAATCCTTCAGTTATTAAAGTTTGTGGAGTTCGACATAGATATATTTAAATTTTAACTCTAAAATTATCACATATTTTATGTATGTCAAATTTCCAAATCTAAAGTAACAATCATTCGTGAATAACCATGTATATTCAGTTTTTTTTTTTGCTAAAATTACAGCTTGCAAATTATCTGCTTGATCAATAATTGGCTTTGGTTTGTACATATGTACATAATATATTGCCAGCGCTACGATGCCCCGCCAGACAAATTTTCGTTGACAATCCAACATCCATAAGATCATCACCATCGGAATAATTTCATTTATAAATCGTCATAACCGAGACCTTATACAAGTTTTTTGTCCTTTGGCGGTTTGCGTATACATGTCTACCGTTGCTACAACCTTAACAAAGCCACTTATGCATTTGCAATATCATTACCATAGTAATACTAGTTTACAGCATTTTGAGCGAAATCAATGAAATAGCGTTTCTAATGTACGTTTTAGTGCCTATTACAAATCTATTTTCAGAGTATTAACACGTCAGGATTTTAAAATATTCACGTACATAATTTTATACAGGGGTCTTAAATCTTAAACATCTGTATATGGGCTATTATAATAAAACCTCGAAGTTTTATTATCCCAAGTGGTTTTCAAAATAATACAAAAAAATTATTTTGAAAAAGATGAATAAAAGGTTTTAGAACTATCGTGCGTTTAACGATAAAAACGACGTCAAATAGGCCATGGATTGCATCTCATCTCTCTCGGTCAGGTGCGTGGTCCTGACCTCACCAACAGAGATGAACTGCAATCCATGACCCACTTGACGTCATTTTTTGTTATACGCACGATATAAACATTACATTTGGTTCCTCTACATGTTTTTTTTTTTTTCTTCCAGTTGCAGCTACGTAACACTGGCTTCTCCGACTCCCACATCGTTGAAATTTGCGCAGCTCTATCAGTACTGGCCAAATACGGCATCCTGGCGATGGGTTTGGGGCTGAGCAGCGCGCACACGGGCGCGTTACCCGTTTCGAGTTACCTGGGTGTAATGGACCAAGCGAGCGCCGCCACGGCGAATACGGGGGCAGTGTTCGGGCCGATCGGTGGCCAAGTCAGTTTAGCTGAATGCCATTTGGGTGAGTCGATGATCGCGATGTCACAAGGGGCATTGTACGGTACTAAGGAGGACGTATTTATGAAAATTGCAGGTACCACGTCCCCAACTCCACGAACCAACCTAGAAAGGTATGATTCAACATTCGATCCATTCAGACATCAAAGTTCACCCGCAACAGCACCCATCTCAATCAACAATAACAGCTTTGGTCTAGGTACAGGTCAACAAATGGCTGTGCTAAGTAAAAGTCCCACGCCTGCGGAATTAAATGGTGCTAAAGACACTAAAAATGTCGAAATTGCCGAAGTAATAGTTGGTGCTATTTTAGGTAATGGGCGATTTAACATTCATTCACTCATTTTATTACATGACTTAGTTCAAGAGTTAGCGATGTTTGGATTACTGGTATTTCACCAATATTTTATCAAAAGTTTCATTTGATCAGCACAGCCTAGTTCCGCGAAGATTTTGACATTGTTATAAAAGCAAAAAATGTTATACGGTTTCTCATATATACATATGGAGGTAATAGGTGACTATTTAATCATGAAACAGATAAAATCGATTGTCACCACTGAATCGTCGACAAATCTGATTATCTTTTTAGATTAAGGTAGAGGGCGGGTAAAGTAATGATCCGACAACTTTGATTTTTTTGACGTATTAAAATTTGAAACGTGCCCATGTAAGGTTAATAAAATGTAATCAGCTTTTCAAAAAGTGCCACAACAATTCACAGTCATGTGTTAACATCATATTCATTTTTCACGAATCATTATTAAAAAGTTATATTAAGAGTCCTATGGAGCACGTGACCTTCTTCTTCTTCTCTCCCGCACTGACAATCTTCTGTCAGACACGTTTTTGATTGTGACTACTTTCGGCGCACAGGCAAGAAGAGGGAAGTGATGGGAACGTATGTCTGTGAACTATCAGACGCAGAAAATGATATGGCAACACTGTTGGTACTCGTCACGTTTAATGCTTTGTAGGAACTTCATCCCTGGCGAGTTTCGGTAATACCGTATTTTCCAGAAAATAGGGTGCGTGTGTTTTTTTGATTTTGAACTCCGAAATCAGCCTGCTGCCTCTATGTGACTTGTAATCGAGCAGTAAAAATACTGCTTTAGTTTTTGCCAAAATTACCACAAAGCAAAATTGAAAATATTTTGTCGGCATTTAATTTTTTTCATTGAAATCTTCGTAAGGAGTCTTACAGCTTTTAGTTGTCTGTGGACTAGATACTGTTCACCTTAGAGATGGCGTGACAATATAATTGTAAAATATTTTATCAAGTGATACGAAATTTGTCTGGCGCCACATTTTCTTACTTTAAAACATTTATTTTGACCTTCAAGTACAGGGTAATTCAGAGTAACTTTAATCAAGGCTACGTTGCAAATTTGGACGTACATATGTACTTATTTCAGAGTTTGCTCTTTTAAACGAGACGCCATTGCTTTTTCTAGATCCTAACATGTATTAAGTGTCAAATTATTTTTGTGTCCAAAGGGCTCTTTGATTAATGTTACTCTGAATCACTGAGTATTTCCACACCAAAACAGTGCGATCAATTTCGAAGTTATCACTAAACTAAACGTGTTTTTTTTTTAATTATTATAATCAGGTCTTTATAAATGATTATTCCATTTATTATAATTTATATATTTGCTAAACATAAGTAAATTTTGTTTTCCAGAGGCAACATGATGTATGGATCATTTATGAAGACTGTATATACAATTATTATTCACATTAGGCATGTCACTAGATGTGCTTTGGGCACTTAACTGAATCCATTACTTTTGAGTGCATATACTGTTATACATTATTTATTTGCTGTTTGATTCAAAATTACTTTATCAGATTTGTATTTAATATCAGCATACATACTAGGTAATTTTTCCCTGGATGCTTTATTGTACTCCATCAACAAAGAAACTTAAAAATGAATACACTCAATAAGAAGAAACTTTAGACTACGAAAATCACGTTTATCTTCATTGGCGATATTCTTTGTCATTTAAAGTTTTACGAAATAGCGTGAATTTTGTTTTCCTTACACTTGTCTTCAATTTCTTAAATTGGTTTTCATATCGGACCTGAGATTTATATACAGTATAAATTCTTGTCAGTTTGAGAAAGTTCTCAAATTACTAGCGGAGTTACATTCTCTTCACACCTTTCTGTAACTATTTGAAATTTCAAATGTCATTTCAGAATATGAACATCTAAGATGTGTTATGCCAACATGGTGATTTACGAAGTTGCGCAAATATTTAAACTTGGGGTAGTGTACGGCTAATAGATTGACTTAGTACAAAAAGAATGCACGGCCGAAAACTTTTGATGGTCACTGGAATGATGACCCGAACAAAAAACAAATGTAGCTCTATAATAAATTAATGTCCTTTTTTGTTTAGGCCAAGAGATAAGGATTTATTTACTAATAGTCAATCATGTCAGCGGTTCTCAATCAGTTTTCGCGTAAATATTAAAGCCATATATATATATAATTATCTTTGTTTTTTTACAGTTAGATTTTTTTTATTTTTCTAGGTCTATATTAGGGACTATCTCAGATTTAAAAACCAGAAGAATGTCGATAAATCCAAGTGGAGTAAATTTAAATTAAAATTTAAATATATCTAAGTCGAACGAAATTATAAATGGAACATGTTTCGGCAGAATGTCATAATTTTTTATATTCTTTAAGGGCTGATGATGGCAGTAGTGTTCTGCCGAAACATATTCCATTTATAATTTTACACTTATTAAAGTTTGTGGAGTTCGACTTAGATATATTTAAATTTTAATCTCAGATTTAAATATTTGCGTAACTTTCATTTTCATTAAATAAGGTAATCCGGGTTTGGACCAGGTCTTATTTAATTAATTAATAATTAATTTTTTAGCCAAATATGTAAAAACGATCCTAACTCGAACTAAGTAAATTTTAATGTTTACAGAAGCTACTATGTACTTGTTTTTTTTAATGATATAAATGGTAAGATTAAAATAAAAAGATGTTATAGATAAATATTTCAAAATGATGCAATCACAAAGGTACCAAGTGTCATTATCCATCATGAAGGGTCACTTTATGAACGACTCATCAACCTTATTTATGCGCGGGGTTTCATTCATTACAAAAATTCAGCCTTACAACTACCACAATTTTTATTATTATAGAGAAATTTTCAAGCTTGTTGAAATACCGTAGCTAAAAACATCGCTAGCTCTGATTCCAGTAACACATTTCCGAGAGCCACGTGAAACGGTGTGTTTATTTTCAGGTCCTGGGGGCCGTTCGTTAGTTGAAATTCAACAGTTGAGCGGGGCCAACATTCAGATTTCTAAGAAGGGTATTTTCGCACCGGGGACTCGCAATAGGATAGTGACCATATCGGGTAGTCCGCAATCGATAAACACGGCCCAATACCTTATCGAACAACGCATCTCTGAGGAGGAACTGAAGAGGGCAAGAAACAACGGCCTCGGTACACTTACCATGCAGTGATGGCGTCAAAACGTTCTAACTTCATCTAGAATGTTCAGGTACACACAACAGAGATTGTTGATGTTCTAGCAAAAACGTTATTTTTATTTCCAGTTTAAATGTATAATAGGAGACATTTTTAATTGTTGAATATTTTTAAACGAAAGTTATTTATGACGATGACTCAAGGCGAATTGCAAGGCTGTTTATATACAATGTGAACTTTTTAAGATGTACACCTATTTACATTGTTGGTACCGCGGGTAGCATGGAAATTTTTTATATAGTCAATTCCTTGAAAATGTGATGTGACTTGTTATTTATTTTTGTTGTTTTATTGTAAAGGGCGAACCTCGGAATATGTCGCACATCTGAGGTTGGCCCCGGTGCCGAAATTTTTGTTGTTCTGTTTGATGTATTTTCAAAGTTTAATTATATGAAGTGGTATGATCTGATTTTAAGATTAGAATAGAGCGAAAAAATTGTGATTCTTCATTCATTCGCATCATTATCAACACTCTGATGTTTGTACCCCCATTCATTTGCTTCTTGTACATATTTTGTTTTAGTCGTTATGGAGTTACAGGTGTGTGCATGTGATTGATTGGTAGCAGTCATCTGATTCCTAAAATTCGTACCTGCTGAAACCTCATCAATGGGCGACGTTTGGCTGGCCAAAGAGCATATTGATTTCATTTTGGATTGATCCCGTTACCAATCATAAAATTTACGATTTTGTGGGGCCGAAAAGGCATGACATTGTACATAGTCATAGCGTTAGTCATCTATACTCACCCAACTCTGCTGTTATTCCTTCTATAGATCTATATATTATTATTACAAGAAAATATATAAAGATTAATGTAACTAAAATTATATATTGTTGTTATCGCATGTTGTTAATATTGTTAATGTTTGGACACTCGCTGCTGAATATTTAACAAAGCCGTTGACTAATCGACTCATGCGTTAACTGGGCATATTTTTAGGGTTAATTTAACTTATCTATGCAGGTCATAGACGTGGTCATGACGTGGTAAGCTGTGGCATTCCATTTAACTGAGAGAGAACCATATAATTTTGTTACTGATGTTTATTTTTTTATTTTCGATTGTTGACGGAATAGTTAAAATATTAAGACGCCGTTAACACAGCATAGTTTCATTGTCTAAATGTATGTAAATGATCGCCGTAGTTTCATAATGTTGAGTCAAAGATATTAATCTTCTCTAAACGATTGTTCAATTGTGCGCTTCGTGATTCCAACAAAAAAATGGTCTATTTCATGTTAAATCTCTAGAAATTTAAGATTGTTTCGTTTAGTTGTTGCTTCTCCACGTTTTAACATGCCTCATACTTTGATATGAAAACTGTTCTATATACAACATTACTGTTGCTGTGATATTCACATCTGTGGGGTTACCCAGACTCGGGTTGCCCGTCATCACGAAATTTGTGCAATATTGTGTAGCGTCAAGTGGTTTGTCTGTCGATGACGGGCAATCCACAGCTCTCGGGGGTAACTGTGAATTTAGCTAGAAGTTCATAATATGATATAATTATACTAAGTAGTCACGTGGTTGCGTCCCGTGGTCAATCTCACGTCACTCTGACATTAAAACAGCGCCATCTCTCCATTCTCTCCACAGTGCAAATCAAAGTGACCTTCATCAGACGTAAAATGTTGTGACTAGTCTTCATTCGTTTTCGCGTGACGTGTTTAATGTCACAGTGACACGTGGCACGCACATCATGCGTCGCCACAGCTTGTTTTGTATATTTTTATCAAGGGCCGTGTTGGCTCACATGCGCCCCCTTCTAAAAATGGCCTATGATTGGCGCCCGGGCCAGCACGACTTTTTAGCTGTTATTATTTGTTTTTAAGTTAGTTTAAAGATTTAGTCATTTCGTGGTAAAATATAATAGCTTAGGTTAATTGAATCGGGGCTAACGGTACCTTATATTGTGTGTGTGCATGTGGCCAACCGGCAACATCCGATAAGTTACCAATTTTTTTAGGGGAGGTGTCTTCAAAAGCCGATTTGCTGTTGGTCGATACGTAACAACAGTAGTTTCAGATAGTCAGATTGTTTGTACAGTGATATAGTTTACAGTTTTAAGAGGTGACACGGGTTATAGTTCTTTCAAGAGCCGCTGTGGCGCCATCGTGGGGTTCTTCGTGAGCCCCACGCTGGTGTCCTTTTTTGTTTCTTTTTTAATAAGTTTTAGTCCACAGCATTGTCAAACACACTATAATTCAATAAAATCCATAGTGCCATATATCGTATTATTCATAATTCCTCATGACACGCAACATTAACATCCATTGGAGCACTCTATTGTGAAGCCTTCAGAACGGACAATCATTTGCGAGATGTGATGGCTCATTTTTAAATTCCAAAAGAGTGCTCTCAGTCAACACTTACAGCTCAGCTTAATCATACAGAACGTAGTTTGACTCATCCAATCTTTATTTTCCTTGTTTGCTTGTTTTATGCTGCTTGATTCATTGTTTCGTTCAGAGTCATGATACTTTAGGTCCGTCCATTTTAAAATAATCTAGTCGAATTCCAAAATTTGTAATTTGTTGTTATCGAAAATGTCAATATTGTACGTACACGAAACTAAATAAAGACAAGGCTGATTTAAACCATTATTATTTTGATAAATACACATTTATTAAAAAGCATTAGAAAAAATCTATAATTTCCGCAAACGTCAACAAATCCATAGATTCTACGAAATCAAGCGAAAGCATCAAAGCTGAAACGATTTGTACTTGAGTTGAGCGATAAACAATCTTTACTTGGCAACTTCAGGGGGGCAGTCGGGCTGATTACTGGGATGGGCCGCACGGAACGCTGGATGGTTCTCGAGTTCCCGATCGATCCTCAAAATTATAGGGAACGGTCTCAGGTCCACGTGGAACCTCCTGGCGTTGAAAACCTGCGGTATGAGACAACAATCGGCTAAAGTGATTTCGTCTCCGACGCAGTATTTCCCGGCGCTGGCCGAGAGCAACTTTTCCACAGCTCTGAAACCGCGGGTTATCCAGTGTTGGGCCCATTCGTTCTTCTTCTCCTCCCCCACGTGGATTAGCACCACCAGGTTCTGTAGGGGCTGAATCCCGGAGGCGATGATCTCGCAGATTTCGCGGGTCTGGAAAGGCAGATTGCTCACTATTTTGTACTATGTAATTTAGACTAAACTTCAGTCAAGTGTGCGTAGTGTGCAAGAGCGTAGATTATTTCAATGCTTATGCAAACCAAGGGCGTAGGTGTTAACGGGAGTATCTATACTTCCAGTAAGTAAGGTCCGGATTATTATTTGTTATCACTTCGTGATTGAAAAGTGAGTGCCACAGCTTTAATATTAAAATAATAAAACATGTATTTATTTACGTTGATTTTGATTATTGTTTACTTATGGACTATGTAGAGTAATTTATTGTAGTACAGGTACATGTCTTTCGTAGACGTATCAGTCTTAGTTAGAAAGTAGCATCACACTGCATTTTTGTGGTCCAATCGCTTGAGGTTGCCTATACGTGTCATGGGTGTCATTTATGGAACCGGCTATAATCGAGAATAGTCGTCGACTTCTGCTTCGTGATTGGCCAATCTAACCTCTGTAGACGGTTGATGTGACCAATGTGACCAGACGTTATATCCAGTGATTCCCGGAATCTTGTTATTTGGTTTAATCATGTTTAATATATTGTTGTGACGATAGTGTCGTAATCTGGTCGTAATTTTATTTCAAAATGTAGCAAGCTATTAATACAGTGGATTTTTTATTAAAAAACAAAGTATTAACGCATATTGGATATTAAGAGGTTAGACCGGCCAACGCCTGAATTACAGATACACACTGTTGAAACAGGCAAGAAAAGTTATTCTCGCAAATTTAATAAAGACATTTATAACAAATTAATTGTGGTATAAGGAACAAACTGTTTTGTTTTGTGTTTGAAAGACCGAAGGACTGATTTTATCTACAAATGAAGAAGGTGAGTACCTACTCCTATATAAGGTATACAATGGTATTACTATAAATGTGCCCACTTGATCTCAATGCCTACGAGCCGCCAAACATACTTCTAAAATAAATAACCACATTGTACAAAATATGGAATGAACATAGACAATTCTTTCAGTTTCCAAAGGGCTCTTTGATATTTCGTTGAGGTGAGTCATAAATACTAACAAAATTCACATAATTTACTATAGTGTGAATCAGATTTGTTGACATACTTGTATTCAACTGCCAATTGTCAGTATATTGTCAAAACCGTGAATGTACTTCTAAATGTTCAAAAGAACAAATTAAGTTTTGCTTTGAAATAATCATATTTGGTGAGTAAACACAGTAGGTGTCTGTACCTGCTGTTCATTAAATTTATACATTATGAAATTAAATAAAATCGATTCAAAAAGTTTTACCATGAAATATTATAAACGTCAGTGACATTTTGAGTTCGTAAATTTCCTCAGTAGATGGCGCCAAATGACTCACCCTTAATGCACCCTTAGGCACAATACATTTAATCTAACAAAACAAAACAAATTAATATTGCCCTTTGAAATAAAGAACTTCACTAAAATCATATCCCATCACAAGAGTTATATCATAGATGGTTAGTTTAGAAATTTAATCACCACACTACAGTCCCACTCAATAATTTTGTTCAATATTCACCCTTTTCTAATCAAATACGGGCGCAAAAAATTGTTTACCTTGGCCCTTTTGACGACATCGTGGGGTAAAAGGGGCCTCTGGGGCCTCGTCTCCTCCAAATAACTCAAAATGCTGAGCGACTCCACCAGAGTTACCCCATCAATCTGCAAAGCAGGGACCTGTTCCATGGGATTAATGTCTCTATACTCATTGGAATGATGTTCACCGCCAGCTTTGATAAGAGAGACAGGCCTAATGTCGTAGGGAATTTCCTTCAAATTCAAAGCTACGACACAAATTTAGGGGTGAAATTCATCAGAAAAGGCGTTTTCTTACCTGTTCGCACCCTCCAGGAGCAAGAACTGCGCCAATACGAGTATAAAATAGGCTAGAATTTTGACGTCAAACGTAAAGGTTAGTTGATATTAAATACTTGTAGGATATTTTTTGTACATACCTTTCCGGTCACAGACATTTTGCTTTGATTTGTTTATTTTCGTTTACAATTTCATAAATATATTGATCAGTGCGAAACGAGCGTAAAAACTGAATGAACGTATTTAGCTACAGCACCCCTACATCGAGTTGATTGTGTGCGTGCTATTTGCAAACTCGTTTCTTTATGTACACTTAACCCCTTTGATTTTTAACTGGTTTCTGCACGCATTTATCTAATAACGAATTTTAAAGAGAAAAACAACATGAATCGGCAGTATTCACAGCTGCAGAAACTGGTTTTCTGGCATAATTATCTAGAAATATTAATTAATTTAACAAACAAGATTTCAATTTATCATTCACCCGATACAATGTTGAAACTGTAAAAAAAAACACTATAATTGTACCGATTCTCTGAACGTCAGTTATACAGCACAAGAGGCTATTAGAGAAAAGCTTTTTTAAGAAAAAAATCATATTATGTAACCATTATCAAGAATAGAATTTTCGGGAAAAAACAAGAGCATATAACTATTCAATTTGCAAAAAAGAACAAGAAAATACGATTTAACAAGTTAATGGTGAACGTCATGAAGTCTGGGAACCTAATAAATGATCTCGAAATAGTTGTATCATCAGTGACTTCTAATTATAAAATACCAAACAAGCTTTAAATAAATTACATATATATCGATATAAATACCAAAGGATCTTGATATAAAATATGAATTATGCATCAAACGAAAGCTAATTAAAATTATTGCCAGTTTACGGTTCTCTATGTGGGGCTCATCAGCTTTACAAAAAGGCGAATTTTTGAGAGTAACTGAACCAATTTTCCACCACAGTACAAATGGCATGACAATCAATATATTATACCAATTGTATGCTACTATAACAGCATACATAATGTATATACTATATTATTATAGTGCATATCGAATCATTACCTTCATATACGAAATTGTAAAATAGCTTTCATTTTTGCTGCATACTTTTCAATTTGAATTGTGGGTTGCATGAGCTTAATCTGCGAACCTTCATAATCCATAACCTCACAAAAAGAACGGTAAATATCCATTACAATGCCCCCAATTATATTTACGTAGTTTTATTCACCACATTAAGTTCCCTGTGCTTATTTTCCACAACTTAAAAAGTGGATGTCTTACCAGGTGATCTAAAATTTTCAAAGTTTGAGCCATTGTGCCCACACAATTTGGAGCTCCGATAAACCAAATTGATTCCACGTCACTGGCTAATTTCTAAACATGGAACAAAAATTGGCGGAGTATAGAGCACGAAAGGCTCGGGAAGCTAAAATAAACGAAATTAAAACAAAAACAAATGAATTTCTATCAACCATCTGGAACAGTAGAACCCATCAGGTAAGTGTAAGTGTAAAAGAGTTGGAGTCAAAACGGTTATCTTTCAAGCCCGAAGAAGAGCTGCTTGTGCCCCCTGAGGAAAGTTCTGAAGTCCTTGAAGATTCAATAAGTGTAGCTAGTGACGACGAAAGTTGCAACTGTTGGACCTGGACTGACTTACTATACTACTTCTTATGGTTTTTGTTATGGGCTATCCTGTATTGGATCTTCATAAAATTCCAATTTGGAACCGTTTTTCTAATAGTATCAGGAATTGTGTTTATCTTTGTGAACACAAGGACGACACCAAAGCGCGCAAACGAAGTCAGTGCGTATTCTGTATTTAATAAAAATTGTGAGAGTATTGATGGGACATTGAAGGCTGAGCAATTTGAGAGGGAAATTCGGTACGGGCACTCTGCAGTACATTAACGTCGTATTTTTACATGTATAATTGACGTTTCATAAACATTAATAAATATTTGAACATGCAATATAATCAAATACACAGGAGTGAGACTAGACTTATGAAAATACGTTATCAAGGTTATCACAGATTCAATGCAAGTTGACAACTAAATTGGATGGGTTTCTTTTAATACTAATTCTAAGTGCTTCTTTTTAAATTCTATTGTTACATATAGGCACGCAGTTTGTCTTAACCTGGAAAATGGACGCGGATCAACAAACAGCAAGATTATAACACAGTTTGTGGCTGAAACGTATCTGGTCCTGGCAACAGGATCATCACACCCACCGCCATGAGAATGTGCCACAAACTGTGTAAATATTTGTAATTAGCCTCGGTTTCCAAAAATATAAATATGATTAAACCAACACAAACCACCACAAGCCCTGCAGGTATCCAAACATACAGATATCTCTTGTTTAAAAACAGTTGTTTTACTTTCCTCCATTTCAAAAACCAGTTGATCCCAATTATCACCAGACCCGTCGCTACGGGTAAAACGAACCCCCAAAACCCCGTTTTATTTATTGTTGTGGTAAAAGACAAGATAATGGCACCGGTGATGTGGCATATTGTCGGCCAGTAAGAAGGCAAGTCGGCGATTGCGATCAACGTCACCCAAATGGCCAGAAGGGCGCAGTAGAAATCGGCGAACTGAAGAGCCGGAAGCCGAGTTATACAAAAGCTGATTCTCTTCTCTCCGGCATCGCAAGCATGGTAGAATGTGGAGAAGAAGCAGATGGCGAAGTAAACGATAGCTTCAACGTAGTATCTGCGGCGGTATGCCACATATACTGTGGGAAGGAACATCAAGTTGCTGAGGACCAATAAAAGGAGCTCGATTACGATCATGTAGTAAGGTGTGGCTTGGGAATCGTCGGAACAGTCCCACCCTGCAAAATGAAGATGAACCTAAAATACACTTCACACTAATGATGACGTATTAAAATGTGCACTATAGGAATGATGATTTTACCTCTATAGTTATCTGAGCAGACGCAAGTAGCATACACCACCCCGTCGCACACCATGAACATGCATCGCCCATGTTTGCCGCAGTTGTTGGCACACGCAGTTGAAGAAATATCAAAAATGACGCTCGAATTGCAGACTTCCTTACTCCGCAGGCAAGGTCCCTCACAATCGCATTTCGCGCAACCATTGGAATTGACCACTTCAGTCTTACAGTCCAAAGAACAGTTATTACACGTATCTTTCTCTAGGCAGGTCAATTGGCAGTCTTTAACACAGCCTTCAAACTTCTTCTGACAATTGTCTGGACAACTACAAGGGATACATTCTCCACAGAAAAGCTTAAAAGTTGCGTACCAGACTCCCGACTCGGGGTACGGAATCATCATTGAAGAATTATCGGTAGTTTTGCTCAAAACCAAAGGGGCGACGATCTTGTCGTCGTTGTAAGCGCAGTAGTTCGGCCAAATCGGTAGCTCTGGCGCTTCCGGTCTGATGCAAGCGATGATCTTGTTGCCATCCGGCTCTTTCAGGAGCTTCCGGGCTTTGTCGATTCGCGGTTTAAACGACATTACGAACTGAAGAGTACCTCCGATGTCTGCATGCTCGCGTAACTTGAATTGGAGCACTGCAAACTCGTTGCTTGTAAGATTTACTGCAACACTTGAAGCGATGGTGAATTTCTGACGTAGTTCGTAGGAATACGAAAAGCTTTCAGTACTTGATTCCCGCACCAGGTCGAACTGCTTATAGCGCATAGCCTTGGTGATTTGGTCGCTGTTGAACACCCTCCACGCAGTGATGTTGCTGGTACGCTCCGAGTCCTCGGCGAAATACTTCAACGAAAAACTGAGACTGGATTTGTTCTCTGTAAATGTGGCGATACCCTCGAAGACAAATTCTATAAAATGCCAGTTGTCTTCTTGGGTGTTGAAAGGAATGGTAAGGGATTTATCAGTCGCGCTCGGTTCGATGATTTCTGCCCTGATTACGTTTTTCTCTGACGGGATGCTACGAGACTGAATTCGGATGATTAGCCGAGTAGCATTTTTGGAAAATTTTATATTGTCTACAACGAAGGTTGCGTGGGTCACAAATTTTGGAACGTAAAACGTGTACAGTGTGCTGTGAGAGGTGAAGGATTCCAGGGGGTTCGAAACCCCCTCTACGATCTGACCCACGCTCGGCCGTCTCTTGATGTACAATATTGCCTCAACGAAAGCGTAACATTCGGGAGTGAGTTCTGCAAATATAATATGTAAATTTTGGCGTATTTTAAGTCTACAGGGCGATGTTGAACATGTGTCACTCTTGTCTTGGTGGGAAGTATAGTAAAAATTTGGTAGGTGCATAGGGCCGTTGTTGCTTTGATTTAAATCAAGACAATGCGATTACAGATGTGAGAAGAAGAGTGGGAGTTAAAATAATAAAAAAAAAGTTTTTAAAAGCTGTGGCTTAAAAGAATGAGACATGGTCAAAGTGTTCATAAGAGTTACCTGGGGGCTGAATGGATTCATGCTTAGGATCATCGTAGGGCAAAAACGCCGTGATAAAGTAACACCCCGGATCTGGCGACGTCAAATTCAAATACTTTACACTTTTGTCGCTCACTAATTCAAGATAGTAGTATTGTGACCTAGTTATATTCTTGAAACTATCTGGGAACTTGGACCCATCAGGATTAATGACAGGAAGCGACTTGTGCTTCATGTACATCATCACTTTTCGAGGGCTACAACCTACGGACTTATTAAAACAATGATTATCCCGACGAAATACTTACCGAACATCGACATTCTTGCTTCGTCTGCTGTGAATTTGAGCGAAGCGAATGACACTTCTGTTGGAATTTCAACGTGCATGACCACAACATCGACATAGCCCCCATATTTTTGAAGATACGAGGTGCGAGTCTTCGAGACAATTTCCAGGTTGTCGTCGTCTTGGCACCGGATTCTTGCCCAGAGAAGAATTAAAACTATCCATCTCATTATAGAGACGTGAGAATGTGTGAACACAGGAAATGAATTATGAGATCATCACATTCAGGCTTATCAGTCTGTACATTGTGAAGGATGATAGTCGAGATCTTAACCTATGTGTGTACCATGTTTATGGTGATTATCGGAGTTTTTGTTGTTCTGGTTGGAAAGAGCTGATGTTACAGATTTAGGTTAGAATCATGTTAGAATGGTTAGAACAATATCAGCTGACTGTCAAAAGTAACGTCTACACGGACGCAACTTGATTGATTCTGAAAACTTATCAAAATGGTTCATTTTTATTTAATAGTTTGATATGGCATTATCATTGTGTGATTTGCCTATCTTATCGTTAACCGAGTTTACAAACAATTATTTATGCAAACTTAACTTAAAGAGGTTTAAATGGGAGCACAGGGCAGAAATTACAATATTACAAAATGAAGTAATATTCGTTTAATTTAAATTAATATTTATTTAAAACGCACATATAAAAATAATTAGAAATAATATCGCGTCTCAATGAGTATTTTAATAAATGCTCTAAATGTATTTTATAAAAATACAATATAAAATCTCAGTCAAAACTCCCACGTGTCTAGCCATTTCAGTCCAAACATGGTCGAGTTGGGTTCGTTGGAATTAGGACCGCTCATTCCGTACGCTAAGGGTGAAAACAAATAAAAACTGTACACAATAGTTGACAAGACAAATCCCACAACAGTGTGGTACACAACAGGTCCCAACTTTCCTCCTACTAGATTCAGCAGCTGATCCAACAAGTAGTCAATCATAATGCCTGTGAGCATAGAATTGAACAGCACGGCGGGGAAATAATGGTGGAAATACAGAACTCTCCCCATGGCCCAGAAGGGTATGTAATGTAGAAACCACGCTATATATAACCACGCACAAGCGACTAATTTTTCTTTGTTGTCTGCAGCAAACGATTTTATGTAACCACGCTTTTGACGAATTGCAGTCCTTATAAAAACCACAATGAAGAGGAAAAGGAAAACAAGATTGCTCCACCAGATCACCGGGTTCCCTAGGAGGTAGACGCGATAGCTGGAACCGGAAAAGAATTGTCCCTAAAATGAAAAATAAATATAAGGCGGTTAAGGTGGTGGTCCTTACTCGATAGTTGATTGGCCACTGCCATGGTCTTGAAGTGATTTCTCCTTCCTTGGGCTTTAGACCGGCATTTCCTTGAAACATCACCGCGTGGGACTCAAGAAAGCGCTCCAAGAAACTTGGGGCATATAACTCAAAACTAACATTGGGTACTGAAAATAAATGTCGTACAAAAAATTAAAACAAAAAATAATCTCACATTTTTCAAAAATATTTTCCTCGACGTTCCAGACCCCATGAGGATCTCTGAGATTCGGGTTGCAAGAGACTTCCTGTTGTTCATATGCCCATTTTGGTAGCTGCTTGCCACTAGTCGTCAAAATACAAGACTGCAGATAATGAACGAATTTGAGTCTGCTTGTCACTGCAGTGATTTCTGTTCCATCCTTGGCACCCACTATTGTAACTCTCCAGACGTCATTCGCGTCCCCAGTTCCGTTCTCTCCATATCCCGTGACTTGGTAATGCTTTTTGGTAATTGGAGCTTGTTCTTTGTGGGAGTGAAGATTGCGCTTGGTGGGAAGATGCTCGAGTCTAATTAAATCCCCACTCCGCACCACCGTAATCCCACTGGTATCTTCAGTGTTATATTTTTTGATTAACCATTTGTTGTTGTCGTCTTTGTGAGTGTAAGTGGTAATCTGTAGGAGACCTCTGAGTAAAATGACTGCGTTTCATAGTCTAATTTTCATGTCAGAAGACACCCTTACCTGTTGTTGCCTAGCCCCAATGCCCTCAGGATACAGATGATAGTGTGAATGCAGATAGCCGCCTCCAGTGCGGTGGTTTTTCAGGGTGACCACAGCCCCATACGCAACTTGGCGAGGCATGCTGGCATTGTGTAAACTGTTGCCGATAAGTTGCGACTGGAAGGCCGAACTGTAGAAGCCATCCCCGTTCCCACTGTGGTTCAGTACCGCCAAATGGATGTAGAAAAATGTCACATAGAGGATTATGGGCCAAACAATTAGTAACGCCGCTCGTGCCACCAAATGTTTAACTGTGTCCATCTGGTTAGAAAATAAAGCAAAAAAAAACTTAAAAACAATTTATTTATTTTTGTTTGCAATAAATTATGAAATTAGCGGAATTAGCTGTTTAGGCTGTGTTTTCTCCTTCTTAAAAAGCGTTCCTAATACAATGCCACAAAACAAAATAAGCCCTACTTGCGCATTAGATATAAATTTATTTGAACAATCACTAGCATTGTCAATGTCAAGAGTAATCAACTGGTTTGCAAGGTGTGTTCCTATAAGGGCGACAGAGGCATAATAGGGCCATGCCATCTCATTGAGTATCCCTGAAGCTGTCAACCCACTCATCATCACAGCACTGAATCCACTTAACCACAACTTGGTATCTCGATCAAACTTAAGTGCTGTTGATTTAATTCCCAATTTGTGGTCATCCTCCTTGTCTTGATGAGCATAGATGGTGTCATAAATAATAGTCCAACACACTGATGCAGCATACAATGGCAAACAAATCGGCAAATCGACGTGACCCGTAATGGCACTATACCCCAACAAAACCCCCCAGTTGAACGTCAACCCCAGTACAAACTGTGGCCAGTAAGTAATTCTTTTCATCAAAGGATAACTAATGACTAGACCTAAGGAACTTGCTCCAAGGAATACACTGTACCAGTTCAACTGCAATAAAACCGCAAGCCCACAGCTCAGTTGACCAGCAAGAAAAACCCATGCCGTTTTCATAGAAATGTCCCCATTAACCAACGGCCTGTCTTTCGTTCGGGCCACTTTACCGTCGATATCGCGGTCCCACATATCGTTAATCGTGCACCCCGCACCTCTCATTATCACAGCGCCGGTACCAAATAGTGCCAACATGAGGGGATCTGGCAGACACCCTGCAGGGGCTGCAGAAGCTATGCCCCAGGCACAAGGCCAGTAGAGTAACCATGTTCCGATTGGTTTGTCCCATCGCATCAGCTTTAAATACGGCTGGACAGCTGTTGGGGCTTGTTCCACAAGTCGAGCGGCAAGCTTCTTGTCCTTATTGTGCAAATTTGCGGCCGTTGAACAGTAAATATTAATACTTGTCGCGTTCCACAATCTAACCTCACTTTTCAAGACATGCCGATGTGCCAGTTTAAAGAGTCTGTTTGTAGCTCTTAGAGCAGACATTCTGCTCTACTGCACACGCGATGCGTAAAGTTCACAATTTTATTTAATTTCTCATTTTGATAAGTTCGATTTTTGCCAATTAACTAATTTAACCTTCAAGGTTGTCAACGTCAAGGGTACACGACATAACCTCATTTTATAAAAGCATGTGACTACTCACCACAGGTCGTGACAGGTCCCCTAGAATCCTCCACAAGTCGGCGGTGGTCAAAAACCCTACAACTAATACGATGAACAGCCCCACAAACTTCACAGATATGCAACAAGCCAGCATTGTGCCAGTAAAACTTAGCCAAAGCCACCATGAAAGCGAAAACTCCGGAATTCGGGCAGACGATACCTTAACACCACCCAAAAGGGACCCCATCATGAAGCACAATAATATGGGGTCCAGTAGAATGTACTGAGTCAATGTTAAGATTCCAACATCTGTAAAAAATCGGGTTTATCTCCTGTGTGCTGGCAGATTATTTCTTACCAAATAGAATTAGCAGGGATGAGAATGTTGCACTCGTTATAGACTGTGTCATTTCCTCCACTGTTAGGAAAGACATTGGGACTAAACTGGCCCCCAAAGCTGTACAAAACTATGATGAACAATAAAAAAATATGATTAACTAAGTAAAACTTACAACTCTCATGCCTACGTAGCTGGTGTTTTCATACTTGTCACCAGGTTTATCAAAGGCGAATTTGCCGTCGTAGCCTGTTAGATATCCCGAAAGTCCAATTAACATCTACAAAAGATTATGTATAAAGGTATAAATTTAGCAGAAAAGTAACATGCCTTTCCCAGGGGTGGATGCACATCAAAGAAGAATGTCCTGTTAATATACCAACTACCCATTTTACCAAAATGGGTTTCATCCCAGCTAAAAATACAAATTTATTTCTAAATAAAAATGTCCTGAACACATACCAAACATGATCTGGCTCTGCAATTTTGTAAAAGCGGGTGACCAGGGTAAGAGCGCAAATTGATCCAAAAATGAGCCACCAAGAGCTGTTGAAAATATATTTCATTATAGGCTGTATTTTATTAAATTTTACCTTTTGTTTGAATTTGCTTCTTCTGGGGCCATTTTCAAGAAACGTCATCGCACGTTCATGGTAGAAACTGGTAAAGTAACGGGACTTTTCTCCACGTTATGGGTGAAAGTTGCCAACAAGGCATAATTTTAACGCATCGATTTCGGACAGGTAGAAGTCCGATTCGGACAAGCAATTATCCCCATTTGTGTGTATTGCACAGCGTTAGAACCCGATGAAATAAATGCAAAAAATGTAAACAATAACAAAAATATAACCTCACTTTTGGATCATTATAATTTTGTAAATAAGTTAAAAATTGAGGGCGCTTGTGAACTTGAATGGCCTCAAAAGCGGAGGAATTTTTAGCATAAAAATCTGGCTCACATTTAAAAAACAGAGTAGTTTCCATGAAAAATCGATGCTTTAATGGATAAAATTTACTTAAAAACAGGTCATTTTTCCAATTTTTGTGGTTTTAAAATAGCCTCAAGGGCTGTCCACAAAGTTTAACGACTAAAACGAGAAAATCAAGTCGTTTTACTAAAAAAATGATATTTTTAGGAAAATCTGAGTTAGAAAAAGGGTTAAAAAGTCAAATTCAACGTTGTTTTTGATGTTTTAGTTGAAAAAAATGCATAGAAAATAGGAAAAAGTAAGAAAACTAGGTGTAAAAATCTGAGTTAAAAAGTTACACGGTACTAGGAAATGTCAAACTGTCAACTATTCACAAATTAATGTGAAATGGTGAAAATTGCATTATTCTGACGTCACAACACCTCAACAGAATTTTGTTTATGAACGTAACCCTTCGTGCATTTCTACCTGTCTCGTCAACCTGCGTCCGTGCAGTTCGCGCATGCGCCCGCCATCACTATCAATATAAATCGCGTGGGACGCCATTTTGATATAGTGCTTTGTGTATACGGCATCATCATTTTCCCAAAATGAAAACTTTCGATACTCTAAAATAACGGCGTGAAAAGTGCGCGCACCACTCCTAGTGTAAGTAAAAACAAGTTTGTAGCAATAAAACTGTAGTTTACGCTATCGTTCCGCTAAAACTCCATGTTCCAAGTTGCTGCATTTTAAACGCCGAAAAATGTTTGTAAACAATCCTTTCACACGATCTTGGCGTTTCCGGACGGTAGTTACAAGTGTTAACTGTGGTTTTCCGATGGAGTTTTCCAAAATAAACATCGCTGTGGTGAATTTATTTTGATTTTTGACAAGGCGGGAAGCTAGGACGCTTTCCTAGATTTAGGGGAAAGGCGCCTAAGGGCACGCCTACATAGGGGCGGGTTTCGCGCGCTGGAACGGTGGAGAGAACGTCACGAGACAAACCAAGGCCAACTAATTTTAATTTACTTTTAATGAATAATCTTCATACAGTGCGATCAAATGATGATTTGTATTATCAGAGCTCATTAGGTTAGAAATGTACACTGCCAACGATGTTTCAAAATGAGTCAGCCGGAAAACTCTAATCTTGCCGCTTTTACACTACTATGTAATATATATGTACATTCTACCATTTCCACGACTTTTCCGAATTAATTGTATATAATGTGCTACATTTAAACTCGGATATAACGAACTAGTGACAGCGTTTTAAAAGAAAAACTTTAATGGTTAAACATACCCTTAAAAAAACAGTTTGAAAATAAAGGAGAAGCAGTGGCGTCTCGTTCACAGGGGTTAAAGAGAAATTTCGTAAATCCTGCATTTATTAACTTTTCAAATCACAAAAAAAAAAATATTAACAGAAACTTGTACAGTCACGGCCATGGAATTTTAGCCGTCACTTTAATGTGAATTAAAAGAAAATGGATGTAGTCCATGCTTTATTGTCATTATGATTGACTTTTTGGAATTGAAATCTAAAAATTTGTCACATTTAGTGTTTTCATGAGAGTGAGTCAGTGTCAAAATGACAAGTCTTTGAAATAGTAGAAAATTAGGTTACGAATACCTAAGGGTCCCCTTACATCTTATGACAATAAATGATAAGTGACGGTCAAAATTCCGTGGCCGTAACTGTATAACCGTATTTAATATTAAGGGGCATCGAAGTAGACTGTGAAAGTCTAAATGCACCTTTAATTTAGTTATTAAAAAAGTACTTGATTCTAATACCCGATTCACACAAAAACTGCCATTAATGTCATTAAGAAGGAATTTAAGGTTAATAATGAAAAAAAAATCTATTTTTGCCAGCCTATATTAATTATGTTATGAATTTTAACAGATTTTCTTCGATTATAGTGGATTCTGCGAGTCTGAAAAAACCCAAGTATTTTACGACGCAACTACACCACCCCTCTCTTTTTGAGGATGGAGGATGCCAACATTGTGAACATAAAATTCCAATAGAGGCAAATAGTGTGACGTAAATGCACTGGTGGGGGAGCCAAAACCTTTCCAAACAATGAGTCATCCTTTCCATTCCATGCTTTGAGCATTTGAGGTTATGTAAAAGTGGTTTAAATCGACGTTCATTTTCTGAGTTTAAGAACACGTTTTGAAGTCATGGTTCAACGTGGGTCAAACTAGGGAGGTTAAAGCTAACAACAATTGGGCGAAACGTAAAGTACATGAGAACAAAAATTACAGCGAATGACTGGTAACCTTACTATTTCGAGTCAGCTGTTGACACGTGCGTTTGTTTGGAAAAGTCCCCACTCTCATTGACGTCACGACTTTTCCAGTCTATATGGCCGATTCCAAACCGACAAGAAAATAAAATGAAAAAAAAACTACAGCCAAGTTTTCATAATTTCAAAATTACAACGCCGCTACATATTGATATTCGTAGTAATACCTACGCCATTGTAAATCACGTCTCAAATGAGCACATGTGATGTAAATGATCTAAGTCTTACGGGCAAATGTGTAAGGCACGCTTGATTAAATCACCCGAAGCAATATATAGAAATAGGTAGATATAGGCAATTTTTTTATTATTTGTCCACCACTTATTGCATTGTTTGTTAAAACAAAAAATCCTATATTAATTTAATAAAAAATGTGTTGGTAATAACTTGGATGACATTTGTTGTCAACTGTCAGTGACACGTCAGCTCGACAGTGTGTAGCGCAAGCATGTTATAGAGACAGTTAAATTTGAATAAACTGAATTATGCCGCGAAAGCAAAACCATTTGTTGAATAAACAAATTAAAGATCGTTTCAATGAATTTGAAAGCATGGATCCAACTGTCAGTAGACCTAACCTAACCTAATTTTGGTCTACAATTACAGAAAAAAACACCAGCTATGTTGTCACTTATATTTTCGATTGAGGTTGCCACGTGAGTGGACACAAAAAAAAAGAATTATATCTAAGGAATTGAAGAACTAAAAATTTAACTACAAAAGTAAGTTTGAGATTTCCGATACATATTCGAAAAACAGAAAAATATCTCATTTCCAAAAATGTCCCAATGTTTACAGTAAGTTGTCCTAAACAGAAACTCGTCGAATGTAAACTGTTTCATCAAATAAAATAATGTTCAAGACACGAAGGGAATTACTACTATTATAAAAAATGACTATGAACTTCTGAGGTTCAAAAACCTATAAAACGATAAAATTTTGAATTTGATAAATCTAGAAAAGAGCAAGAAAATCGATAAATTACAAAAAGTCGTAAACTTGAGAATCTTGCGTTTATTTTTAAAAATTTAAAATGACGGAAAATATCAGTAAATAAACGAAACATCAAAGTGATTTTGAGACAGCCTGTATATTGAATTAGAAAAAAAATTATCTCTAAAAAAATGTACAAGGCATGCCACCGCGTTGATCAAGATGTTCTTCTGTGTAGCTTCTTAAATTCACAAAACAGGTTTAAACATATATTATATTGACAACTTTTTCTTCTTGACTAGGTATATAAGAAGCACTTAGAACGTATGAATGGAAGGAAGTCAGAAGGTACTACCGGTACCAGAAAATACCGTGGCTTTATAATGAATCAATAATAAAAGTCACGTTTGACAGTTCATATAATGCGGAGCTACTTGTTTTTGGAAAAATTAATTAACAAACTCATTCTGTTTTGTTTGTCTAAAATGTAAGGTTATGTTTCAATCTCCCATGGCCATATATCGGGTCTTCATAAATGATTCATACATCATGTTACCTGAGGAAAACAAAATTTACATGTACATAGATGGAGTTTTGTTGCCCACAACCTACTGGATGTATGAATCATTTTTGAAGATCTTGTCCATATTTCAGGACAATTAGCGATCGTTAATTTGTCACTTCAACCCACAAAGACTACCTTACATGTAATGAACATTTTATAAGGCATTATAAGAAAAATTATGTGAATATTTACATTTATTTATCTTGTTGATTTTACACACTTTACACAAATTAGTTTTTGTTTGCAGACAACTAATGGATTGGAAATATGTGGCTGCGTAGTGAAAAACGGAAAAGCACCCGCGCGATTTGCTTGAACCGCTTCAGGAAAGTTCGGAAGAACAAATTGTGCGGAGTAAAACAGAAGAAAGTCGTCCCTCCCCCTCTATCTGACGAATGCAAAGAGAACTATCAAGCTCAAGTGGTTCCTGAGTTTGGCACCGATAAGACCGCCGAGAACCCCAGTTTGGAAGTCGATTTGAAATGTTTCGAGTACTTCGAGGCCAACAACGCAGCATCTTATGAGAAAACACCAGAACTAGTTCTAAATTCTGATCTTCCTAAAGAGATTGAGTATTCCAATTTTAATACCAACCTGAATATGCAGTGCGAAGAGACGCTGAATCACCCGGATTACGCCTCTAATATGCAGTTTCATGTGGCGGACAAAAAGACCTGCGAGAAATACACTTTTGATGTGTTCTCGGAGAAAATCTGCGAAACTATGTATTATGAGTATGGGGCCCTCAGGGATGACTACCAGGATGTTCAGTTCGATGTCAACGATTTGAACAACGTCAATACGCAGGAATTTACCAATATGTTGGATGAGGAGATGGCGCAGGGGAACATTGGGAATGTCTATGACTACACTACCCTGTATCCCGTCACAATACCAGACGGTAATTTTTATTTCAATTTCAGATTCATAAATCAAGTAGGCTTTCAACTTTAATATTCTCGTTCTCCATCAGTTACAGCAAACTTGATGTATGAAACATTTATAAACACCTGATATTAAAAAAAAAATAACTTAGAGATATGCAGTTATGAAAATTTGAGATACATATAGATAAATTCAAGTTATTGAAGTCATTTCACAAGTATTTTCTACCACCACTTATCGCGAAATTTGAGTTATCGAATTCTTAGTGTGTTAGGTTGCTGATTGCAGAAATATTTTGCACTCTCGGAGTTCAAACATTGTACTGTATTTTTTTCATAAAATGATTCATATCAAGTAGGTTTTCAACGTAAAAGTCCTCTTCCCAATACGCAATTTGTTATCCAGAGGCAACTTGATGTATGAATCTTCACACCCGTTAGTAAATATGCACAGTGTAATTCAACTAAGATGTCGTGACCTACAAATTGCAATTGAAAACATCACAATGAGCTCAACAAACATTATTCTTAAATTTTCACCCCCCTCAGGACACATGATCTCAAACATCACCCCAGCATCAGATGACCGCCTAGACAAGCAACCCGAACACGTGGAAGTGGAAGACACCTGGGAGGCGTTCGATCCGTACCTCTTCATCAAGCACCTACCCCCTCTCACCTTCGATATGCGTTCTAAATGCCCGGCCCTCCCACTCAAGACCCGTTCTAGCCCGGAATTCAGCCTGGTCCTCGATCTGGACGAGACCCTGGTTCATTGCAGCTTACAGGAATTATCGGACGCCAGTTTCCACTTTCCTGTCCTATTTCAAGACTGTTCCTACACCGTATATGTTCGTACGCGTCCCTACTTCCGAGAGTTTATGGAGAAGGTGTCTCAGATGTTCGAAGTGATTCTGTTTACGGCCTCGAAGCGGGTGTATGCAGATAAGTTGTTAAATTTGTTGGATCCTGAGAGGAAGTGGATCAAGTATCGGTTGTTCAGGGAACACTGCGTCTGCGTCAACGGCAACTACATTAAGGATCTTTCGATTTTGGGCAGGGACTTGTCCAAGACCATCATCATCGATAATTCGCCGCAGGCTTTCGGCTACCACGTAAGATGATCATTGGGGCTTGTTGACGGGGTAGTAATTTAATACTTTTTAGCTGAATAACGGAATCCCGATAGAGAGTTGGTTCGTAGATAGATCAGATTCAGAACTCATGAAGTTGTTACCATTTTTAGAAGATCTAGTGCAAATGGTAAGCAGACATTAGAGTCAAATGCACCTTTACTATTCCATGTCTTACAGAAAGAAGATGTCCGACCACACATCCGCAACAAGTTCAAGTTGTTCAGCTACCTTCCTCCTGATTAAATGGCAGCTATACTCGCCTAGACAATCTCTAACTGCGTAATACTCTGATTTTTGTTTTCGTTAAATCTAACTGCGTTGAAGTACTGACTGACGTCACCGTTGCTTTGAAGTAATGCAACTAAGGTGCCTTTTGGAACGTCTCTTGTAGAATAATTTGTTAAACACCCTAACTGTTTAAATTACGTTATTTTCGTGATTTGATTGTGCAATACATAAAGGAAACTATAGAGTTGGATAATAATTGAAAGAAATGTAGAAACAATGTACATATTTATTGTTGGTCAGTATTTTAAAAAGAAAATTTATTAAAATTAGAGAATATAAAAAGTTGAATTTTTAGTTTTACCACCTGTACATAGGAAACAAAAAATTTAGGAAATTTCTTGCCATTAAGGAAAAACAACCATAGACTAGTTGCAATATGAGCACAAGAGTATTTTGTTTGTTGTTTGTTATTTTATTTTTTTATTGCGTAATATACGTACTACGTCCAGTCGCGTTGTGTTTAAAAGAGTTTTCCCTTTGTTTTCTTTTTCTTCGACTGGACACACAGGTATTAAGTGTAAATGTTATACGTTTTATATTTTATTATGTATGTAGTGATAGATCAGACAAATCAGTTGTGCAGTACTTATGGACGCCTTTAGGCACCATTCCGACCATCTGATCACTTCTTCATCAGTTGTTGATAGAATAGTTTTAAATCTAAATGCTTTTTTATAATCTCTACTCATGCTATTAAATGTTAATCTTTGTTTCCACTGTTATATTTAGTTATTTTTGTAAGTTTATTATCTAATAATAAATATATATACAAAATCAGTTAACGTCCATATGGGTGAATCTGGCTTGCACTTTTGATGTTGGTTTTAATCGCAGAGGGCGCCTTGTGCATCGTCATGGCTTGGGTATTGGGGGGCATGTTCGGTTGTCCAGGTGTGCCTCCCTGTCGGCCTTGCGGTGCGACCATCATCCCTCCTGAGGTCTGATTAGGTTGCCCGTTCGGGGCGGTCCCCACTTTTAGGCCCTTTCCCATCCCGACAGCTGCGACCAGTAGGTGTGTGTCTGCCACGCTGGAGTTCTGCTGTGTGCTCCCTCTCGCGCCGGACTCCACTTCCCATTCTTCTTTCGCTTTGTTGACCAGTTCCCATACGTGGGACACGACCTTTTGGTATGCGGTGATTTGTTTCTGCGTAAAAATGAAACATTTTTGATGAATGCATAATTCTGGATACAAAGCTAAAAATTGTGTCAGCACTTTTTGCACGTGTTGCATGTAATATTTTTTCTATGATTGCCCCAGACCGCGCTTTCCTAGAGAATATACTTTCATTACTGTTACAAGCTGGATTCGGCATTTACTAACGGAAACAGATTCTAGTGAATAAAATAAAAATTTATTATAAATTGGTAATGTAAAAATATTAGTAAAGGAACCAATTGTTTTCTTGCGCTCCCTGCAGATAACCACACCACAGAACGTAAACCGTTTGACACAATTTCCTGTAAAGGAAAAACTTCATAACACGGAAGTTGTTCGTAACTGAGGATTTACGACTATCCAGTAGACTAAAAATATGTCGCAAAAAATTCCTTGTTTACATTGCACCGGGCTTCCAGAGACGTGCACCGATTTTATAGAACCAAACTTTAAACAATTTTATCTTGATACAGGGGCGGAGTGGAAGACCCAAACGAAGGGGGTTGCACTGTACTCATCCCAAGGTCTTACCAGATTTTTTTACATACATTTCGATTTCACCCTGTTTAAATAAAAATCAATTGCCGCATGTATGAAAGATCATCACTTGAGAACGGCTCGACCGATTTGGCTTTTTTTTGTTGTGTTCGTAATTGTCAGGACAAGGTTTGCATGAAAGTTTTTTTTTGTTTTGTTCGTTTTGCTCCCGGGATGGAAATAGATCAATTGAATGTTTTCAACTGAATAAAAAAAAAACAAAAACAAATTGGGAAGTTCTGGAGAAAAATCTGGAAAAACGCATCCCTGCCTAAATTAAAATAAAATTACATTTGTTTTTACTTTTGTGTTAATTTAACGGCCTTTAAAATTTAGAGGAGCAGTTACAGAATACGCCCCATTATGTGGCAAAAATTCTATGGTCTAAAAATTTGGAATAATTATGACAATCAATGTATGAAGGGACTGGGAATTTAGGAACTTGTAATTTACCTGGGCATTGTCGAACGTCAGCGTCGAAGCTTTGTGTTCCAACTGCATCATCTTGGTCTCAGCCATGGGCTCTAGCTTCGTCCGCAAATAATCTGGGACCAAGTCATGGGCGAAAGTGGTAACACGGTGTTCAGTCATTTGAGCCAGTTGCTCATCACGTTCAGGCGATAACATTAAAGGTAGAACCGTGAGGTTACGGAGTGCCGGACATTTGTCGTGGCTTAAAACCTTTGAAAGCGATGTGAGTTGTCCTGAGATAAGGGCATAGTTGTCTAGAAATGTGGGCCAGTTCAGGGTTTCATATTCGTTCTCGACTTTGAAAATCATGGATGCTATAGACGATTTTAAATCGTTCACTCTTTGGTTTATCGACTCGAGGGATGTTTCGAGCTGTTTCTCTTCGCGTTGCTGCATTTTGAATTGTTTATAACCTTCCGAGTATCAAAACATAACCTCCAAATATAAAGATGACAAGATGACAACAGGGTCGGTCTGTCACCAACATAGCAACATAAAAGATTCAATGTGTAATTTGACTTCGGTGCATGGGTGGGTTTTAATAAAGTATTTTCTACTATTAAATAGCAGCACCCACCGTTAGCTTGCGATCGTCTTTATTTTGATTCTATGAATGATGATTTTTATTTCAAAAAATTAATCTTGGGTGGGATCGGTAAAGCAGAGCGCGTATCTGTCACTGCTGACGTCTCGCCTTCCGATTCCGATCTCTCCAATCCTCAAAACCTGATAAGTTGCTGAAATGCTATGTGTTTAAAGATGATACGCTACTGATTAGGAACAATAGAATATCCGCTATGTGGTCAAGTATCCGGCAGTGATCTAAATCCAAAACTATGACTGTGCAAGTAATTCAGAATTCCATTTGTTTGAACCCCTATTACTAATAATACATCTTTTAGTATTCAAATACCGTAAGATAATACCGAGAATATGCGACTGAAACGCACAAATTTCATCCTTGGCACTTTTTTGGTAATTTGGGCTTTGATTTTATATTTTGCATTTCTGACTCACTTGACAACCAAGAGTGATGGCAATGGCAGCGTGGATAAACAGATCATGATTCTGGAACAAGGCATATCAGAGCAGTTCAAAGTAAACAATGACATGATTCATAATGCCAGACAGTTCCTTGAGAGGAAAAAGACTCAGGAGGAGACAGGCAGCAATAACAGAAAGGACTTCCAGGATTTTAAACTACCAATTCTAGTTTTTGCATGCAATAGAGTGAGTGTCTCTAAATGTTTAGATAGACTGATACAGCACCGCCCAGATCCAGACAAATTCCCCATCATAGTCAGTCAAGTAGGCTTAATTTACAAGTTTGAAGACATTTTAAATTGAGTAAGTTTCTTCCAGGATTGTAATCATGAAGAGACCACCGAAACCATCAAGAAATATGGATCTCAAGTGTCTCTCATCCAGCAGCCTGACCAGTCTGACATCCAGGTGCCCCCCAAAGAGAAGAAGTTCAAAGGATATTTCAAAATCGCGCGCCATTATGGGTGGGCTCTGAACCAAATGTTTTTTAATTTTAATTTCAGCACTATTATTATAGTTGAAGGTAATCTTGTTTGTCAATTATTTTTTTGAGTAGTATTAACATTGTGGTTCTTTTATATCCTTTTACAGATTGTCATGATTGTATGCCCAATTTTTTTTTTAAACACTTATAAAAACTACATTGTATGCCACAATAATGCGCAATCTTTGAATCAACCATTTCAGATGATCTGGAAGTTTCCCCGGATTTCTTCGAGTACTTCCTGGGTACGTACCCCATTTTAATGCGTGACCAGTCGCTCTGGTGCGTTTCTGCGTGGAACGACAACGGAAAAGAGGGTTTGGTCAATGACCACAGGCCGGATTTGTTGTACCGCACCGATTTTTTCCCCGGATTGGGCTGGATGCTCACCAAGTCAGTGTGGTTGGAATTGTACACTAAATGGCCCCGAGCCTATTGGGACGATTGGATTCGCGATCCCGCTCAGAGGAAGGGTCGGGCGTGCATTCGCCCCGAAATTTCCAGGACGAGAACATTTGGTAAAACTGGTGTTTCAAAGTAATTCAGCGAAAATGTCAAGTCTTGGGCCTAATTGTTTATTTTAGTGGCATGTTTTTTGAGAAGCACTTAAAGTACATTAAGTTGAACGAACAGTCTGTGCCTTTTACGAAAATGAATTTAAGTTATTTAACAAAGGATGTTTATGATAAGGAGTTTATTAAAGATGTTTACCAAAGTGTGATAGTTAGTTACCAAGAGTTGAAGGAAGGAAGGGTTGCACATGAAGGACCTGTTAGAATTATTTATCGCACAAAAGAAGATTATAAACTAATTACCAAAAAATTGGGGCTCATGGATGACTTCAAGGTCGGTGAGCGTGTTACTTCTAGCAGTGTATTTTAACATTTGTTTTAGAGTGGGGTACCCCGCACTGCCTATAAAGGGATTGTAACTTTCCATTATAACGGCCGAATGGTGCATTTAGCTCCGAATTTAAATTGGAAGGGTTATGACGTCACGTGGAGCTAACCATGACGTTTTTCTAGATACTTAAACAAACATTCCCGTGTTTGGTCTAAGAGTTTGTTTTCATAATCACATTGAAAATGTGAACTGTTGGCATTTTTTTATGGATTTAAAATTGTGATATGAAATTTTAGATGTAAGTGGCGACTCTGTTTTGTGAGTTATTTATTGCGAGCGAGTGTTGAAGTAGATTGTTAAAATGTTTCTTACTTTGACTTGACATGTAATTTTTTTAATTGCTTGGTGGATACTGAGCTACAATGTACATACAAACGCGCTTCTTCATGTAAATAAGAAAATATATAAAATTATGGGCAAAGTGTTTTTATTATATTTGTGTATTAAGTTTCCAAGGAAAATGCAACAATAGACGCAGATACTGATGGGGGGAATCGCGCTAATGAAGTTGAAAAACACTGGACTTTTGCGCAATCCCAAAGATGTGGTACCAACATCTCAACCCAAAAGTGACGTCAGACGTTGCGTTTGGGTTGCAGGCATGCAGCTTTGGTTGCGGAATAATATTCAATATTCCAGAACAGAAAATTAAACATTGCTTATTGTTTTTCTATATTCCGCTATTAATTATCATGATAACAAAACAATTATTACAGCTTATTTTATTTATTTTGTGGATTTCCTAAATGACTGCTCTTTCTACTTGCATAGTAGGCTGCATAAAATTGAACCCAATTGTGACGTCATGTTGAATAATTGGTTGCATAAGATACAAATTCAAATTTGACCTCCCAATTTATGTTTCTCCATTTTCAAGCTGCTGAAACTACATTATAAATAAAATCGTTTAATAATTATCGAAAAATAAACACACGTCTAAATTTAGTAAACATTCACAATTTAAACAATAAAAACATAACCTCACTTTCACAAATGTGCCAACAAACTTGACAACCTGACAACAGACACTGTTTGTTCCCTGTGTAGTGCTTTGAATTGCAGTCTTTTCCATGGACAAACTAAAGGAAACCCACTACTTTAATTTACCATCTCAGGGTAACATTTATACCATGACACATCTTCAAGCTGCCAACTGCCCCCATAAAATACTAGTTGCCTCCTTGAAAAGAGACATTTACTGCATAGAATATCAAGAATCGGCAGGGGGGCTAATTCCTACAACAAAAGAATTGTCTTTCACATACATTCCAAGTCTGCATTACATTCAACTTAACTGTTGTCTGATACTCTGTTCTAGGTGGTGCTGAAATTATTTCAGTTGATGCATTTAACAAGTCTGCAAAGAAAAATGAATTTGTTATTGGAGTAACAATAATTAAGGTATCACCACTATTTTTGTCAATAATAACAGTAACAGTATATGTTCCAGAACAGTAGCCTATTGGATTCTTTAGAATTCTATTTGAACATTTATTCTGAATGGGAAGAGAGTGATGACTTTAATATTGATAACATTGCACAGAACTGCTTAAATGTGGAGTTAAATTTTACTCCATATCAGCTAACACACACAGATTTAGTCATATGGGAAGAAGACAGGATTTTGAGCAGAGAAATAGTGTTCTTGTTGGCAGGGAGTGATAATCAAGTTCATGTCTACAGAGAGTACACAACTGATCACTTGTATAAAGAAGTGGACAGCAAGGAATTTTTCCCTGAGTTTATGAAAAGTCCCAGTCCTGTTGTATGGACAGACATTTATACAAATCAGGATTTCTCTGAGTAAATATTTTCATTAAGTGAGGTTATGTCACCAGATTTTGTTCAAAACCTCTATGCATACAATCAATCGTAATTAATTTACTAGTGATGGCGAGAATGACTATGCAACTCAAAGACGAAAACTCGATCAGTGTATTGACCTTGCTCGACAATTCCGGGGACAACACCATAATATTGTGTTGTATGTTTTGTGAAGTCCGTAACACGGCCATCCTGATGGTGGTATATTCTCGACTCTAATCATTTAAGACCCGCGGTTAATAAATCGATCTTCTGGGTGGTTCTCTCCCCAAGAGATCAAGGTGTCCGCCCGTATGTCTGAGCGAGTGCGGTGTAGTTCGGGGTGTTTCTCTGTGTGATTTTGCTCTGAATGAAATAAGACTGGTTTGTGAATCGAAAGAAAAAGACTAACTCTCAGTTTTTTTTCGATTGTTCATGTGAAATAATACCGAGTACGGGTCGGATTGAAAGATTTTTTATTTTCAAAAAAAAGTGCACTTTGTACGTGGTTTGAATCCATGACACATGGACAAAATGGCCCTGTGTACTTTATTCAATCTAAATAGAGAATATTTTGTGTTTTTTTATTTTTCATGAAGGAGGAAGGAATACATTTAGTTATTAAAATATAATTAAAATAATGCCAATGATACATTTTACAAAATAACAACTACTTCATATTTGTAGACGGTTAACTGCTGTGGGATGCGAATGCGGCTACGTGCGCGTCACAAAAGTTTGCACAAAAACGAACCGGCTCTTGTTCAATTTTTCCACAAGAATGAACAATTACATCTCACATTTGAAACTTTTCCCTAATGAGGAAAACCTGTCACTAAAGGGAGCCTTGGCGAACTTACACTCAGATCAACTCACAGTAGCAGGAACGGTAAATCTCCTAGTGATCAACACCATTCTTTCCCCAATTTTGTTCAAGTAAGTGCTCACCTTGGCGAACCACCACTGACTTTGGGTTTTAGCGATGTAGAAACTTACGGACTGAGCAGCTACGTGTCTTTGCCGCGACACGACTCTACTTGCGTTCTGACCTGCTGCCAAGTTGCAGATATTGACTTTGATGGAAAACCGGAGATCCTAATTGGGAATAGCTCAGAGGTACGTTTTTTTATATAGCCTGAATGAATCACCCTGTATACTTAAAAATTATCCCATTTTTGTATATGCTAGGAAATAATGATGTACAAACACGACCCCGACAAGGGGTGGTGCCTAGAAGAACTAAAATTGTTTGCATCCCCCATCATAAGTCTGAAATACGTAGATTTGCTGGAAGATGGCGTCCGAGAATTGGTGGTGCTGTCTATGAAAGGGGTCCACTTCTTGCAGGTAATTTTTCCAAACTTGTGTAAATTCTTTACTAACAGTCTGCTTTTAGTACGATTTTGCGTATCTGGATAAGGTTTTGTATGAGAAAATAAAGTGTCTCAATTTTTATTTTTTTATTAGTGAATCCAGGCACAGATAAATTCATTTCGTGGGACTATAATAGCTTAAATGTTACCTACGGCAATAACTTAACGTCTACAATATATACAAAAAGTGACTAACACAACTTGAAAGTATCACGAGAAATTAAAACAATTTGATGGGTGTGGCAAATTGTTCTCCACCAATCACAGACGTTTGTTTCATAATTGCATGGCGGATTGGAAATTGTATTTACAATGTAATTCGTTACCAGGGGAGATGAGCCTTCAATTGAGCGCGTTTGACCTGCAATTGGGGAGCACAAAATTCCAAACAATACAAAAATATTATAATTAGTAACAAGAATGGTTCTGGTAAACTGATCAGGTGTTTGTAATAAAACATTGCATTAACAGGTCAATTTATTGTAAATACTTATCATTTTAAGCTAAATACTAACCAGTCTTAACAATTCACGCATTTGCACTTAACGCAACTGTTTTCAACCGCTTTAAAACAGAAAAAAACTGATATGGTACAAACTCCTACACTCCTAAATTCAATAATAAAGTTTTGTTCAAAGACCACTGTAAATGTACCACTTCAAGTGCAATTATATACAATAATTACAGATACTTCTTGATTCGTCAAAAAATAACTTCTCAATTGTTTCTCCTCTATCCACATTTTCGAAATTATACATAATTAGGACTGCTAAAAACCGATTACACATACAAAATATAATAATAACGTAGCGATATAAATAAAGCTTTGGTAAACTATGCTATTGATACTCAAACTTCGTTCAATCAACGTTGTCTTGAAAAATTAGGCGAACGTAACCGGGAGAGCCCGAAAGGGGCGACGCGCAGAAGGGACACACCGCGTGGAAACCGTTCGTGCCGTGTGGGATCGCTACATTGGCCCAATATCTGAAAAAAAAAACATAGTAAACACCAAAACAGAAGCGTTGTGCTTGCCACTTTGTTGTTAATAAAGGCTATTTATTTAAAAACAAACTCCACCTGTTGCATTTAGTTGGTAGAACGAAAAAACAACCTACATTTTTATTATGTACTGATTTTTGGGTGGCTGTATGTTATGTATTATGGACCGTTTCATAAATTGGCGCCAGAATAACCAAAGTCTGCCTTATATCTAGAAGGCCTTGCTTAGAACAGACATAAATGATGTTAAATCAAGTAGGCAGTTACAGAATAAAAATGGCAGATTGTGATGGTAACTTTTGTGACATAAATGGCCTGTTTTTGCGATTTATGGGTTGAAATCAGAACTATGGGTGTTGGGTGCAAGTGTGGGATCCCATGGTACTCTTGGTAAGTTGTTACTTACATAGTTGTTTGTATTATTTTACGTGTACGCGGTATAATTCCTGTGAAACTTCTAATGGGTATTTAGTACGTTAAAAATTATTCGTCTTTGGCCTCATCGACGTTAGATTATGAGTTTCAGCGTCGTTATGAATACCTCCAACTATTTTTGTTCAATTTTTGACGGATAATTTTCTCAAAACATCCCCGGACCTCTAAACCCAATAAATGATGATTTGAATCAAGTAGGTACTTTTAGAATAGAAATGACAGTCATGAAGGTGATTTTTATGTATCAAAGTCTTTTTTGTGATTTATGGGGTGAAAACAAAAACTGTGGATGTTGGATACACATGTGCACTCCCATGGTACTCTAGTAAGTCCCATTATACTTTAAATACATGGTTGAATTCAGAAAAAATACACTTTAAAAGTACATTTTCAATGGACGCGGAGTGAATTCCAAGAGACTTCTACAAATTCTTCTATAACTAAATTGAAATCTTGTTATCTATACCGTGGTCGGCCAAGAGATATAGTATTTGAAAAACGCCCACATTGCTCGCGTTTTTCAAATAACACATTGTGATTGGTTGATTCAAAAAGAGCGCATATTTGTGAAAGCCAAATGCACACAGGAGAGGTTTTATGGATTTGTGGTTGCGTTACGACTTATTCGTGACTCATTCCGACCACGCCGTCTACCATCCTACCGTGTTTCGAAGTGTATTTTTCGTTCCGTTTTTCGTGTTTTTCCTGCTTATCTTGAAATCGTTATCACAAAACAGGTTGTCCACTAGCAGATGATTGCAGTTTAGGCAACCCGTAGGGTGCCCGCGCTCTATTTTACATTTCGTGAATGTAAATCAGACTTCGGCGTACATTGTTTTGCGCCGGCATGTCACACCTCTTAGTTTTATTACTATATCTTTTGGCCGACCACGGTATAGTGCCAACTTGATGCCTGAGCCAATTTATGGGTATTTGGGCATTTCAAATTTCATTTTTCCCCATTAGCGACGTTAGAATCATTTATAGACACTAAGAAGTTTCTATTGTTTGATTGTACCATTGGCTTCCCCATCATATTGTAAAAACAAGCTTACTTCAAGGTCAACACAAACATCTGCTAAATGTAGCAGGTTTTCACAAGGGTACCTTTACTATGCAATCCAACCCTTCGCGTGCAAGTTCATTGAAAGCGGCTTATCATTCGTCAATCACGTATTTTACGAGAAATTAATAATACTCACTTAACGGTTTTTTCGGTGGCCATGTGTCCACACGGATTGAAGGCGAAGGTCGGCGGCCCCGAATCGACATAAAACGCCGGTTCCAACCCCATAAACACCTTAACGACGGGCCCGACCTGCCAAAGAGCAATTAAAGGGATGCATTATTATCAAGGGGGAAACTTACTTCCAGACAGATGGGACAGCGCCTGGCGCCTTCCTCTTGACCCCAGTCATGTAAGCCTTGCACGTGACCGCAATTTAGATAGACGTATGGTTGTTGTAAATTGTCATTTGGAGTGACTCTTCGCGGAATGACTAAAGTGTTTAAACCGACGGGACATTGTGGTCGGCCTGCGTTGATCTCGTCAATCTCGCGCTCTAAATCCCTCTTGCTCTGAAAATTAAACAAATTGTGGACAAGCTGTTTCGTTATATCAACTACTTAAGTAAATATTTACTCAGTTTATTTACTTAAATGCGGTTGATTGAAATTTAAGTGTGTTTATTTTCTCTAAAAGCATATGGGCATGTGTAACAAGTATTTTGGTCAAGTTGGAAAGTAGTGCATCACAGCTTGGCATGTGGCCACTGATTTTTGGTACACTTACCGGTGAATTTGACAGACCCTCCGCCGACCTCCACAGCAACGTTGCCCCACACAGATCAATCAAAGTTCCATCTTCCAAAATGTTGCTCTCGTTGTCCACAACTTGTCCTTTCTGTTGGGCTGACCTTGACTCCCTCAGCGAGAAAACTCCACCACCCACTGACGTTTCTAACCAATAACTACACTTAGCGTCTCCTCCACAGAACGTCCCTTTGGGATGCATAATTAGGACACCGTTGGTGGTCAAGCCGTCGATTTCCCGGCCATTTTCCTGCCATTTAGTTGCCTTTTCCTGCAGACGAAATGCTTGTTACACTCACTTTGTAATTCACACTTGGCTCAGACGTACCCCGAGGAATATGTTTTTCGAAGTGTCGAAGCCCGCTGCGTATATCCTTGCGATCTTTGAATTTTTCCTGTCGCACAATATCCGACACGCAAATCTTGAAATTGTACTTTGCATGACACGTGTTTCGCCGCTTTTGTCGCCTGGGATGGTGTCCATGACCACGAAGTCGATGGGCCCTTCCGAGGAGCGACCGATCTACAAAAAGACCAATCTGAAAATACTGTTGCTCCCCTATATTGAAAGATTTATTCCTGACAGTTAATTTACACAACTTCTGGGGTGTTAATGTGCGACATTCAATGGTAGTCTCACCTGGAACATATCAGTGTCATCATCTGCTGTATATTCTACTATAACGGCGTGATTTCTGGACAGTGTGTACGATATGGAGTGCTGATTGGCATCCAAGATGGCTTGTGAGGAATGAGGCGTCTGGACGACGTAATGCCTTGACCTTTTGACCCCATTCGCTGTGGGTTTTTTGTAAAGAACGAATTTACTACGTCTCCTGCCACGATCGCCCTGAGGTAGAAAACCATTATATCTGTCCAACAAAAAAAAATTAGTCTTTAGTCAGCGAACTTCTTACAGTAGAAAGTAAGTTTATGAATTAAACGGAACAAGGAAAGTTATACGTCCTGACCTAATAAAGTTCTATTCAGGTAAAGCGATGAAAACCTGTAAATGTCGTCAATGTTTGCACCGCCAACAGTAGCGTAATCACCTCGCAAACTGAAGCCTTGTAGACACGGTGAGTAGTTGGCTGAATATAATTTTGGGTCAAATTTACAATACGGGTATTCTGAAAGTTTAAGATAAAAAAGAATGTAGCCAATGGAATGTTGTCTTTAAATCTACCTATCTACCAGTCCTCCTCGTTGTAAATTAACACCCGGTGTAACCAACCAATCAAATTCAACATTAGCTATCACTAATTTCACGCCAGAAATGAAATTAAAATTCATCATACAGCAATATTACTGAAATTAATAATTCCACGAGATATCGATACCACTAATATCTGCAACATGTTTCCTCTTTGTGCTGGACCCGTTCGTCACATTGTAAGTTCGCCCAATTGGTTTAGAACTGAGAACGGTACTTATTAATTATTAAGAGTTCTAATTTAGAAAATGATTGCCAACTGATCAGATAATGGGGAAAAGTCACGGCAATCCACCCGCTCTCCATAATTATGTATCTTCATCTAAGGCGAAAGTAAATTTTGTAATATTGAAATAAATATTGTGAGTAGGGTGTGTATATCGATGTATCCCACAAATACAAATAACATGTCTCATGATCAATATCACGATATTATTCAACGTGTTACATCATTCGTGGTCGGCAGCAACTATGCAACCCAAAATACATTTCACATTGAAAATGCATTTTGGATTGTATCGATAGACACGTTCATCGTGACTATTAAGATACATAAAGATGTTTCCTAAGTAAACAGCAATCTCCGAGATTATGAATATCAACGATAAAAGAAATGTCTTGGTAACTTTTTTTTCTTTTCTAATATCTTTGGTTTAAAAATGCCAATGGTTTTAATGGACCAACAGAAAGATAGATAAATTTGCACTAACTAATATATCAAGTTATAGATGTGTTAGACAATAGCGATAAATGTTTCAAATGTGACGTTCACTTACTGGCGTTCTATTATGTATTATTAAAAATTTGTCTTGCCGTAGCTTGTAGCTGGTACTCGGTTTCGTATTTCCTACTACGTCCTCACGAGAATTAGGTAAATGTATCCAAAATAATTATAATGCTGCTGATGATGGACCCTCTTGTATTTTTTCAAGGTAACTAACAAGTTAGTATTTTCACATAGGAAAAACCATTACAGATTAGAAGAGGTTTCTTTCAAGTTTAAATACGGTAAACAGTGATTTCATTCATTTTCTATAGTGGTCATTCTTGAAGTTTTTATCACATACTCACTACAGAAATTACTCACCCTAAAATGACTAGCTCTCCATATTTAACAAGTTGTTTAGGCTTGTCCGAGTTGGCACTCTCTTGTTCTTCAAGTATCGGAGATTCGGTGCCATCCGATCTGCAAGAAAAGAATAAAAATGAGTCAAGAATCACCGGAGAATCAAATTACAAGTCTCCGCCCTCGGACGCTAGATGAATCATTCCGCCGGGTCAAGGGAGTCAAATAAAATCCTCATTAAAATTGGACGAGGAAATTACAGAATGCATGAATTTAATTACTGTCACGGGTTACACAAGGGTGCAGTTTGGGACCCGTGCTATTAGCGCGTTCTCCTTCCCGTCGATCACGCGAGGTGTACTACCCAGTCGATGCAGCTTACCAACGAATAAACAATTAATTTTTATACAACAATGCCCGAATTCAACGTCAGTAACCCGCAAAATGCTGATGACATTTTTGCATTCATTAACGAAAGGTCCCAACCTTTGCACTTTGTGCGAAATTCCACAGGCGATAAATCCATATTCGTGCCATTTCGTGAGATCCTCCTCGTTTGTTTAAAACACAGCCGATGCTGCATAATTAAACCTCGAATCAATGATTAAAATCGATTGAAACGTTAGCAAAACACCCTAAAACGTCATAAACGCCGTCGATTTCGGCTGCGCAACGATTCAGCCGTAACAGCGTCGAACATGATAAAAACGCCATAAAATCCTCTGGAGGTACGGTCTTGCAAAACCGTGAAACCCAATCTCCGATTGTGGTAATGGATCAAGACATGGTTTTTAGTGTAATTGCGAAATTACTCAATAAACCTGTCATTTCTACTGAAACGTTTTTGTCACAAAGGCCATTTACGTCTAATCTACAATAAAGTGTAAATGCAGTCCCATGAAGAAAAAAAATGTCAAGGTTATTTTTTATAACATTGTTGAATTTACTGCACTTGTCACATGAAATAATTTACGATTGTGAATTTATTGAAATGGATTGAAATAATCAGAAAAAATTAAAAATTTTCATGATTTAGCAGTGGTAACGAATGCAACCATGGAACCGAAAATAGATTTTATCAATCAGTGAAATATACCGGGTGATTGAGAGTATCATTGCCATGCTTATTTCAGACCTGATGTACATGGGCGTCGGCATTACTGTGGATTTGAAGCGTTAAACAAGTTTGCTCTTTCTAAAATCCTCAGTAAACGAGACGCCATTGTTTGTCTTCGATCCTGACGTCTATTAAATGGCAAATTAAAAAGAAAAAACAAATTTTCCAACTTTTGTTTTATAGAACCTCTAAAACTTACACATTTAGATATTTTGTTTTTAGTTTTCCTAAATGTAGGTGTTCCAACCCTTTTCTTCCTCTGCAATAAACCCTTTTAATCCTTGAACTGAGAATTACCTCGCTTAACATTCCAGTTTATTCCCGTTACAAAAGCGGTCACATTTCATAGCACAGGTAGAATTTTTAGCTCAAAGATTTTTGTCGCCATTTTTAACATCATTATTTTGGTTTCAAAAGGACCGAATATTTGTAAATACAGGGTCCTTCAACAATAGTGACCACCCCCTAAAAACCTTACCTGAAAAAGACAGGTCCGTATTTATTTTCTCTTAAGGAAAGCATAAACGTAGTAAGTCAACATTGTGGAACGCTACCTATGATGTTCATGTACTTTACCAAGGGTTACGTATATAACGAAATTATCACAAGAAGAAATCAGTTTTCCTTCCTTTCTTCTGCGAATCTCGTAAATAATACTTTTTGTCTAGGTACTCTTTAGTACAATACAGGTCTCGTGGAGATACAATCTGCAGGCTCTTTCCTGCAACTGACAATTAAAGTTTTCAAGGTGTGAAGATAACGTCAAAAATATTCAAGATCACAGGAACATAAGCACATGCTTTGAATGTGGTACAGATGAATATCTGCATCCTAGAACCTTTTCATTTATTGTAGGCGCCAAAAGTAGGTTATGACCTCTCGTTCCCAAACCGATGGGATGTTAAGTTGGTAGTAAACCCGGCTTACGATGTGCAGACAGATAAATACATAATAATAACTTCACGATTTATGTCTTTAATTTGCAGCACGCCCTGTAGCAAATCTATTTTTTATGTGTTAGAAGTGGAACTAACTGTACACCGCCACCACTTGGCCGAATTGCAAAAGTCCATCAACTTTCCTTTACAGTCCAATTTCGGTTTTTTAACATTTAAGACGAGAACGTAGTGTTTCTGACCAACAGTAAAAACTCTCATTCGCTCGAAGTAATTGCCCTGGTGTGCGTATTATTAATGGGCGTTATCAGAGGCGTGTGGTTTTAATCGAATTGACCTCTGCTCTGTAGAAATCATCGGTTTCAAATTTTCTGATGCAGGTTACACTTCCTCCGAAAAATCACATCACAGCCCTTCATGTTTGTTTTTCTTTGCTGATCTCGCTCCGAAGATAGTCGGTTATCGACCCTTGGTGTTAACAGACCGTAAATAGGCCGCGACTCGACACGTATTCTCCAGACTGACCAAAATTACCATCCTTACATAAGACGCTCTATTAAAAGCTGCAGCAGCGATCTGGAACCGAAGAGACATTTCCTGAAATTGCTGCAACTTTTATTTTCATCTTCTAACTGTTTAACTGACCTCAAAACGTTTCCTGGTCGGTCCGAGACTTGATGGAACACCTGTATCTGATAAAAACATAGATTGCAGATAATTGCAATGCTGCACACGGATGCAAATCCAATGTTTCTTCTTATTGAACTTTACATCACCAAACAATTGTCTGGACGGAATCCTAATTCCACCATGTCTTCGTTTTGGGTTGACTGAACGATAATTACGCTACGTGGCAATGATTAATGGTGGACCACTACCAAAATTGGTGAAAACGCGGACCTTGTAATGTTGGTGGTTGGCATGCATCTGTTTTCAGGAGCTCCACATGAGGAAACATAATGTTACCTTTTACTGGTACTTCCGGTAACGGTACGGACACTTTGTTAGGCGGCCCAACATCGGCGCCAAGACTTCCAGGAAGGCCTGCCTGTTGTATTATTTTTTTGCTCCAATGAGCCTACCTGTTCGTATACTTGTTAGCTAGGTCAATAGTTTGGTTTCTTGAATGTTCCCATTCATTCTTGTCTTTGAAAATTCACAAGGAAGCTAATGTGTCTAGACGTTCGCACACCACCAAGATTTATGACGATTTTCACTTCTTGTATGCACAATGCAAGTATTGTTCAAGACACCATAAACGAAGACAATTTTCGTTTTGCTTGCTGCAATGATGAACCAGATAAAAAGTTGTTTTTCATGAATCATGAAAGACTTTTTACGTACAAATGATGGTGACACAGGGAATGATAACTCGACTTTCAAGTTTCAAAGCTACAAAGGAAAGGGTGCTATGAAAAATACGATTAATTCTGGATAAAAGTAACTGTAATTTTAGCGATACTGTTCAGAGATGTATGATACATAATATATAATAGTTCTATGAATCCTAGAACATAGATGGATTATTTCAAAAATAATGGGGTGAATTTCTTATAAAATACCCCAAATAATATGTAATTTCAATTTACAGTTGTAAAGCATTTGGATGGGGTCAAATCCCTTTGGACCAAATCAGTTATGATGCTAATGGAGCAAGAATATAAAAGTCTGAGAAACTGAAAAATCCTTAAAACGACAGAGGAATTTTAAAGAATCCTAAAGAATCTTGATAAACACGGGATCGTCCTGAAAAGTAAGCAAAATCCTGGGAGATACAGAAGAGTTCTATAGAGTCTTAAAGAGAGAGTCCCTGAGAGTTCTGCGCAATAACGAGAAATTGCAAAGAACTGGGGAGCCCCAAAAGGTGTATGAATTCTGCACAATCCTGAAGAATCTTGAAGAGCACCCATCTAATCGTCCTGATGAAAAATCTTCTACAGACTTAAAGAGTGCCAAAGAGTCCTGAAGAGTTCTGAGAAATCCTCAAAGTCCAAAAGACTTCTACAGACTTAAAGAGTGCCAAACAGTCCTGAAGAGTTCTTAGAAGTCGCAACAAAAAATAGAAATGGCAGGTATTGATTAATTTCATATGCTACTTGTTTTTCATGGATATCTTAGTTAAATTCGTTCCGACCTTTCGCATTATCATGATTATCAAAAATAGTATATAAACCACGGTTGAGAAGCCTTTTCGTAGCCCAGCATTATTATTGCCCGCGATGCTTCGCATCTTCTCAACCTTGGTGTATAATTACTATTATTTTATTTTTTTGTGTAGTATTGCTATTAATGCATGTTTGTAAAGGTAAAATAAAAAACTTAACAATACATTTTCGGTCCCTCCGAGTTCGTTATAAACAGACAGACTGTAGATGCATAAAGTCGCATGTAACGAACTGAGAGCCGGCCTTCTATACATATATAGGTTCGCTATAATCGAGTTCGATTGTATTCTTATTTATTTATTATAAATTATAAATATAATAAATTTATAATATTTATTATTATGATTTATCATACATCAGGATAATTTTGAATCTGTATGTGTGGAATGTATCAGTTTGCACAATAATGAAAATAAAGTTCAAATAATTCTAGCCAGAAAAATGCCAAAACTAAACTGGAGTTTATTTTTAGGAATCCCTGGAATTCAAAGTAAAAGCAAATCTTAATGGAAATATGTACATAAACATGTAGATAAAGCTTTATCACCATGTTCAAACATGTCAATTTCTTTTCTACTAAACTGTTTACTTACTGTCCCTGAAAGAAATGCACATTTGGAAATATGTACCATGTGAACCTGCGGATTTTCTTGGCGACGACGAAGCCGCAAGATCCGGTTCTGCGGCTTGACGTTCCTGATATGGAAAGCCACCCTAGTGTGGCGAACGTGGTTTCCAGGACCGGAATTCACCTTTACACGTTCCATCTCGATAACTACAGCGACAAAAAGTCAATGTTCTGATTAAGAACAAATTTTAATTGTTTTCCTAATTGTATGAATTTTCATTGACGCCAGCTATGGTCATTAGGCAAAGAGGTTATTGTTCAAGTACATTAAGTATTCGCATCGCAAACCATCGAAACTGTGTCGGGTGAAAGGTTTTCGATTGGTTTTTCGGCCGAACAGGCATAAAGTTTTCGAGGTCAGGTTTAAGAGAATAATGCGGAAGATCACGTTTCATTGTTTCATGCAAATTAGAAACTGTAACGCGCATTGGCGGTATTGTTTACATGATGTTGCAATGTTTATTATTTTTAACGGGGAAGAAATTGTCTCGGTGCCATTACAACACGTTGCAATTTACCAAACAATAAAATTCCAGAAGTCGGATTGTGTGGAATTGCATGCGGGATTTTTATCAAGGGGAGACAAAATGTTTCCGTTTTGATATGTTCATTGTAATGAGGTGCTTAGTATGTATCTGATCGGAGGCGTGCTCGAAAGGCGTTTTAATTCAAAGTATGTGCTAAAATTGCGACCGCAGTAACAGCTGACCAAAACATGCGAAGAATTGTCTACAAAATATAAATCATCTTAAAACTAATTTCAAAAATTGTTATCTCAAGTACTTTGTGTACGGTATCTATGTTATTGCCAACACAAGCTCTCTGCTGCTTCGTTGATTTACTTTTTTTCTTAGAATTGCAATCACCTTCTTCGAATTGATTAAGATGATCATGTCACTCAAAATTCGCTGGTAGTAAAAGATTACTTTGAATCTGCCTACCTACGATCATCATGATTCAACAGTCCATCCCAGAATCGTTACACGCAATAATCTTTGTCGAGTCATACTCGGTCACATTACAACAGCCTTTATCAACCGAAGCTTTCTTTGAGAAGGTAATATCACCTTTGTGAAAACACAGAACTTCCTATTTTTGAAAGACAACAATCAAAGGTACAATGATCCATAGATAAGCACCCGCATGTTGTAAATAAATCACCACCACACCGTGAAAAGAAAAAGTCACATACGATTAAGACTTTGGCGAAAGTAAATTAATATTAATCGCACAACGCCCCACTAAAATATTTACGCCTTGTTTTCCCCAGCACGTTCCTGTCGCAATTGCATTAAATTTTAACGCATATTTTTCCACAGGGGTGAGAGCAGTAATTGCGTTAGGAACGACACACACACACACTGATAAATACTTGATAAATATCGAATTGGACACATACTTGAAGCAGCACATCGCCGCAAGAACTGATTTAGGTATGTACTAATTTCCATTAGCCTTGCACAAAACTGTACGTTAAATATTGACGAGGCGAATTATTGGCGGTGCGATAACGAAAAATGTTTGCTGGTAGCGGCAGTGATGATAAAAGCGGTTGTTAGAAGGTGGTAATTGCCCGCCGACCCATTTCTGAAAGTTCCGCAACCAAGAAGTTCAAGAGCGGTTTCACTTTTGAAACATCTGTTTCTTTTTATCGTACCATAATTTTTTCGATTGTGTGAATTAAGTAAAATCTGCATATTTAAATAAAGTGAACCTCTCCATTGACACCTTGACAGATCTTTATTCTTTTAGGTTTGGGGTAAGTAAATATTCGGCGACCTAACGTGAAGAGCTGTGTTCTTTGGTGAAATTGATACTGCAGATACCAAGAGCAGATTAGTGATATCAAAGGAATTTACGAGCGATAAATAAAAACTGACATGACTATAAAATCGATAGAACGTACAGAGACAAAGAGAAGTGCCATTTGGTTTGACTTTACAAGCTTTTAAGCAGTCCTACCAGGTTTGGACAAAGATTGATTTCTTTCGATGATTGATGCTTGCTTTAAGGTTGAGGAAAGTAGGGCAACACTGATTGAATTGCAATTTGCTGCTAATGCAAAGAACTAAAAATTCGAGGTCCCAGCTCTAAAATGAGGCCAAAATTATTATCTGTCATTACATCAGGCATTTTTTCCATGAAGTGCGTTCATTACTCTATTCGTGTTTCCATGGAACAATAAACGAAAACTTGTTGTGGTTGTTTAAACAAAAAATAAACAACAACAAAGACATTTGCGACAGTTGATTAAAACAACAATACATGTATTAGTGTTAATAACTATGTACAGAAGAATGAACTGTCGCAATTTTAGGCCGGCTCAACTTGAAAATTTTTATTACTTCACCTTGATTTAATCAATTTCATTTTACAAGTGTAAATATTTAACGAGTGTGAAACAAAACACGGAAAGGAGGTCAAAATTTGAAACTAGTAGCCAGAAAGCATTGCTGTTTATTTAAAAAATTAAAGTGAACGAAATTATTTGAATGCAACTACATAATGCTACCTTTGGGTCTTCCTACCTGAAAAATTTAGCACACCTGCCAACAGTTCTGTATTCATGCGTAGGTATACGTCGTGACGAAACACACTAAGAACAAACCATTTTAAAATGTTATGAAAAATTCCTATCTGGTGTCAATATTTAACGAAATTACGAGCACACAATGTTCCGGTCTGCCTGACTTGCCTTACATATATTTCCTCCCACAAAATGCGTCACGAAAATTTGGGTATATTTGGATGGATGTAGGGGATCACTAAGTCAGAACAGGGTAGCTATGGTTGATTTTCCATGATAGACAATTTGGGAAGCGAACTATAGATCCAAAACTATTATGTAGTGGCATCCGTATATCGATGCTTAGGTGGTTAAGATAATTATGGTGAAAAGGGGATAGTTTAGGAGGAGAGGGACGAAATTTTGTATTTCTTGTAAAACGTGACTGTGTTAAACAATAACTGACTCCAGCTTATAACTATTTCCCATTCCGCGCAATTCCCGGTTTCCCTTACCTACCTTTATTACTTATTAGGTGCACTCACTCAAAAAATGTAGATACATATACAAATTTATCTTTATTCGTCTTTACATTAAGTGGTAATATAGTACGATGAAGGATTTTGCTCTCCTCTCTCTACATGGATAATTACATCGTTTCGTATCAAGAGATGAATAAATAAGACTTTTTGCATAACAGTTTTTTATACGTTGACGTCTACGTTCCTTAGCAACGTCGATATGTTCGTCTGCCTTCTCAAATTTTCAGACCTGTTACGTCCTTCAGGGGCACAAAACGGACCAGGTTAAAGTATCGACTGATGTTAAACCGGCTTGCAAAAATACATTATTTAACAATGAATTTTCTTGACAACAACAAATCGAAGATAAATGAGCCATATAAATAAAAAATGGAAACGATGTGTCGGGAAGGAAACAAAGCTGAAAAGACAAATCGAAAAGCTACAACCAAAAATGGAAACAAAAAAAAAACAAGAAAAAGAGGTTTGGAAGGATAAGTGCCACACGCTCAAAAAACTAGAGCATGGAAAGCGATGAAGAAGATAGAAGAAGATGAAAACAAGAAAAATAAGACTAGTTGTAAAAAATTCTCAAGTAAAGAAGAACTAACAAAAGAAGCAAAGACCCTTAACTATATGAAAGAAGTTACTTGTTAATAATGACAAGAACATAGCCATCACTTAGAATTCATCAGGTCAAAGTTTAATTAAAAAACTGTTAGACCATTTTTGGAGTTTTCATAATTGAAATGAATTGGACGATTTTAATAAATATTCCGGATATTAAATTGAGACAAGAAGGAAGCTTTGACGAGAAGATCAAAACAAAACACAATAGAGAAATGTCAGTTCATGCGAATGGGTGACTGAAGGGTGGTTAAAACATTTATGAAATAAAAACAATAAAATTTGCTTTAAAAAAAAAAAAAAAAAAGAGAACCGACTTCAAAAAGTGAAAAATAATTGAATACATGTATTATTACATGTACTACCCAATGACCTGTCTGTAGTCGGTGCCAAGCCAAATAGGTTACAAATTTGTAACATATTGTAATTATACAAAAATATCAACAACGTTATAACGCATACAAAATTCGATATCATTCGAGACGCCCGCAACGACGTCTGCCGTTTGGGGTGTTTTGCTCAGCACGAGCCCCCCACCCACGCTCACGCATTCCGGTGCGTTCGCCGGGAGACCTTCGATGCGGCTGGAGTAGGCAGCCTATCTATCTACTACCTATTTGGCTTAGTACCGACTTCAGACAGATCATTGGGTAGTTCATATAATAATACATGTATTCAATTATTTTTCACTTTTTGAAGTCGGTTCTCTTTTTTTTTAAAAGCAATTTTTTTACAATTTTAAGTGATAAGTTAGTGATACCTAGTAAAGACGCTTCTCCAATATTGAGGTCCTCAATAAAGTTGACGAAGAAATCGGTATGAACATAATTATATACATAAAATGAAGAAAAAATATGGGGATTTTTCTCGATTTCCATGGGATTCCCTGATCAGATAATGATTTTTTGACAATGGAATCACGTCAAGAGTATACCCTTTCAAATAAAAGAAGAACTTTGTAAATCGGTCCACAATTGACGAAGAAATCGGTGAACATACATGAAGTCGGTTAATAAAAGGGAGCGAAAATTTGACGATTTTTCTCGATTTCCATGGGATTTCCTGATCAGATCCTGATTTTTTAACAATGTAACTATCTTTAGAGTATACCCTTTCAAATAAAAGAAGAATTTTGTAAATCGGTCCACAATTGACGAAGAAATCGGTGAACATACATGAAGTCGGTTAATAAAAGGGAGCGAAAATTTGACGATTTTTCTCGATTTCCATGGGATTCCCTCATCAGATCCTGAAATGGTGACAATGGGACCAATCTGCAAGTATACTCTTTCAAATAAAAGAAGAATTTTACAAATCGGTTTATAAATGACGGAGTTCTGCGGTAACAAACATTAAAAAAAAAAAACATACAACCGAATTGATAACCTCCTCCTTTTTTGAAGTCGGTTAAAAAGAAGGAAGAGAATACAAAGGAACGGGTGAATAGGAGGAGTGAAGACAGCTCTATAAAAAAGGGAAATAGAATGGAACATAATCCGTAATATAACCACAAAATATAAAAATTAACAACTTTCAGAGTACCTATGTACTGAATAAATTAAATAAAATAGTTTTTCACTGCCCAAATTTTTTATCATGGTCGAAACGGAACATGAATGAATGATCAAAAACTGTGAACATTACAACATATTCGTGTAATTATTGTACCGGTATTCAGCCTTGGGACATTCAATGTCGTTTTTTACTAAACGTGCCAGTGACGTTCGACCGCGTTTTTCAAATAACACATAATTACATAGTAATATTGACCATCTTGGGAGAAAAGTCCCATAGAAATTAAAACTCTCCGCTGCGGTAGTCACGTAATCTTTTGATAGAAATTGTAATTTGATGAAATACTGTCACGTAAGGTTTCATTCCGTTACTTAGAACGAAAGTTGTGGCAAACCGAAACCAACCGCGCATCAGTGAAGGTTGAACTCACTCTAATAGGAACGCCTTTTTCACATATACTAAATATGAATACAAAAAGTAATATATACAGGATGTTTTCACATAAATAAAGATTGTAAAATATTTCATCAATGACAGCTATGAAAATCGAACGAGGAAAACGTGTGTCGTTTACCATCAGCACGCATATGCCCATACCAACGTCTAGATGACTACTTATTATGGTTTCACAATGGTAAAATATTAATAATTTTTTAAAACGTCATTTTTACAATTTCATTAATGTTTTTATTTTTTAACGTTTTATAAGAAATTACACGTCGGGTATAAAACGTCGTACGTGCTATCGCACTCGTGATTCAAAAATCTCACTCGCTGACAATAAAGCATTTCTGTCACTTGTAATATAATCTAATATTATTCAATAGATCAGAAAGTTAGTAGCCATCCATATGTAGACAATTACTTTTATTGTGAGCACTGTTATAACCATAACCCAATCAATCGGTGCTGTGAATCACAAAATTGATTCATACAAAATATTAATTATCCTATACCTCGAACATTCTTCAAACCGTCATATACTTTTAATGAGTTAACATAAGCGCTCATCACTGGCTATTCTAAGATTTTTAAATTCAAACACGCTACGAATTAGATGTATCCATTAAGTCTACTAATTACTCTAGAAACTGGACCAACATCCATCAGTGATTGTCGGACGAAAAATATGTGTCAAGCTGTACCTCAACTTTCACAGATAATTCAATACACCAAATATCCATATTTTCTACAATGGTGGAGTAAAAAATGTCAATCGATTTCATAAAATTCTTTATTGCATTGCTTTTCATACATTTTGTTTGTTTGTTTACGTGTAATAATGGAAGAAATAATAATAAAAAGAGAATTGGAACCAAAAATGTAAATATCCAAAATAATGTTCTTCAAAGAAAAACATTGCAACTTTAAGACTCCTCTGGCTTCCTGTTCTGGAGTAGTTCTTCTTCTGGAAATTGTCCAATTCTTTAGCCGTTATAAACAGCTCCTCAAGGGTTATGGGTAGGTTTTGTGTTTTTAACATTGCTTTACTAGCCATATTCCACACGTACTCGATTGGATTACGCAAAGTAGTTATCTGATTCAGTTCTGATAAACAAAACACGCATTGAAGGCTGGAAGTGAATGCCCTTTTGAGTATGTGTACTAATTGGTCAGTGTCGCGACGTGTTAAATTTTTTATATCATACTAAATTTCATAACGCCACTTAAAACAAGAAACTATTTCCTTTGTAATTTGATTAATGACAACCTATGTATCTGACAATATTATTGATTTTATTTCATTATTTTATGTTGAGAAAATTGTTATAATCTTTTGCAATTGTAGATAATGAATTCTAATAATATAATATCTATAATTTTGAACATTTACATCAGTTCTCTTATATGAAAATCGGTTATTTATGAACTATTTGCTGCAGTAAACAAGCTCAATTTCGATGTAGTGAATGGAATAGAAGCCATTAAAAAAGTGTTCTTACAACATTTTGACTTTTATAGAAAACTAGTGATCGAAACAGCATTCTAATCCGAACCGATTTTCAACGTGCTCTTTGTCTCCAGTTAGCCAGTTTCTTACTCAGACGACCCATGCCAGTTCAAATCGGTGACTGTAATGGACTGGTGTGCACCGAAAGAAAATGCAAATAATCAATGAACCTGCATTTTGTTTAATGAAAAGTAATCTACTGATGTATTCTATCAGTCCTTCATTTGAAAAACAAAAAAATATAAAAAAAATTATAAAAATCGCTGTATATTTGCGAAATGAAACACACTTTATGTCATTTTAAGTTTCATGATATTTGTGGGAATATAAACAATTCTCATGATTAATTTAACCCATGTCAGTAAATTGCAAGCACGAGTCATTAAACTTCCATTGTCATTTATGTGACAACACCCACTCAAAATTTGATAAATTAACGTCAAACAATAGATTTAGAGATAAAGACTACTTCACACGAGAACATTTACGGTTCAGTCAAAAAATGACATTGAAGACATAATATTATATAGAAACAGTAATTAAGGAACAATCACAACAACTAGAATTAGGACATGAAATGAGGAATCAAAATTATTATTTATATGAAATGTTATGTGCTTAATAACTTCAGTATTATTTTTTAACATTATAATGTGCTGATAAAAATTCCCTCAATCACAAAAAACTTAACTACATACTTTTATTAATAGTATGGCATGGCGTCTTCTATTTCTTCTATTATGCCATATGTGAAAATATATTTTAATCTGTTGTAATCATTAACATTCCACATTGGTAAATTTTAAAATGTTTAATTAATCAAAGAAATGTGTCATAAGGTAATATTGATGTACCATTTAATATTTGTGTTATATAGACCTTTGTAGTCTTGAAAAAGTGATCAAATCCAAATAAAAGTCACGAAACTTGTCGACAACTCTAGTGTTTTTTTTTTGTTTAAAAAAAATAGTCCTCATCCGAGAAACCTCAATATAATATTAAAAAGAGGACAAGAACTAAAAGTACATTATTAAAAAATATTCTAAAAATTCTTCCTACAAAATATACAATTTTTATTCAAAATGTCACACTTTGATGACATCGGACGTCGTTGTTTTATTTATTTATGTAACTTTGTATTGTAAATACTATTGTAATACTATAATTTTGTAAATACAATCTAATATAAAATAATATGCACAATGCATTTTTAGCGATTGTCTCCACATTCTGGTACAGCCTACTCTAATTTATAATTTAAATGATCGCATGGTATCCCAACATTTTCGGCTCTAGGTGGTAGATCATAGAAGGCTATGAAAATCTGTAATTTTTTTGTAACTTTTTAAGATTATGTATCATTAATGCGAAGAATTTAAAAAGGAGAATTAAACTGCGTGTCACTATCAACACCGAAAATTTTATGAGTGAATTTGACTTTTTTTCAGTTGTTTTTAGACATTTACTGATTTTTAAGCTGAAAAAGTTTTCAGATCAATTCTCTTTCCTGATATCCACTCGAACTGAAAACTTTTTGATTACACAAATTCCACTCTTGTTAACAGTTACTAGTTCTTTGGTTTACTGAACTTCAATTATAAATAAGTTTATAGAAGATTACAGTGCTTTAGTTGTAACGATAATGATATTTTGCTGGACTGGTAATTTTTAGTAGGTAATAGTCTGTTAATAGCCTAGCCACCACAAGTGGTAATATCTGGAAAAAAAGTTGCAACCGGAGTTAAAACCCTCTTCCCCGGTAGACACGAACATTGAGTGGAATTTGAAATTTGATGAAATACCGTCACGTAAGGCTCGCGATTCCGTTACAGTGGCAACGAAAGTGGCGGCAAACCCAAACAAAACGGGCACTGAAGGCCGAAATCAGTCGGTGTGAACGCCCCTTCACACATATCCGTCCAAAAGTTAGTGATCGCTTGATCAAGACAGCATGGACTTCAAACGTGACACAATACATGACATTACTGACATTTGGCGCCGCGATGGCCCTTATTGTCACAACAATCATGACAAAATCAATAACAATATCGTCGCTGTCAATCACAAAATTCACAAACAACCAACCCACCTCTTGACCATTTCTGAAGCCGTCTTAAACAGTTTGGTGCTGATTGTCGGATGCGAAATACATAAAAGCGTGCACTAAAAATATCACTCAAGTCGCTTCACTGGAAGATTCACTAGAATGGATTCTTGTTTACGTGAGGGCATGATTGGGTATCACTTTGATCACGCACTTCACTAGGCACGGCCGCCTTCGATGCACTGCAGTTACGCCAGTTGTACGCCCGATTTCTGCGTGAAAGAACGAGCTTGAGTTTGCACAATGAAGAATCGACTCGCTGATGATGGAAACGTGAATGGATCACCCTCAAACACGTACCGACTACAACGCTCTCGCCGCGTTTCGCTCTAACAATGGCGCGGTGTGGAAACCAGTGGAAACGTCAATCGTGGGGGACTGTGGGATGTAAACATTGCAATGGCGCTGCCATCTATGAGTGACTTGCTGAATCATAATGAGACGAAATTTCCAAAAAAACATTTTGGCTTTAATTTTGCTGCTTTCTGCGGCCGGATGTTCAAATTGAGATATACGACTAATTCATCACAAGGGAATTTTGACCAAACGGAAAAATGAACGTCATCTCGTGTTCAGGGAGATGCGCCAGGACCGGACTTAATTTTTCTAGTCTGGAGTGATACGACCGGAGATTACTACATTGGACTTAGTGGAACTTAGGGGTTGAGCTACATCAATAGATGGCGGGCTAAACTTATTTTTGATATGGCCCCTACAACTACGTTATGGTACCATCTGGCTGGCCCAGAATATGGTTACGAACTACGTTTAGGAGTCATATAAATTTTTTTAATTTTAAATTTAAATAAATTTGAGGTTGAAATATTTGCCACACTTTGTGCAGAAGAGAAAAACACGATCAGCCAGTTGCGCCAGTGCCGTTCATTGGTTCGTCAGAAAAAACGAAGACGATTCGGGCAAAGAAACGGAAAAAAGGAAAGAAGAAAAAGCGGTTTGTATCTGAAACGCGAGTTCCAGGAAAGAGGAGGAGAGAAAGATTAGGATTAACAACAAGAAGAAGAGTTCTTGTTTCAGAGTTTTTAAATCTTGAGATACATACATAATGAAATTCAAAGCTTAGAATAATTGTGATAATCTGGGAACCTCAAAACTCTGGAGTCCAAATCTTCTTCTATCCACATTTTTTCATTTCCCTAATTTTTTTTTTTTTTTTTATTATAAATAAGCCTTAATTTAAGGTCGCCTGTTTTACTTTAAAGTTTGAAAATCTACAAAAAGAAATAAAAGTAGGTACTGCAGATTTCTTAATTTTTAAGACAGAGAACTAGAAACCCTTAACTTAAAAACCTAGGAGCCGAGAAAAGTAAAAATCTGATATCGTCAGAACTTGAAACTGGGGATTCGAAAACATCGGAACGTAAAAAACTTCAATTCCTGAACATAATAATTCACGAAGCTGAAAATATAAGAACCTTGACACTTGAAAAATAGAATTTGAAAATATACAGTGTGGAAATTGAGTAAACAAAAAACTTAAAAAGCAAGTGGTAGGGTTAATTATAGCGCATCCGAAAAACGTATACTTTTTTTTTTCATTAGCTTCTTTGACAGTTATGACGTCATATTTTTTTTTTAATATCAACCTATATTTTTTATTTTATATCCGCATAGAGTTTATTCTGTTTTCAACGTTATCAAATACGTAAGGATTGAAAATAAGGGAAAAATGAATTAAAACGGCACTAAAGTTCAAAAAATTAAGAGAGCTGTCTAGTGTTATCGGAATCTAAGAAAAAACCATAGAGAAACCAGTACAATGTTGACAAGTGCTGAATTGGTACAAAATAATTGTGTCAAAACTATTTATCTCTAATTAAATAATAAACAAACTTGGTCCAATGGTATGGCAGGCTAGGCCCCCAGATTGAACCCCATTAGAGTTTTTCTATGGGGGCACTTAAAAAGCAAGGTGTATCAAAACCGGCCTAACAATTTGGATAATCTTAAAGGAAGAATTCGACATGAATGCAGTTTATAACTCCCCAAACCATTCAAAACGTATTGGCTGCTTTTTATGATCGTCTTGGATTTTGTCAGATGATGCAGGGTCATCAGTTTGAACATTTGGTGTAATATCTTTAATTTATAACTCTCGTATCAATAGTCCCTTTCTTAATTTTGTTAGCCCTACTTTGAAATTTACGGTTGTTTTCTTATTTTTTCTCATTGATTGCTTTTGTCAACTTTGTTTTGTTTGGATTTCCATGTTTTTTCCTTAAATTCTGATAAAATTAGGCGGCTCTGTTAATTTTTTTAAATTTTACTAATTTGAACTTTAGCACCGTTTTTATCTATTTTTTCCTTATTATCAATCCTTACTTATTTGATAACGTTGAAAACAGAATAAAAGACTCTATGCGAATGTAAAATAAAAAATGCAGGTTGTTATTAAAAAAATATGTATGACGTCATAACTGTCAAAAAAAAGTGATGAAAAAATAGTATACGATCCTCGGTTGCGCTGTAATTAACCCCTACCACATGCTTTTTGAGTTTTATTTCTAGCGGAAAATCGGAGTTACTGAATTTATTCCTTACTTAATTTCCACACTCTATACAATCGAATAGAGAACCTCCACCTTTTTTGAAGTCGGTTAAAAATCAAATGCCTATAAGAATCTGAAAGAACGGAAACAAAAATCTGAGATTCCAAGAACCTAATAAAAACCTAAATCCTTATATTCTTCAGGTGAAAATTACTCGGCCAGTATTACAGCAAGTTTGATTTAAAATTCTAGAACGCCATCATTAATCACAAACATATCAAATTCTCTATATATTTTTACTAAAATTTAATCGAATCGTAATAAAAATTAACCTACTGGTAAACTTAAACCTAAACCTAAAGGCCTATTGGACCACGTCAAGCTTTATAATTCCAATAAGTTCGGTACTTTTGAAAAACCACCGGGAGATAAATTCCTCCACGTATAACAGGCGGTTACAGTGATATTTTTCTTTGGTGTTTACTATGTTATGATAGTTATATAAAAACGAACACGAATATCAAATAACTGTTGTTACCTCAGAGTAAGCGTCACCAACTTTTGAATTTTAAATTACAAACATTTTTTTTAATCCAGGTTTTTAATCCAGGCTTGTCCTGGGCATCAAATCAAAAGTATCTATGCTTATAATTAACTTTAAAAAAAAAAAACGATTTCAAATACAAAAAAGTAACATAAGTTAACTAAAAAGTAGAAAATATTTTTTTTAAATTTCATACATTCTTGTTGTTCCGGTTAATGTAATTATTTATTGTTTCATTTAATGAGAATAAGAAATTATTGTTTATCTAATTATTAATTGTTTTATAATTTTGAAGTCGGTGCCAAGTAAAGCATAAAATTATATGTACATTTTATACTTAAATTTCAGACTTGTTAATACAATCATCTATATATTTAATCGTTGAACATGAATCAATTTGAACCAAATAAAACAGGCTGTACTGCACCGATTTTGATGATTATTTTTTTAAATGAAAGACATTGACAAGTTCTATGTGTACACTACTTTCCATTTTCAAAAATTTCACAATGTAGGTATCTTAGCCCCACCCCTGAGCAAATGGTCTAGGGAGCTTAGGACATGCTTTTATATTTATAGCTCTGATTGATGGATGTTTGGGTGCGGGGTGATAGTAACTTGATAAACCATCGGGGCAAACTCTAAGAAAGAGACCCGCAATAAATTCCCATAAAAATAAATTACCGAAAAAACAGTAATAAATTATCATAAAAATTAATTACTGAAAACTTTACGGGCACTAACCCAACCACCAACACCCCTTGAACCAGCCACAAACTGGCCAAACGAAGGCATATATTATTGAGTTTGTTTTTACGGTCCTTAGGGAACAATTTGGTGTTAGTAAACATTTTTATTTCCTACTGTGACATATTTGTTAGTTTTACGTCAGAGTTTTGAGTCCGGAAAATGGGACTTTACAGTACAAGTCCTGTAAAAAAAATACAACCAACAAATCAAATTGTTGTCATAGATACTCAATTCATGGATGATTAAATTCTGAATTCCAATTTAATTTTTTAAAATGAAAACAATGATTTAGTATCTGTAGCATGAAATAAAACGCATTACAACATACGTCCGGAAACTTTTACAGTACCTTGTCTCAAAATTCCAGACTCGGCTCCTTCGTCGCCTCGTCTGTAAACATTTCGACTCGTTACTGTAAAAATGAATTTTCCGGACTTATAACGTAAACTACTATTATTTAGTACTATGTCATATTTGTTAGTTTTACGTCAGAATTTTGAGTCCGGAAAATGGGACTTTACAGTACAAGTCCTGTAAGAAAAATACAACCAACAAATCAAACTGTTGGCATAGATACTCAACTCATGGATATTTAAATTCTGAATTCCAATTTCATTTTTTAAAATGAAAACAATGATTTAGTATCTGTAGTATGAAATAAAACGTATTACGACATACGTCCGGAAACTTGTCTCAAAATTCCAGACTCGGCTCCTGCGTCGCCTCGTCTGTAAACATTTCGACTCGTTACTGTAAAAATGAGTTTTCCGGACTTATAACGTAAATTACTATTATTTCCATTTTGTTCCATTCCTTTGTAACGTTGGATTATTCAGTAATGTTGTTATTTTGGGTCGATCCCTATACTTGGACTCTTTTTAATTTTAGCTTATCGAATTTAATTACATTTTATTATTATTTAATTTCTACACTTTTTTGGGCGCTTTAATTTCTTTCTATGACATTATTCAAAATTATTCCGTCTTAATGTTTTTTTTTATTGAGACAAGGCAAATTAAAAATTGTAATATGTAATATGGCAACCAGTCTTTATTCAACATTATTTACGTAAGTATTAACTTTTTTTTAAATTTTTACATTGATTTGATTATCAATTCAATACATACCACTCGAATTTCGAGTGACGGGCGATCACTAGTGATTATAATTGAATTAAACTTTTCAGAACTCATTTGATATACATTAAGTAAAAGCTATCTATTCGTAATATGTACTAATATTACATGGTTTAGGTTGAATTTACCGACAGATGAATTATTATTGTTAGATTTGAAACAAATAAATTATTTATTATGAATTGTTTTTATAATTTTTTCGTAGTATACATTTTGTTATTGTAGAAAGGTGAAACCTGTATAACTGATGGGATCTGAAGGGACCTATATTTTTTATATCTTATAGAGGCTTTTCATTTACCTAGTTTCCCAAATAGGCTGGTTAACATGAAATGATATTTTTCATATAAAGAGGTGGAAATGTTAATAAAAAAAAGAAATGCGTATTTTATATGTCATAGAATTACATACTGACAAAGCAAAGTATGTAAGGGATTAGAGTGTTTGTAAACAAACGTGTCATAACTTGTCTAAACCTAATCAATTGTCTCACTTATACGGGCTATTTTTCGAGTACCAATTTTCGAGGTAAATATCGAGAAAATCTAAGAAATCAAGTCTCGGTTACAAAGGTTTGAAAATTCCCAGTCAGAGGGATTTCAATGCACAGAGGTTTATCACATATCCAGGGCCCACTTATCCAGGTTTCGCTAAAATTTGTTTTTATGTTTTTATGACACCAATTTCAAAATTATAAAACAATTAATAATAATTAGATAATAAACAATAATTTCTCAATTTCATTAAACGGAACAATAAATGATTACATTAAGCGGAACAACAAATAAGTATTAGATTGAAAATTTTTATTTTTTACTTTTTAGTTAGTTTATTACTTTTATGTTTTTTGAAGTCGGTTTATTTTTTTCAGTTAATTATTTTACAATTTTTAGTGATGTATAGACCTAGCAAAGGACGTTTCTCGAATGAGGAAGATGAAAGACGGAAAAAAATAGAAGCAGAAATATTAAAACAAAGAATGAAAGTCCACAGGAGCTCGAAAATAGATTGTCGGGTATAAGAGCATAAGTGTTAAATAAATTAAGAAATTAATGTCAAATGATCGAGACCATCAATCCAAATTTAAGATTGGATATTTGATATTCAAGATTAGATATTCGAGGATTCGAGATTCAACATTAGATTCACAAATTACAGATTTTCCATTTTCGATTCTACAGGGTATTATGTCCAATATCAATGAAATTAAAATGAACAAAACGCAAAAAGAATAATATTGAAATCGGTTCATAAACAAAGAAATTATGTTTGAAGTCGGTTTGAGTTAACATACAATAAATCAATTATTATTTAACGTTATTTATGATTTTATCACCAGCTAAACACGTCCTTGACCACAGTTTGGTATCTACTTTATTCTGGATTTGTTATAAACTAAGAATACAGTCTTCGCCTGGTGTACCTGTCGATCACATTTCCATTTGATTTTGAGGAGTTTTCTGCTATATCTTGGAAGTTTTATGTCCAATATGAATTAAATTAAAATGGGATCACCTTGGAGTTGTACTGAACCCAACGCAAAAAGAATAATTAAAATCGGTTCATAAACAAAGAAGTTATGCACGAACAATACATAAATAATAAAAAAAAATATATACAATCGAATAAAGCACCTCCTCCTATTTTTTTTGAAGTAGGTTAAAAAGGTGAAACAGGGATAAGTAGGTAAGTAAGATAAACAAATATGTAATGTTAAATTCGTGGTTAAATTTTGTTTGACGGAAAATCTAAATCTAAAATATATTTTTTGAAGATAATTATAATAAATTGACACTCCTTCAAAAATGGTCGAATAAAAAATAAAAAAAGAGATGTATAACTAATAACTTAAATCTCATTTATATTTTACAATGTGTCCCAGGATGGGACGCCCATGAGGTGATTTTTTCTAGTAAGTTGTTTGAAGAAGAATATATATTTTTGGTCTTGACTGGTTTTGCTTGTTATAAAATTACAAAAAAAGATAAAAAATTGTAAATCTTTGATCAATCTAGTATTCAAAGCCGAACACTGTCTAGCAACGCCCAAAAAATAGCAATGAAACTTTATTAAACTTCATTGTTAAAAAAAAAAATCGGAATGCCAAATCTTCAGCAAAGATTTTTTAATTGAGTGTTACGGTCTTGGCGACGTATCATATTGACACGTACTTAATCCAAGAATTTCAAGAAAAAATTCCTGGAGTTGATTTGAGCCGCAATGGGTTGTTCAAATCTTCAATATTAAAGAAAAAACCGCTTAATTTAAAACAGGTTGAAATGTTTGACTGTTTTAGTTGTAAGATAAGCAAAACCAGTCTAGACTAAAAATATTCTTCTCCAAACAGAGAAAATCACCTCATGGGCACCCCATCCAGGGACACAGGGTACATTTATATTTCATATTTATATTTAAATTTATGATTTATATTTTAATATTGAGCAATTTTAACGTGCAAAGATTACTGGATGTATGAAACATTTGTAAACACCCGTACATATACAAAATGAAACTGTGAAGCTGGGTGCTGTACCCCGAAGACATTACTAAATAATAATACTAACTTGTACTAATACTTAATGTCTCTTCTCTAATTAAATTAAATATAGCCTTTTAATTCAGTGATTTTAAAGTAATAATTGTTGATATTGTGCAACTTTGAATAGTACATACTTAAATGAGTAATCTAATTTTTTTAGGTCAGAACTTGAAAAGAATACGGAAAACTATAGCAGGGTTGCAGAATTTATTGATTCCTGTTTTTGTAAAACGTTTAGGTATATTATTTTAAACTATTGAAGACCAACGGGCACGTTTCACAACATGACTCATCCACTAAACTTTGTCAAATTTTATCGAGAGCAAACAACAAACATCTGGTTGAAAACACAAAATGATAAAACTTACAATTTCATTTTTTTGATGTGCATCGTTTCACCCTCTGCATATGTAGTCCACTCGATCTCACAATAAACATTAACTATAACATCCGACGGGATTTTCTTCGGCTGCATTTTCTTTTTGTCCATGATAGCACACACCACAACAAAATCTAACAACGAATTGACGTAAAAGTAAAATGTTGAAGCAGAGACCCATTCTCGGTTTTCTTGTCAAGACTTGACACAAGTTTGCTTCAACAAGTTAAAACAAAGAGTCGTCTTGGTTTTTCGCGCATTTTGGCGGATTATACAGGTCTGCAAAGTGCGGCAGAACTGAAGGCACTTCCGACTAAGCAAAGAAGCGCCTATTGGCTGGATAGAAAGTATAGGATGAATCAGCGATCGTCGTCCACCAATCTGACGAGTTCAGACTTGTTCAAAATGCGCCAGTGTCGTCGAGTAGGTCAGGGATGGAAGACGCAAGATGATGCAACAGGGATAAAAGACGTGGTGAATGTGCCAGTGATGTCAATGCTACAAAAGGAAACCCTAAAGGCATTATGATAAAACAAACATGGAAAAATTGGGTCAGAAAAACAGAAAATGGAACAAGATCGAAATTAGACTTTTAGCTAATCTACAGTGTGATTAAAATTTTTATGTACCAAGCTGGTAGGCACGTTTCTAATGCATGTCGTTGATTAGTCAAACTCACACTCAATTTAATGTTGATAATATAAAATATGTAATGACTTTATTGGGGAACCGAGAATTCATCTTTTGGCTTAAAGATGGATGGATCAGAGTTATTGTATTTTACATACATACATACAGGTGTATCAAAAAAATAAGTGACTGCGATAGAGAAAAGAATCTTTTTAAATTGGAGGTTCTTGGGAGACGGATATACATAACATATTGAAGTTTTTTTAGAACCAGATTTATTGTCAACGTTTCGGTGAGGCTCAAGAGCTTTCTCAAAACTAAGATTTGAGTTTTTATTACAAACAATAAAATAAAATTAATACACTTAAAATTAATATTATCATGATTCTAAAATTTAATAATAATAATAATAATAATAATAGGGCTTTATTCGAATTGAAAATACAATTCTGGAGGCGAAGTCTAGCAGAGCTATTCTTACTTAACCCCCAATTTAATGTCATTATGGCTCATAACTATTTTCTATGTTATTAAAAATACAGCAATGATTTATAGAGAAAAGTTGTAGATAATTTGGCAATAAATACAGGTGTTCATATATGATTGTATGAATAATTTATGGGAACTAAATATTTTAAACAGACGCAAACCGAGATATGTAAAATATACAGTGTGATTCCCGTAGTATGGTAGTTATTTAAACCTTTGAAAAATATAATAAAATTAATATAAAAACTAAAAAACCAGGATATGTACTTATATGGTTTTAAAATTTACTCGAAAACCGATTGAGAACCGCTGGCAAGATTGAAGAAGCATTAGTAAATAAACCCTTATCTCTTGGCTTAAACAAAAAAAAAATAATACTTTTTTTCTGGAATGAGTACGGTGAACGACTGCCAATAAATTATACTTTCAGGTTTACTTTGACTATTGACGGTGTGCTAAATATTTTAAAATGCCTTAATTTTGAAATAGTGATATGATCGATATGATTATGACCTATGGTGAAACCCGTGGGAATTTTCTTTGTCTCGGGCGTTGTATATAGGTACAGTGTGTGATTTTTTAGAGAAATTATTAGCGGACTTCGTCGGAACATAAGACAACAAATTAATGTGGTTCTTACACGGATCTTCCCTGTAGTGCACGCATAGCGTTAGACTGGTTAGATAATAATTTACACGAAAGGTGCATCGGAATAAGTGATTTTTTGTGTGGGGCCACATGAAACACCTTGTCCCATCAACACCGTGCAATAACTAGGTACGCGAAAGATAATAGACCCAAGGGCGGTCGTTATTTTGCACAATTTTTATAAATGGTACGTTGGCCTAGGTGAGTCTTTATCTTTTTTAATTGAAAGCAAGTGTGGTTTTTGTCAGTCGGAAAAGGTTAATCAATAAAAACCGAGATGTTTACAATAGTTTGTATCGTAAGTAGTAAGTTTTTTGCCCAAAATAAATCTAGCGACTATCAAAATGTTTTGAGTTTTAGGGGCCATATAGTTTGAGGTTTAAATATCTACAACACCTCGTGAATCACCCTGTCTTTGATGCCACCCCAAAATGCACAGTTTACCTTTGTTTTTGTATAACCTTTTGCTGGTCAAATTATACATTATTTTATTATTATATTATTCACGATTTGTTTGCTTATAGATTATGGTTTATAAACATACCTTTCATTCGGTAAATATGAGTGAAAGTTAACCTTAGACGGGATCTTGGGCTATAAAAGAATACGTGTATCATGATTGTTGGAAATTTATCATTTATCACATAGAACAATTGGTACACAAATCTTAATGTTTATAGTAACTTTCCTACCTAAATTTGCCGATTTTCCAAGAACTCGAAACACAAAGGAACTAAGAAGGTCGGAAACCGAAAACTAAAAACAAAACAGGGTGGTCAACAGGCAGCCAGAACTTACAACAAATTTTACACATAGAGGATTAATGCATCTAATCAAATGGATTTCAAAGCGCTAATGCGTCCTAATCGTACGAGAGCTAGCAACGTTTTCGAGAAATAATGCGCACAGGTGTCAGACCTACTCCATCGCTACCTAACTTTGATGAGAAAGGAAATATCAAAAAACCAGCCGACCTAAAATAAACTTTTTCGCGACGTCTCGTCGATAGCTCTTAATTATATACTATAATCCAATAGAATTATAAGGCTTGAATATAAAGAAGATTACTTAATCGAAGTGGTGATTTCACAAAAAGATTGACGACAACGAATGTAAATTTCAATGTTGTCTTACTCTTCTTGGACAATAAAATTATCAATAAACTTTTGCATATCAAGATTTTATACAATTTTCGTTCGATCAATGTAATTTATTTTTTCACAATTTCCGAAACAGTTTCCAAAACGGTGGGTTATAAATTCACTGGATGTTTTTCACCCAAAAAGTAGACTATAGTTGGCAAAATTCAAATCCATGTTGTCTTCAAAATGAGCTAATTCTGAGTCGCATTAGCAGACATTATACCTAAGTGAGGCTATTGAAGAAAACTGTTTCATCTGGTTTTTCTTTATTAAGATAGGTTAGTAAAATATAAAAGCGATATATAGCTCGGTACGTTTTTCGTGAGACTCACTGTATGCACTGTATACACACAGTGTGAAAATTAAGTAAGGAATAAATTCAGTAACTCCGTTACATAGTATTTGCACTAGAAATGGAAGCATGTGATAGGGCTATAATTATAGCGCATCCGAGGAACGTATAGTAGTATTTTTTTTCATTAGTTTTTTACAGTTATGACGTGATCAATATTTTTTTTTAATGGCAACCTATGTTTTTTATTTTACATTTGTATAGAGTTTCTTATTCTGTTTTTAACGTTGTCAAATAGGCGCTAAAGTTCAAATTAGTAAAATTTCAAAAAATTAACAGTACTGTCTAATGTTATCGGAATTTAAGAAAAAACATAGAGATACCAATACAATCTTGACAAGTTCTGAATTGGTACAAAATAATTGTGTCTGAACTGTTTTTTTCTATTAAATAATAAATGATCTTCTAAATAATAACATCTGGTTGCAACAGGATGGTGCTCCAACACACTAAGCCCGGTGCGGCGTTATTTGGACGAAGTGTTCCCAAGAAGATGGAAGAAGAAGTCCAATAAAATGGCAGGCTAGGTCCCCAGATCAAACCCCATTAATTTTTTTTATCCCAACTGTATCAAAACCGAGCCAACAATTTGGATGATCTTGAAGGAAGAATTCGACATGAGTGCAGTTTAATAACTCCCAAAACCATTCAAAACGTATTGGCTGCTTTTTATGATCGTCTTGGATTTTGTCAGATGATGCAGTCATCAGTTTGAACATTTGGTGTAATATCTTTAATTTATAACTTTCACATAAATAGTCTTTTTGTTAATGTTGTTAATTTGTTAGCTCTACTTTGAAATTTAGGGTTGTTTCCTTTTTTTTTCTCATTGATTGCTTTTGGGAACTTTGTTTTGTTTGGAAAAACTCTATGCTAATGTAAAATCAAAAACATAGGTTGCCATTAAAAAAAAAATATTGATTACGTCAACTGTCAAAAAAAGTGATGAAAAAAAATTGGATATAGTTAGTCATACCACATGCTTTTTAAGTTTTATTTCTAGCGCAAATACATACTAACTAATAGTTGCTGAATTTATTCCTTACTTAAGTTCCACGCTGTATTATAGTAGGCTCTTCATAGATACATCCAGAAGAAGTGTTTTGTTTATGTTGATTATATTATTACATTTAATATTTGAAAAAAAAGTTTTACTATTATATGACAAAGAGATAACATACACTGTGTCCCTGGATGGGGTGCCCATGAGGTGATTTTCTCTAGTAAGTTGTTTGTAGAAGAATATTTTTGGTCTAAAATATGAAACCATTGTTCCTGTGGTGCAGGTAGTTTTAAGAGCAAAAACCCCAACAACCAGAAATATAAACCATTTTTTCAAAAATGTGATCATCTAGTTAAATACAAAATTTAAGATTTTACAAGAAGAGTTCTGAAATATAATAGCATCTGCGTTTCTCAATTTCTTACTTTTTAATTGTTAGGACTAAGTATTTAATTATTAACAAGAAGAATGTCCTTAAATCCAAGTGGAGTAAATTTAAATTAAAATTTAAATATATCTATGTCGAACTCCACAAACTTTTAAAGTTTGTGGAGTTCGACATAGATATATTTAAATTTTAATTTATTTAATTATTTCTATGGGCTCTCAAGGTTTTTCTACATTTCTTAAAATACCTCATCTTCTATTTTTGAGATTCCTAAACTCCCTATTTTCTTAGCTATTCAAGTTTTCTGAGTATCAGCTTTCTCAAAATTCTCATTCCATTTCGTATTTTTTTTAAGGACATTTTGATGTTTCTCTGGTTGCTCAGCTTTCTTAAATTTCTCAATTTCTGAGGTATTTTCTGTCCTAATTTTTCCACTTTTTCGGCTTTTCAACTTCTGAGATTTTTTCCTTATATTGTGTTTAGTATCGCGTTTTTTTTTTGTTGCTGTTTTAAGTTTTTCGGTTCAATTCCTTGAATGTTTAGGTATACACTTTGATGATTGAATAGTTGTGTAAGTTTAATTCACTTATATTTGATTCTGTTTTCTTTTGTAAAACATATCAAAGTTGATACAGTATTATAGAGAGATCGAAAATCAAAGTCAAAGTTGACCATGCAGTAAGAGCCGTTTGTCGCAGATTGATAGATTTGTTTATTATTCATTAAATTTGAACTGGACTGTAAATTTGACATTTCATAAATAATTCTACGAGAAGCGGCTTTTTGTGCATGGCCAACTTTGACCAATCTAGTTCTCGATCACTCTTTTGAATTCGTGTAGCTTACAAATATGAGCTTCTGAGGGAATGCGAGAAGAAGAAGAGAAAGCAGTTTTATTAAAACGTGCTGACCGAAAACCCCACATAAAACAACGACCACAAACTGCTAAAATCCCGATACGACGAAAATAATGGAAATTTGACATTCGGAGACGATTTTTAAAGCAACTTCGATGACTTTCGGTTACAATTATTGTTCACTTCAGTGACGTCAGTCCCCCTGAGCGGCCTATAACTACGCTGACCAAACGTACTCCTTTTGGGAGTTTTGTACTTATATTTTATGAGCTGTACTCCGGAGGATAGTTGTACTGCAAATGTACTTCCTTTTTATTCGAATGTACTACCTGTACTCCTTTTCCTTTGGTTCTTTATTTTTTCGGCAGGCATCCTCGATTTGTCTCGGTTCTACTAGCAAGGTTCAAACGCATAGGCAGTACGTAATTTGAGACACCCATTCGTTTCTGTGAACGCGGAGTACTGAGTAATGATATTATGTTTTTTTTAAGTTCTTTCTCAGTTTATAATTTATGTTTCCTGAAAATTTATCCTCCACTTTATTTAATTACATAAAAAGTTAGAACTTAGAAGTTACTTTTAGAAGAAAAAAATTGGGATGGAAGTTAAAAGGCCAGACGCCGAAAAATCATTTTAACGATAACTTTCCTTTTTTGATGCTTCAACATAAATAACACGAATCTACAGTAAAATGTACAATTTTTCCAACAAAATTTTTATTAGCCATTGAAATATACAGTCTTTAAATACTTTAAATACAGTTAAGATTTTGTTAACCCCCCACCCCCTCCACCGCGCAATAGCTCCTACACAGCATAGGAAACAAACAGCAGGCTAACTCTCCGCGCCGCCTTTGATCTAAGTGAGCGTAAAAATTTGACCTCGGAGCCGCCATTGCAGATGAGACGCCAGGGCCGGACTCAGAATTATTGCTCCTAACGTACAATTCCAGGAACGAAGTTCCTTACGCTTTTTCTTCAACTCCGAATGTAATTTGATATGGAGACTGATTGTTTATATTTGTTTATTTTTGGCATTTTGGTATAAATAAATAATTTAATAAATAATAAAGTAAATACTTGTATCAAGTTATACAATTTTATTAACTTAATTTGATCTACATAATTCACACATTAAATACTAAAATAATTATGTACCTATCACAGATTACGATACAATAATTATGAAAACGAATTTTTAAATAAAGTAGAACATAATATTACCAAACTACCAAAAATGTATTTGTATGGCCTCTTTTTTTTGGAGCCGTAAAGTTTACTTTTTTGTACACATCTGTCAAATTCTCACAGATCAGTCCCAAAAAAGTGGAGTTTGAAAAAGTAAATCTTTACGGCTCCAAAAAAGGACGTAAAATCACCTTTTTCGTAATCATCGTCTAAAAAATATTTTAGCCCTTTCTGACAGCGTGTGTATTGATGCTAAGAGGTATATACAGGGTGATTCAAAAGGGTCGCACCACCGTTCGGGTGGTGATAGAGAACATTAAGAGAAGCTCAAATTATGTATAAAGTTTTTTTCTACGATGCAGGGTGTTCAAGATATAAGTGCTTAAAGTTGGCCCAAATAGGCAACGCTGTGCTTGCGCCCTGCCCTTGCACCTTACAGTTCCACTTACTAATAATTTGAAACCATAGTGAAGCCACAGATAATAGGTAGATACATTCCATACCACGAAAAACTTGACATTCAAAATCAAAATGTGACAAAATTTTATTTTATCACAAATGACAGATTATACGGTAACCTAGTTCCAACAAATTTTTGGTGCCCTGTTGCCGACCTTATTTCTTCAGAAAATGTTAATATTTCCAAAGCTTTTTCCTGCTTTATTACTTAATAATTGTAATGTTTATTAACTAAGAAATCTTTTTAATACGAGTATTTTACATCTCACTTAATTAAAACATACAATTACTTCATGTAATTAAGAAAAAATGGACATCAAAATCGTATTCTTCAGGGACTATTATCTGCGTAAAGGTAGCTTATAGAAACTTTTGATTTGCATTTTTGGGAGCAACTAAATGGTTTCAAATACCACCCGAGTGATGGTGCGGTCCTTTTGGATCATACTGTATACATATTCAAATTGGAAGCAACCTCTGGCCTCTTATTTTTGTCATACATACTGTCCTTCTGCAACATTGAAAGAAATCCTTGCAGATTTTTATTTAGGCAATGAAATAATGTCTTGGAAGTTTATTAAAATGTTTTATGAACATATCAAAAACTTCAGAGTTCTTGAAAAGAATGGACAAGCTTTTTGACGTACTAAATTTATCACAAATTCGCCGTCAAAGAAATGTAATGCCGCTTGCTTTCAAAGATCTTGACTACCAAATTCAATTTTTAAAGGATTTTTTGGATTTTTAAAATAAATTAGAAGTACGGGACAGGTGGAAAATCCGGCCATTTCTTGAAAACATCATAAACCTAAAAACACCTTTCTCCGAAAGGTTGAAAATGGGCGGATCATGTCATCCGGCTTGCATATATTATCTTTTCACGCGGCGAATAGCCGGCGCCGGATGGATTGCCAAATGCGACATTCACACAAGCCACGCGGACGGATGAAAATATTCCGAGTACACCTCTGTGCGATATCGACACGTTATGAACCGTTCTCCTCTCCGATGGTGTCCTGCGCGGCGGTCTGCGCGAAATGTTCCCGCCAGTGGGAGTTAGCCTGCTGTTTGTTTCCTATGCTGTGGCTCCTATGTACTCCTTTCTCGTCAATAATAAATGAGCAGCTTACTATAACGCACTGTCTTTTGTTATTTGGTTTCCTTTTTTGCCAACAATGCGAATCGGTACCTTTCTGTTGAATAATGAACCTTTTTAATAATAATTTTTGATAAAATGGGGTACAAAGTAATTTTTGTTAAATTTCTTTGATTATTTCCTTCATCCAACGAAAAAATTATAATTACTATGGTTTCTGCCAATTTTACAGCGACTATTTCACTCATATATATTTTAACCAATCATATGCGATCATTCAACAATGGAATCAAAATTTAAATTGAAAAAATCAACTTGTCAAAATTTTATCGGGGGTTACGGACCAATGAACAGTCGCTATTACACAACGTGCCTCATTTTTCAGCGAAAAAATAACAATTGCTGCAGTCACTGTGGCAGCATACTGCATGTCAAATACCTCAATTACCTGTCACCTTCCACCACATTATCAATAATTTGGCCGTTTTCGTGAAATAGTCTGCCGAATATAATTCGAGTTGAGATTTCGCTGGAAAAATTTACCAATTGTGGACTCGAGTTCTACAATTTTGCTCATGACATTGATCAAAAATCACTCAACTGCGTTTCGTGATTTTTATAACAATGTCATTCGCAAAATTGCTAGGCGAACTCTCGTAACAATCGGTAAATTTTTCCGACGAAATCTCAACTCTTATTATATTATAACTGATTAATTGCATGTCAAAATTTTGCCGCGGTTAAATATTAAATTTAATCGCTTCTGAATTTATTAGTCACTGGGCTTACAACATGCGAAAACAATGTGAAATATCACAAAATTTATTATTTATTCAGGAAATAATCATGCCGAATACCCCGCGTGCATGAAAACAACCAGATTAAATTTTGACGTTTTTGTCGCAACGTTTTGCTTTAAGAAATATTTCTCGTAAATTTTCCACCCAAAATCCCTCATGCTCCGCATTCGGGATTTTGTTACGTGGAAAATTTACTCGACATATTTCTAAGCAAAACATTTTGACAAAACGTCAAAATTTAATCGGTTATTTTCATGCACTTGGGATATTACTGTTGAATATTCCATTTCCAATAAATTGGCCAATATTTTCCCTATACGGCTCTGTGCTAATCTGTCACCAATCTAGGGAGTTTTGATTTCTCCCCAACACACTGGTGCTTACCTGATCGAGGTTTCCCGCCACTTTACTGCTCGCTTTTCTACATGTTGGTTGTTTTCCTCTAAATCTTTAAAATGGAAGGTTTCGATGATCCCGGTGTTTTCTTCAGTGACAATTTCACAGTCGATGACACCCCAGCAGACCCACAAATAAACTTACAAGGTGTGAAGAAAAAGTTCAAGGAGTTTCTGCGACAGTACCATTCGGAAAATTTTAATTACAAATACAGGTAAGTCCTGCTAGCTCATTATTTAGAGAAGTAATTGTATCATTATTATAGAGACACATTAAAGCGCAATTATAATTTGGGTCAATTCTATCTGGAGGTTAACATTGAAGATGTGGGCGCCTTTGACGAAACTTTGGCCGATAAATTGTACAAACAACCGTCGGAACACTTGAGCATATTTGAGGAGGCAGCAAAGGAAGTTGCTGATGAACTCACAGCCCCCAGGCCAGAAGGAGAGGAACATGTTGAAGACATACAGATTATGTTGTCTTCAGATGCTCTTCCTACAAATCTCAGAAACATGAAAGTAAGATGGTTTACACTTATTGTGTAGCTACTATACCATGGTAATTTTAGTCAGATGTTGTCTCAAAACTTGTGAAAATTCCTGGCATTATTGTTAGTGCTTCAGGAATAAAGGCCAAAGCTACAAAAATCGCAATTCAGTGCAGGTCATGTAGCAATGTGATTCCAAACCTCCCAGTTAAACCTGGTTTGGAGGGTTACGTCATGCCCCGAAAGTGCAACACGTAAGTTTAAAGTTTAGGGGTACCAAAAATTGCACAAATTGCTTTTAGAGAGCAAGCTGGACGCCCGAAATGTCCTCTAGACCCATACTTTATTATTCCTGATAAATGCAACTGTGTTGATTTTCAAGTCCTCAAGTTGCAAGAACTACCGGATGGAATTCCCCAGGGTGAAATTCCTCGACATTTAACTTTGTATTCCGACCGGTATTTGTGTGAAAAGGTTGTTCCAGGAAACCGTGTATACGTTTTGGGTATTTACTCTATTAAAAAAATTGCAAGACTGGGAAGGGTATTTCTTTAATTTAATTTTTAACATCAGTTTAACTAAAAATTTACAGAGAGATGACCGCGACAGGGGTACGACTGGCGTGCGTGCTCCGTATATCCGCGTCGTGGGCCTCCAGTTGGATTCAGATGGCAGAGGGTCAGCTGCATGTTCCATTGTTTCCTCAGAAGAAGAAAACTTGTTCAGAAGATTAGCAGAATCTCCTAATATTTATGAAAGAATTGCCAACAGCATAGCTCCGTCGATTTTCGGCTCGGCGGATATAAAGAAAGCCATCGCTTGCCTTTTATTTGGGGGTTCCCGGAAACGTCTTCCCGACGGTCTGACTCGTAGAGGCGATATTAACGTTCTCTTACTTGGTGACCCGGGAACTGCAAAGTCGCAGCTGTTGAAGTTTGTCGAAAAGGTTGCCCCCATAGGAGTGTACACCTCCGGTAAGGGAAGCTCTGCGGCCGGTCTGACAGCTTCAGTTATGAGGGACCCAAATAGCGTAATTTCTACGGATATTCATATGAAACGGTATTTCATCCTGTAATTTCAGCGAAATTTCGTAATGGAAGGGGGTGCTATGGTCTTAGCCGATGGAGGAGTCGTTTGCATTGATGAGTTTGACAAGATGAGGGAGGACGATAGAGTGGCTATTCATGAAGCCATGGAACAACAAACCATTTCTATTGCTAAAGCGGGGATTACGACCACTTTGAATTCTAGATGCTCTGTTTTGGCTGCGGCCAACAGCATTTTCGGTCGATGGGACGAAACTAAAGTAGGGCCCATATGCGATAAGGAATAATTTTACTTTTGTTGTAATTTTTAAGGGTGAAGAGAACATCGACTTTATGCCTACGATTCTGTCCCGTTTCGATATGATTTTTATAGTGAAGGATGAGCACGACCAGCAACGGGATATGGTAAGTCGTACAACCGTTCCCAAAAGAATCTGTTAATTATACGTGGTTTGACCCGAGAATCACATTGAAATTAAAGTAACCAAAATAAATATATGGCGCATTTTGAAAAATAAAATTCTCTTTCTAATACACAGAAATTCTGTTATCAGCTAAGATAAAATATCACATTCTGTATTCTTAACTCAAATATTTTCAGACTTTGGCTCGCCATATCATGAGCGTCCACATGAACGCTGGCCAAATTACCAACGAGCCTAAAGATGGCGAACTCTCCTTGGAATTCATCAAGAAGTACATCAATTACTGTCGCACGTAAGAAAACATACAAAACTTTTCTCAAATTTATATTTTTTGTGAATATGTACAGGCGTTGCGGGCCCCGCTTGGATGTAGATGCGGGAGATAAACTGAAACGGCGCTACGTCATGATGAGGTCTGGTACTAACCAACACGACAAAGAGCATAGGAGTAGTATCCCCATCACTGTGCGTCAGTTGGAAGCCGTTATTCGGATTTCGGAAAGCTTGGCGAAAATGCAGTTGCTTCCATTCGCTACAGACAGTCACGTGAACGAAGCCCTACGGCTGTTTCAAGTGTCTACATTAGATGCCGCGATGAGCGGCGGCTTGGCTGGTAAGTGATGATACATTTCATAATCGCAATTACTGATTTTTCTTGTAGGAGGTGAAGGATTCACTACTGAAGAAGAGCACGAGATGTTGAGCCGCATTGAAAAGCAGCTGAAGAGGCGGTTCGCAATCGGTACTCAAGTGTCCCACCAGACCATCGTCCAGGATTTCACCCAGCAGCAATATCCTGAGAGGGCGGTGCTCAAGGTTATCTACACTATGATTCGTCGAGGACAACTGCAGCACAGAATGCAGCGCAGGATGCTGTATCGCATCAGTTAAAAAGCTTTGTGAATGCATTTTTTATTTTACATTATATTCGAATATAACAATTACCAACCGTCAATTCTTTGTTTGAAAGGGTACTCCGGGTGCTTTTCCACTCCCTTGAAGAATAGAAAGTCGAAAATTCGGCCATTTTCCCCACGGTCGAGGGCGTCTAGTTTTTGCATGTCTTCATCGGACAATTCAAAGTCAAAAATGTTGATGTTTGCTTTGATTCGCTCCGGATTACCACTTTTCGGAATCACGATAATGTTCTGTCGAATCAAATGGTGAAGGAGAATTTGACCCGGTGATTTTTTGTATTTTTCTGCCAGCTCTTGTGCGACTGGATGTCCCAAAATGTCGGGAAAATCTTGAATACTGACAACAACTTCTATGTCCACAGTGATACAGATTATACTCACGAGTAGTTATATTTTGAACTGAAATGCTTGTTCGCTCCCGGACTCCCCAAGGGCGAGTATGCGGTTACGGCGATGTTCAGATTTGAGCACAGTTTTCTCAAGGATTTTTGTTGAAGATACGCATGTAGTTCGACCTGTAAAACAGCCGGTTTGATGGTGGCGTTCTTGTAGATGCGCTCGGTTTGCTCCTCATTGAAGTTGGATAAACCTATGGCCTTGGTGAGACCTTGATCCACTTGTCGCTCCATCTCCTGAAAATTTCCACGAAGTTGTTTAAACGGGAGTTGTAAATTAGCAGATCACCTGCCAGGTGGTGATGATATCGCTGTCGTAATCCAAACAGAAACTACCGTCTTCGTTCGTTAGGGGTGTAAAGTTGGTGTCGTTACAGTGGAAACTGAACGGCATATGTATGAGGTAGAGGTCCACGTAGTTAAGTTGGAGCTTGTCCAGAGACATCTTAAGGAAACGTCCTACATCTGCAGCGCGGTTCCCGCAATTCGGAAGCTGAAAATCACAATTTATGACACAAACTGGTCACTACAACCCCCACCTTTGTTGTGATGAAGAGCTCCTCCCTCTTCCCCTTCCCTTCGTCAAACCACCTCTTCAGCACCTTCCCGATGGTCTCCTCCGTGTTGTAGTTGAAAGCAGTGTCTGGAAGTTACCATTCTCACCTAAGACTCCCAGGTTTCATACATACCGATGTGTCTATAGCCGGCCTCCAGTGCTGCCCATACCGCCTTTTCCACTTCTTCAGGTTGTGCCCTCCATGTGCCCAGTCCCACGATGGGCATTTCCAGAATTTTGTTACCTGCTAATTTCACGCACCTCATGTTTGCAACGTCGAAGCTCGAATAAAACTTTGTAATTAGGTGATGATGCTATTTATAAGAAAGTTGCGAACGAACTTGACACTATTTTTAGATTGTCAGAAATTTTCGTTTGATTTTGTTTCGAGTGGTGTTGAGATGTCGGGGGTACTTTAGTGGTTAGAAATTTATCGATTGCTGCGAGGGGGGTGTTGGAAGAAGAGGAAAATTCCGATAAAACAGATTTCAGGTACAATTTATTTAGGAAAGAATGATTGCAGAGGCAAGAAACGTTTGAGAATTGTTATGTGGGAATTTAAGGAATCTAAGATGTGCAAAAAGAAATTGAGCAAATATACTGGGGCCACAGACAAATTTGTTGGTGAATCTGAATTCACACTACGAAGCAAATCAGTCTGAATGTAACGAAAAGAGATGAGGTAGTTTTTACCGCGCATAATGCATAATAACGTGCGTTCAACAAAATCATGTCTGCATTTAGATCACAACCATGCAATGCTTATTGGAAGAACGGCAGGAGCCTTCATAAGCTCTGGCTAGTGGGGACACGGGGGCTTGGCTTCAGTGTCTGGCCGCGTGGATGAGGCACCACCGTAAAAAACTCCCCAATCTAATAATCTGACATGTCAGTTGTCAGATGACAAATTTGTTACCCTCTACATCACTTGACGTCGTTTTTTGTTGAACGCACGATACACTGCAATTAATTATTTTTAGAATAAAACAGAATTTTTGAGTATTGTTTTAAGTGACAAACACCGATCAGTTACTATTTATTCGTTTTCAAATCAATTAGCAAATTCGCGAAGCAGCCTGTGGTATGAATTATGTGTTGCCTACTTGAAATTTGGCAGGCGTTTGCGAATAAAATGAAAGCCCTGTATGTCTATGTAGGATTTTGACGTTCAAAACCCACTTGATGTAAGATTAATTTATAGTTTTATAATATTTTTTATTGCTAGTTAGTAGTGGATTTGGTCAACCTAGCTAAACTCAATTTCCCAGACCTGAAGTTTTTATTAACAACTAGCATATACATTATTATTTTTTTGTTATAAAATCTGTCTTAATCAGTTGGAAAGACAATCATGCGCATCCTCATAAACTCATTTACTCAGATAAACGTGATATATTAATGATTATAATGTGTTTGTCTAACCTAATTATACATTATCGTCTACAGTAACTTGAATTGTCACATTAGTCATTCTTCATACTCGTCTGTTCCGCGGCACAACCCCATTCGTTCGAGAACTACAACAATCACTCTCAGCAAAAGACAACTAATTCTGGTATCACGCAATCGTTTTAAGCACCAATCGCACTTTGAACTTGACCGGCCCTCGACTATGTACAAAAGAAGATCAGTAACGCAAGTATACAAAAATATGTATGAAAAAATAACTCTATGGCGCTGCACACCCAAGTTTGAAGCCAAAGTGCGTTGATGACAAACTACATATCCAGATGTAATTTCAATAGTCTTAAAAATAAAAGTCACTTTACACATAGTGTTTGTCTTTCGTTTTCACTGAGAATGGTACTTCTGCACAGTGCTGTACATAACCGGCACGTTCGGTTGCTGTCCAGGTTGAGCAGTCCACTGTCCTTGCTGGGGCATCATGCAGTACTGCTGCTGGTACTGATATTGTTGGTACGGATAGCCTTGCATGTAGCCCCCATAACCTTGGTACCAGTACCCGCCGTAGCCGTAAGAGTACGGCTGCGCCTGGGCGCCCGGCGCTACGGTCGCACCGGCCGCCGTCATTGCCGCCCCTGGATCGGCCCCCATTCCGCCGTTCTCCTTTCCCCAAAAACACTTGACCATCTGGCCGTTTATTTCGGTGTTGTGGATGGTTTCGATGGCGTGCGTCGCTGACTCTTTGGTGGCAAACTTAATGAAGGCGTAGCCTTTGTCTTTGAACACTCGGATATCTTGGATTACGCCGAATTGCGCAAATGTCTTCTGCATGAGTTCTTCGCTCAGGCCGTTGGTGAAGCCGCCGCAATACACTGTGCAGTTGGTTGGGGAGCTTTGGTTGTACACCTGGGACAAAAAGAAGCGTTATTGGTTGATCCACTAATGAGTTTGCGAATAATTGTCTACGTTTTAATTCATTTCGAGTGGGTATCGAGCGTTGATTGGTTTCATTTGGTAGACACAATGGAAATTTTCCACAGTACACGTACCAGCCAATAAATCGGCCCACTTTCCAATTCCAACATTAAATACGTCTTTCTCTCTAGTTGGTACAATTTAAAAAAAAAATTAAATTCGGTTGATGTGGGCTCAAACTGCAGAAAAACAAAACACAACAAATAGTGAGGCGGAAAAACTTCGACGGGGCACTACCACATGAGGGAAAAAAAATGTCACAAATTTTGAAACAACCAAGCCCAATAAAATTAATCTATTTAACCTCATTCATAAAGAAATTGATTCATTGTGGCTTCCACGAAAACGATTAAAATCCTGCAGGAACATAATTATTATCATTGTCTCTAAACGTTCAGATTCGATAATTCTGTTGGCGCGACTAGAGTAAAAATTAAATGTACGAAAAGCCTCTTATTTGATTTAATGGAATTATTTATGAAATGTTAAATTTGATATTGTTAACTTGACAGTTAATAAACATTAAACTACAAGCGGCTTTTTGTGCATGGCCAACTTTGACTAATTTGGTTTTCGTGAATGCATAACATTCACTATCGAGTATTAGAAGAAAATCATCCCTCGTCCTTCACCTACTAGATAATAAAAACCAAAGACTTTGTGTTGATGTCGTCTCGATTATTATAATTTTTTTCTAGATCTTAGGACCTCGATTGCGGTAGAACAGTTTTCGTCATAAGCACGCAATGTGAAATCGCTTTTCAAACTGAAGTTAGTAACGTTTGGAACAGGTGCCAATGTCATCCTGCAAGAAATAAGTAGAATGGCACCCCCCTGTTGACATCTTGTCAGACGTTGAATATTTATTTAAGTTAGAGTAGGGTAATGATTGATAAGACAGCTTTAATTTTTTTTTTGACGTTTAGTGTGACATTGGAATTGTGCCAATGTAAGACCAATACAATATAACCAAATTTAGAAAAAAAATCACAAGATCGATTCTTGACTATTTAAAAGTTTTCAGATTGCAGCTCCCAATGCACGCACATAATAACTGTAAAGATTTGGATACAGTTACTGACTTAACTGTTCGGCCAAAAAATGGAAATTTCCATCACGTGCCGATACATTTGATATCTTCTCTCACTCTTCATTTCAAATCGAAAGGCCACCGCGCAACATGAAATGCATTATGCTTTAATTAGTCACGTAATGCTGCATAAGCATACCACCTAACAATTACAATGTATTTAAGAGATGTAATGTGGCAATGAATTTCAGAACAAAGCATCTTTGTCTAAATTTTGTTAGTGAAAGTTGCATTTCATTGAACAGCAACTTCTAATTGGACGATTTTATGCGCTACTTTCGGTAAATAAACATGACTGCGCGTGTAAACAGTCAATTGTGATTTAGCAACGAAAATGAGATAACCTCAGGAGGTTTTTGACGCACCAAGATCGAAGGCCGTATGTACCTAATTTACATCGATGAATAATTTACACAACGAAATTTTGAGGTGCGTTTTAAGATATGTTATAACAAAAATGACAAAGTTTTGCATAAAAGAATTTTCGGATAATCCGATAGCGATGTCATAAAAACAAATATAAGTGTAAGTATAAATAAGTCCCACTATAATCAGTTTACGATTTTTAAAAACTTCTTTAAATTCATACATCCAGTAGGCTTTGATCGTCAAAATTCTCCATCTAACTACATTTTGTTTTCCACTGGCAACATGTTGATGATCATTTATGAAGGCCCGATATAGTGCGTAAATAAATAGGGTCGTAAATGTAAATAGTACAAGAGACTAATTAATATAACCAAAAATTGTATAGAAATATAAAAATATAAATATTTTTATCTCAATTTTAGTTTTAGAATTAGGAATGTTTATGGTGAGAACGGCGTTTTTGTATTCGATGTCTTCAAGGTCAAACAATGTTGATATGACCAAAATTTACACTGAAACAAATTCTGTATAATATAAATTGCATAGCTATGTATAATAATACAGGGTCTTGATAAATGATTCATCTGCCACCAAAAAAATCTCCATCCAGTTGCCTGTGCATAACAAAACTTATACTTAGACGAGAAGTTTGACGCTCAAAGATCCATTGATGGAAGAAATGAATTTTAAATTCTCAACACATATCACTGATTTATTTACTTTTGCAAATGCAGTTATTTGCTCAGTACTCTGGTTAGAGTGCCAATCCACTGCTTTGATTACGAATGTTTTTCATTAAAATGGTTGAAATAGTAAAGTTGTAGAAGCATTTTTCATATAAGTGACACTCATTTACCAATGAGCGGTCTCAAAGACCGATCAATTCTTAATTTGGCGTGGAGCATTTGAAGGGTCGTGTATTTTTTATGCCCGTGGTTAATTTTAGTGTATATTCAGCGTGTCTTTTGTAGCGTGCTACGAATATCCTTGAATTATCGCAGAAATACTTATCGAGGTTCCACTGTATATTAATTTATTCAAAAACCTTTTTGGCCTTACTGGACAATTTTCACATCACATACAATAAACACAATTTTAACTTTTGCAAAAACAACTAGATATTGTGCTTTTCTAATTTTAATTGTATTCCTGTGTTTCCAATTTTGAATACATATAAACATAATATTTTGTAATAATTCATATTGAATTCTTTTGCATTTTAAGTTGTATTTATGTATTAACAGTCATTGTTATTTGATGCATTGAACATCTGCATTCAACCGAATTTACCATAACAGCTAAATGTGTCAGCTCTAAATGGAACTGTTTTTGATTCTGATGATAGTATGAGTTCATCATAAATAATATTATTCTAACCTCTAAATTCACCCACCCCGACGTTCACACTGACCTCGTCAAACGTGGGCTGTTTCGCCCTTTGCGAGGGCCTTTCTGTCTTCGGCGGAGGGGGCTTCCTCGTCGACCAATTGGTCCTGATGGACCTGGAGCCCAACCACTGGCCGTTCATCGCCTGGATGGCGTTCTCAGCCTCCGCTTTCTTAACGAACGAAACGAAAGCATAGCCTTTCGACTTGAGGGTTTGGGGGTCTCTCACGATACGGCAGTTGGAGATCTCCCCAAAGGGAGCGAAGGCCTCTCGAAGGGTTTCAGTCTCGATCTCGGGCGACAGGTCGCCAACAAATATGTGATGATGGTTAGAAGTGTCCTGTTTGGGCTGGTTACCGGGACTGGTGGCCCAATTCACCTTCATTTCTTTATCGAGAAAGAGGCGTTTGTTCATTGCCGCCAGTGCCGTGGAGGCCGACTGGTGGTTGGTGAACTCGACGAAGGCGTAGGGATCGTTTCCGGGCTCCCTGATGATCTTGCACCCCTTTACAGGCCCGATCTGGGAGAAGAGGGTGCAGAGGAGATCCTCCGATACTGAGGAGTCCAGGTTGCCTACATACAAAGTTTTTGGATGGCTCTCGTCCGACATGCTGACGCCGGCACTGGCTGATCCGGGGGTTCCACTACACACTTACACACGCCTATTGCACATACAGGGGTGCGGACAGTCTAAGGGGGCGCGATCACCATCCGGAAATATCGCGATCGGAGCGATAGCGGAATGGATGACAAAAACTAGCCAACTTTTATTCGCTACACTTCCAGCTGTCATCAAAAAACGGTCAAACTGTAAATGTCCCTAGAAAGTGCGAGTCTGCGCATTAAGGCTGAAATCACCCTCCTAAATTTCGACCCTCCACTTTCAAATCTCAAAAAGAAGATTGCCTGTGGTAAATTAGATAAATAAATGTTATTAGCTTTTATTTCACCAAAATCTTCATCGCTAGCATTCGTACAGTTTCCGATATTTCAATGTAATAAAGATTAGTACAAAATTTGTGTTTTTCACATAAAAATACAAAAATACATGAATGTGCTAAATAATATTGGTCTACCAAAATTTTTTACACCAAATGCACTTTTTTAAGAGAAAAATCATGACGATTATGATCCTGGTTTATGTTACAAAATCTAGAAACGTTATGCTAGTTTAAACATTTCTGTAATAATTGCAATTAACAGTAGACAATAATAAAAAGTAAAACGCACCATGCCTCATGGACAGGTGGACAGGTCCCCCTTCCAACGCTGTCATCATGTCATTACAACGTCAAACAAAAACATTAACAATATAGGTTATGTTTCTAACCAATCTTTTCAAAACATCCCGTTCAACACGAGAAACCTTTTCTGAAAGTCAACAAACAAGCAGATAGCGGTGTTATCACCAAATGTTCAAATTATGATCTTTAATCACCCCTATTTTACATCATGTCTGAAGATACGGCGGAGTCTCGCCAGGCCAACGAGTTCGCAGCCCTAGAAGTAAATACACTATGATCATACTGCACGAGATAAACTGTCAATTTCAGGCAATTTACGGCGACGACTTAAAGGACCTAAGGGAAGAATCTCCATGGAACCGCTGGAGCCCCCTGAAACTAAAAATTTCGTTGACCCCTCAACAAGGCAATTCAGGGTATCATGAAGTTCACGCCAGGGTTGATCTGAATATCGTATGTGACGAGACGTATCCAAATAGTGTGCCAAAAATTAAGCTAGAAAATAGTAAAGGTCTCTCAGATAGTTTGCTGACTCAGCTGTATAAAGAGCTGGAGGTGAATGCAGCCAAACTGAAGGGTGAAGAGATGATATTTCAGTTGTCACAATATGTCCAGGAGTTTTTGCATTGTCATAATAAACCCACCTCTAAGAGTTTCTATGACCAGATGTTGCAGAGGAACAAGGAGAAAGAGGAAAAAGACTTACAAGAAAAAATGATAGAAGAGGATAGACAGGTAGGACTGTGGAAATTGTTCAGTGAGGGCTGATGAATTGGTTTTAGAGACAATTTATTCAGCAAGAGGTGCAGAGGCGGCAGGAGATGCTGAAATCGGAATTGCGGCTTAAACGGGGGCACAGGTACAACTCGGAAAATTCTGTTGAAAATGACAGTGATAACAGAAGGCAATCATTGTCAAACAAGTGAGTAACTTGCCTATCTTCAACTCTACCACAAAGTGATCATTTGATCTTTTTTTTATATAGTAGAGAATTGAATAGAGCAAAAGTAATGTGTTAATATCAAAAACTTTAGAAATATACAGGTTGACCCAACTTCCTTTGAACAGTTTGTTGTAAGATGTGTTCAATTGATTATTAATTTAGCAGGCTGTTACGTCACGAATGCATGTCATTGGTTAGCCAAAAAGTTACAAATGATCTTTGTAGTTATGTACTTATCAACGACATGCATTCATATCGCACTGAAAATCATTTGATCACACAACCTTTAACAATTTCTGCAACAGCTCCAACGAAAACAGCGATGAATGCTTGTGCGATCATAAAAGAACCGTGGTCGTTGAGTTCCTCAACAGAGATATAAAAAGGGGCCAGTGTTTGCGTTAGTTCGTTAGTTACGTCAGGAGTTCCATTACTTTTATTTTGTTTTCAGGCCATTGTAGTTTTAATCACATTGTATTTATTGGTATGGATGTGAAGACGGGCGAAATAGTTCTTCTGAGTGAATGGATCTTGAAAAATACCAGACATTTGGCCAGTTTAGAACAGGAATGTAACTATCTTACCAAACTGAGACATCCGAATCTCGTTCATTATCTAAATCTCAAGTTTGAACAGTCTTCTGACGACACTACCACCGTGTACATCCTGAAAGAGTTCGTCAGTGGGCCTAACTGTTCATTTTTTATGAACGAGAATTTTAGCGTTAATGTCCAGTTTCTTAAGTATGTGGCTAAAGGTACCCTTACAGCTTTAGACTATTTGCATAGACATAACGTGGTGCATAAAGACATTAGAGAGAGTGCTATTTATCTGACGGAAAAAGGTACATCCAGAGTTTCCACATCTTAAATCTGTAACTCTTGTTTTCAACAGGTGCTGTTGTCCTTTCCAACTACAGCTTGCACCGCCGCCTCACAGACATTTCTTCCCAAAGCAACTCTTTCACAAACTACAGCAAAAAGACTGATATTTATAAGTTTGGGGTATTTTTAGTAGCACTGCTCCAAGGTACCTCTTTAGCCAACGACGAAGATATTGACATTCCCACAACCGTTCCTCCAGAATTACATGACTTTCTGAGAAGGTTGGGACCACAAATTGTAAAACTAGGCTAAAAGAGTTTTTCAGGTGCCTAGAGAAACAAGAAAAAGAACGATTCACAGCCGCGCAATTGTTGAATCACCCCTTCTTGCGATGTAATGACGTTCTATCTTCGCCGGTGCACAAAATCAACAATAATCATGTCGATCGGAACGCCTCTCCTGACGTACCAATGAAAGAACTATCTTTACAACAAAGTGGTCAGTCGCGCATAGATCAAGAGTTTGAATTTGTGCACAATCTAGGGAAGGGGGCTTTTGGTGATGTGTTTAAGGTGCTAATAACGGTGGTGTTGATGGGTCATTGTAAAAGTGCGTTTTAGGCCAAGAATAAGTTAGACGACAGATTTTATGCCATAAAGCGGATTAAGCTCAACCCGAAAAATAAACAGTTGAATAAAAAAATCGTACGTGAGGTCAAACTGTTATCGAGGCTTAATCACGAGAATATCGTGCGGTATTACAATTCCTGGATTGAAAGAACTACAATCAAGCACGACGAGTGTAGCGAAGACAGTACACCAGTGTCGTCCCCTTATTATGAGAGGGGTCCCAAAATAGTCCGTCCTGACGAGGTTAGTTGCAGGCACGTCTTAGACCCTTTACTTCAACAACGTTTGTTGTAGTTCACCTTGAACGACAACATTGAGGAACACGCACCCTCAGTTAAAAACGTGGAAGTTTCGATAACGTATGATAGCAAATCGCAGGCTGTGTTTGATAGTAGTTCTGACGACTCCAGTAGTGATGATGAAGACGGTTGGGGAGTGTAAATAAATTGATTTATTAATTGCGAGGTTTGACTTGTAAGTTGTAGTTTTAATCAAGAATCCGATTCTGACGGCATCGAATTCGAAAAAGACAGCAGCGAGCAAAGTGTCCTTGAACAAACCGACCAATCCACAAAAAGTAGCAATTCCAAGGACTCCGCCAGAGAAGCCGGGAGCTTAATAGAATTCATGTACATTCAGATGGAGTTTTGTGAGAAAAGCACCCTAAGAAATGCCATAGACAACAGTGTCTACTTGGATGAGGACAGAGTTTGGCGGCTTTTCAGGGAAATTGTTGAAGGTTCAATTATATCTGTTTCAAACAGTCATGTTGACCCTGTTTTCCAGGACTAGCGCACATTCACCAACAGGGTATGATCCATAGGGACCTCAAGCCAGTCAATATCTTCTTGGATTCTGCAGATCATGTGAAAATCGGGGACTTCGGATTGGCCACCAACATCAAAACCAAACTGAACGAATATAGTTTTGCTCGTTCGTTCCAGCCCGAAAAAGATGACACGTTAGATGAAAGCAAGACGGGCTTAATCGGCACCGCTTTGTATGTCGCCCCGGAGTTAGGGGTCGCATCTAAAGCCACCTACAACCAAAAAGTGGACATCTACAGCTTAGGAATAATTTTTTTCGAAATGTGTTACAAACCGCTGAATACCAGCATGGAACGGATCTCAATTTTAACAGGTCTGCGCAAAAAAGAGATAGAGTTACCAGACGACTTTCCCAATAACAGTAAACAAATGTTTTTGGTAAAGTGGTTGTTGACACACGACGTCTCAAATAGACCGACGTCGCAACAGGTGCTGCAATCTGAACATCTGCCGCCACCTGTGTTGGAAGAGTGCGAGCTACGAGAACTAGTGAGACATACACTCAGCAACCCGCAGCTCAAAGGTTACAAGTACTTAATCGCTTCATGTTTCGACCAGATTCTCACCCCCGCACAGGATATAACTTACGATAAGGACCCCTCCGCGCCTACTTTATGTAAGCCTCTCGGAGTTTACGACTTCGTTAAAGATACAATAGTCAAGGTAGGTTCACACTTTTGATAAGGACACTCACTCATTCCTACATACAAGATTTTTAAGCAACACGGCGCTCAAAACTTGCCAACCCCGCTCTTAATGCCGAAAAGTCAATATTACGAGGGAGTGGAGTCTTGTGTCAATCTCATGACCCACTTTGGGGGCATAGTCAGTCTGCCTCACGATCTCAGAGTGCCCTTCGCTCGGTACGTTGCTTGGAACGGTATCACTCTCTTTCGTCGATACTCTGTAGAGAGAGTCTATAGGGAGAAGAAAGTGTTTGGGTTTTTACCTCGGGAATTGTACGAATGCGCTTTCGATATCGTCACTCCCACTCCGGGGAACCATATTCCAGATGCGGAGGTACTTTACATGGTTTTTGAAATAATTAATGAGATTCCTGGGATTAAAAATAAGCAAGTGACGATTCGGTTGAACCATACGATGCTGATGAGGGCCATTTTGCTGCATTGTGGCATCAAGGAGAAGCACCAGGAAGTGTTGCAGAAGATTTCGGACGTCAAAGTAAGTTGATAGGTTTGTTGATGAGCTTGGGGAATGTTTTCGTAAAAAAATGGTGGAGGCGCTGGTGCACATCGACATGTCTCTAGTTATCATTCGGAAACCATAGATCGATTTCGTGTTTGGTATATGTTGTCATTACGATCACTGAAACGGTGTCTCCACTGAAAGATGGCGGTGTCTTTTTCATGAAGTGATTGTTTTGTTATCTTCAGTTGCTCTAACTTGGTTTCCGATTCCAAGGTTCGAATCTTATAATTTTATTACACATTATTGTTATGTTTTTCCTTTCAAGATCATCTCACTGACGTCATTTATTTCGTCTTGTTCATTCGTAGGACGGTAAACTCTCCAGAAACGACCTACAGATGTACCTGATCGGTTTCGGCCTCTCCGACAATTCGATTGCAACCCTCACCAATCTATTCAGTTCCGAGTTTGAAATCTCGAAAGTAATAAACCAATTTCAACACATCATTCGCAAGAAGTCAAATGAAGCGAGTGATTTAGCAAAGCAAGCGTTGCAAGATTTGAAGACTATAGCGCACAATGCCGAGGCTTTTGGAGTCACGGTAAACACACACTCAAAAAACAGAGCCCTTCTTAGTTTTTGTTGCAGTTCCAAATGGTTATTGCCCCTGGGATAGTGTATAATATAAAGCAGTATTCAGGAATGATTTGCCAGTTCGTTTGTGAACTGAAAAAAAAGCACAAACACGGAAACAAAGAAGTGCTAGCCGCAGGAGGGCGCTACGACGCCATGATTACTTCTTATAGGAAAATGATGGAGAACGCGGGTATGTTGGGTAGAGACGTCCGTCAATCAGCCGTGGGGGTGTCCCTGTCTCTAGATAAATTAATTCAGGCTGTTGTAAGAGAACAAAGTGAAGATTTACCATTCAAGGAGTACCTCGACGCCGCTGTTTGCTCCGTGGGGGCTAAACCATTACTTAAAGAAAAAACGAAAGTCTTAAGGAGTTTGTGGTCGATCGGTATTCGCTGCGTTATGATTGAAACTACGAATATAGAGGAAATCCAGGAACAGTGTGCAGAGCTCAAAGTACCGCACATTATCATGCTTAAAGACAGCGAGCAGGGAATTGTGCGGGTGCGCAGTTGGGAACGAGAACGATTCCAGGAAAAAACCTTCAAAATGCCGGAGCTTGTCGAGAATATTCAAAGGATAATAAAATCGTGGAAGGAGGGCGTGCAAGATGTCGTACCAACGACTGGAATCGTGTCGAAATCGGAAAGTAAGACCAGTTATTCGGACAAAAATGAAGGACACGACGTAACTGTGTTGTTTGTTACGCAAGATAAGCTCTCGGCCAATGCGCGGCGACGCTATGAGCTGCAAGTAAGACATTTTTATAATATAACATCAGAAGTAGACACTTTTTTACAGATTAGATCTCATTTGGACGGCTTATTGAAAAAATTAAGTGGCTCAGTGGCCGTCCTGGGGGTGACCGCTGAATCGGACGTCATCAGAACCATAGTATCATATTTAGAATGTGAAACTGATCATCAGTTTTCAAAAACAGTAGATATGATAATCGAAAGGTGAGACTCACGGTTCATTTTGTGGTCACTAAAAGCTATTTTTCAGACATCAGCGCCATAAAAAGTACCTCATCGACGTCTGCGATGAAGTATACGAACAGAAAAGTAAAAAGACGAAGCCTATAGTAATTTTATATAGTTTACACGATTCATTTCATAGGTTGTTGATTTGATGAATAAATTATTTTTACAACAAGTACTAATTATATTATTTAATTGATGGTTACACTTCACAAAACGCACGAAATTATAATAACACAGGTTTGTAACCGTGAAGAACGGTGTAAAAAAAATACAATCAATTCAGTGTACAAATTGAATATAAGCCTAAAAACTAGAAGAAGTGAACTTTAAAAGTAAAATTAGTAACTGTAACCCCCGCTGTATGACCCCCACTGGTTGTAACCGCTATAACTACCTTGTGGATACTGCCACCCTTGATATTGATATTGGTCACCCTGACCATATGAATAATTGTACTGTCCTGCTTGGGAACCTGAATATTGGTATGTGCTCTGAGCTGACGCATTTCCGTAATTGCCGTAGTTTCCGTACGAGCTTGATTGTAAGGCTTGTTGGTTTGATGTCTTTCCCTTCTTATCCGTAGATGCCACGTCACTAGAAATAATAATTAAAAGAGAACCACCAAATGAAAACACTACTTACCTCTTGGATTCTTTTTTCTTGCCGTTTTCCTTACTTTGTTTGATGTGCTTTTGATACTCATCATACGCTTTTTGTACTGACTGAATGTCCGCGCCGAAATCTTCCAAATATTCCAACTTCCTCTGAGCAAATAACACCTTCTGGTCTGCATCTGCAGATTCTTTCTCCAGGAAAGAGTCAATTAATTCAATTATCGTACTTTCAGTAACATCATCGTGTTGCAATGTCAAATCAATAAGTTGCAAATACAACCGTGGATTGTTTGGATCTTTTGTCACCCCCGACCTTAGTATTTCCAAAGCCTTTTCTCGGTTTTTCTGAACTTTCAATACAAATCTTGAATACTTTATCGCTATGTTGCTGGAGATCATCTTATTTTTTGAATTATTAATGTAGTGTTCATACAATTGAGCGCATTTTTCGTAGTCCTTCCTGCGTCTTTCCAGGTTTATCCTTCGATAAGCGATCTGCAAAACGTTAGGTACGGATTTCTCCAAGTTGACCAATATTTCAGCGGCCCTGTTAAAATTCTCCACACTCTCCTCAAACATGGCCCATTGCAGGTGTAAACTGGGCTTTTTCAAGTGGTGAATCGTGCATGCTCTCTCGTACACATCGCGGATCTTTGGTTGGAGCTCAGGGTCCTTGAGGCTCTCCAAATAGTGAACGAATTTCAGCCAAAATTCTTCGTACAAAGCGCACGCAATTAGGCAACGTTCAAACAAAACAACGATCCGAACTTGGTCGCCTTGTTCAATTTCATAGTCTAAATATTCCTGCCAATTTTTCAGTTGGCAACGTTCTAAGGGTTTCACGTGGAAATAGGGTCTCTTTATCTGGAACAACAATGGGAAGGTGAGTGGGGACATTATAACATGTGAGTAAACCCAGTGGTGCAAGTGGGTCAGATGGCCCTTGCGACGTCCGCATTTGTTTTCGGAATCACTTCGCGTAGCACGCAAAATGATCGCGGCAAAATCATCATGTAAATTTTGAGTAAACTATCAAAAATCGTAATATTTACCCCCTCTTCGAAGTTCCACCGCGCCGTCACCGCTGTGACTGTATTCTTATGGATCTTTCTGCGTATAGAAATGATCCTTTCCCGTATGGCCTTGGTTTCCTCATCAGTGCTTATAACTTTGCTGGAATCGTCTTCGCCAGGAGGCACGTCGGAATTGTCCGTTTTGGTTTCGTTCCCTGAGTCATGTTTCAACATGTGTCGTACTTCTTTTCGCAGCGCTAAGAACTCGTCCACTTCCACCACCTTATTAGGAGGATTGGAGGAGATGTGTTCTTGGAAGCTGTCACAACGTTGGTTAGATCGGATAATCAAGAATGATGGTGATATATTTACTTTTCAAAGTGAGTGTTGTAACCTTGCGTGGGTGTCGTAAACAACCTGTCGTAGATGGAAGTAACGTGCTGTAGCCTCTTGCCTTCCGTTTCCCATTTGATGTAAGAATCCCACAGCCTGTCGGACCGGAACTCCAAACCGCTGGCTGCGATGGCCCTCTCGAACTGCGACCGGATGTAGTCTTCGTCGTCCGGCTTCGAAGTCTTGACGTACGTCAGGTAGTGGATCCACAAATCGACGGACAGCGGAATCGCTTTGAAGCCTCTCTCGAATACCTTTATAACGGTTAATTAGAAAAAGTGAAAATAGTATTACTTTTTGATGTGTATTTGTTTGCTATGAATAGACTTGTGCGGTTACCTGCGTCTGTGTGCCCCACGGGAGCAAATAAATACACACCAAAACAAAAACAGTATATGAATCCTGGAAAAGACAATTAGTCAACGTATATGTATTATATAGAAATACTGTATTTTAGTTATCTCATCCTATCACGTGGAATTTATTTTGATTTTTCTTACATTTTTCGGTTTGCGAAACTATATCCAGCGATGCAAGCCTCGCTGTTCACCTTGCTGAGACTCTTTTGGGGGTGATCTTACAATTTAAGGTACTTCACTAAATAGTATTTCAAGTATTGTAAGATAACACAATTACAACTTAAATAACATATAAATAACAGCCTACATATACATTTACAATATCGTATTTTGTATTCACTACAAATGTATAATTAGCAGCCACCACGCCGAGCTGTAGGGATTGCAAAATAATTATGTGAGTGTATAAAGCATCACACGGCATATGTGTAGAGAAAATTACGTACCTCTTCGCACTTTTTTTTGTTGCCTTTGCGTTTCTCGTAATCGGCATACTTCCGCCAATAGCCGTAGCAGTAGGGATAATGGGACAAAAATGCGTCATATGCCTCTCGCGCTGCCTCCATGTCGTTCTAGAAATTAAATATTAAGTAAGTAACAATGTTTCTTTTGGCAACAAAGAATTTACCTCTTGATCCACGTACTGTAGCAAATACGTCCAACCAGTAAAGTCAGTCGGATCATCGTTTACAGCCTTCCAATATTTATCTAATTCTGGAAGCTTTTTCACTTTTGCGTTTTTCTCGTCTTCCTTTACGGCCGCATTGTCAAGTGATTGTTTTTTTGATGGGGCCTCGCCTTCAGAAGTGGGAGATCCAGGATCGTAGTCGCCTTCTGCCAACTTACGTTTAGTGGCTTCTTTTTTGACGGTTGGCAACTCGTCCTCGGATACCACTTCCGTGTCAGCTGGCAACTCGGCGCGTTTCGGACCGGGAAGTTCTTCGTCAGACACTTCCTCAGTTTCAGGTACTTTCACAGCTTGGACCGTTGGTAACTCATCCTCCGAGATGTTTTCGGCATCGGGTTCACCGCTTTGCTAAATTATCAAGAAATATTCTCTCAAGGAAAGTTAATTCTGGTACAAGTTAATTTCAACCTTAACACTACTAGTTTGTAATATTAGTTTACTGCATAATTACTGTTGTTTTGATTTCAAATAAAATTTTATACTGTAAAATAATTCTAACTGTTAAAAAACATCACTTAACCTTGGAATTTATATGAAAATAAAAAAAAGCGTCTGTTAGTTTATAGTGACTAAGGGCCGGTTTTTCAATCGTTGTTTTACCTCTAGTTAGTAGGTTTCTATGGAAATTTTTGCAATTTAACCAATCAAAATGCTGCATTTTTAGTTTAACTAGAGGTTTAACTTTAACCAACGATTGAAAAACCGGCCCTTAATGTCATTTAGTTTTAACTTTTTTAGTTAAAATCAAACAAAAAATATACAGCTCAATGGCGTTTTAAACTGTTTTTACACTCACCAATGGTTTCTCTTCTTGAATTTCTGGTTCCCCATTTTCCTTCATTTCCTCTTCATCTATTTTAGTAACACTTTCTTCAATCTTTTGTTCATCTGCTTCACTCTTCTTTTCATCTTCATCCATCTTGTTCTCTTCCTCTTTTTCCTTTTCACCCTCTAAACTTTCAGATGTTTCAACCTTACTTTCCTCTGGTTCTTGTTTCTCATCCTCATTAACTGAATTCACTCCATTCTTTTCCTCTTCCATTTCAACATCTGCTTCCACAACTTCCTCAAACTCTTCTATACTATCTCCCTCCACCACAGGCTGAGCAAACATTTCCTCACAGTCTTCAATAATCTGGTCACTATTTGCTTGAGCTTCCTTTGCCATTCGTTCATTAATTAGGGCATTAAGAACAGCATCCTCATCTTCTTCTTCCATTTCCTTTCCACCTGGTGCATTCTCTCCCTCTGGTTCATTGTTTTCTTCTTTACTATTCCCATTGTTTTGCTCTTCTGTTTTGGAAGCAATATTCTGTTGTACTTCTTCCTCTTCTTCTGAAACTTCAACTTCCATCAACACAACCTTTTTGCGAGTTTTCTTCGCAGGAGTTTTAACTGCAGGTGGAGTTCGCACGACTTTTCCGGAACGCGTCCTTCTCACTAAAGGGGCAAACAGTTGTTTAAAGGATGCCGTAAGTTCTGGAAGCAAAATAGGCACTTACCGTTTTCGGTGTTTACTGATTCTTCAATGTCATCCATTTTTCTGTTAATATGCACTTGTTGAGCTTAAAATAAAGAAAAAATGCTTTCCTTTTTAACAAAACTCGAGGAAATTCTACGTTCCTGTACACAACCGAGAATGCAGGGAAAAACTATGTCGGTAATGCAGGTTACTGCTGAGAATCCACCCTCAAATTCAACGGTTTTTGCCCGATTATTCTTTAATATTCGCGCTAATTTATTTTCATATTGCAATGTGCAAAACGATATGTAATTGATTGAATAATTGTAAGTTGACTAAATTGGACAATACTTTATCATCCTAGAGACTTTTCAAGTTTCATTCAGGTGTAGTGGTAGCACTACGAAATGGTATCACTGGTATCAGCTGTAAGTGTCAGAAAGGTTATATGTGTATTTTTATAAAGTTCCATCAAATTCGTCGTTGTTTTTTATGTAACATTACAAATTGCTTCATGTAAGTCAGAATGTTTACACTTCAGAACCAAAATCAGGTGAGTTCTGGGCCTTCCGTTGACTTGTCGCACGTTGTGCAACCATCGCACTCTTCCAGGCAATCGTCACCCTTTCCCAGATATCCGCTATAATAACTCCCCGCCAGAATGCGTATTTAAATAAGAAATCCATCCGCAAGAAAGAACAACCCGTCATTCTCATGTGCAAAGAAAGTTTCGTGGAAGCGTTAAAAAACTGCGACTTTTCTTTCACCAAACACCTTAGCTATAAACAACTGACAGACAACAGTTTTCTCGATAAGTTCAAAGTGTCCTACGTGTCTCAAGACAGCTTCTTTGAAAACAAACATGGTTTCATTGAGAAGGAACTGAACAGTGTTCAAACTCTTGTAGTGAAGAATAGAAAAAGTGTGTACGTCAATCAGAATTTTTACCAAAAGTTTTTGCACGGGTTAAGACATGAAAATGCCTTTACGTTCGATCTACAAGTGCGGGGCTTTAAAACTGATCGGAGCATCAAGGCTGAGTCAGAAAGGAATCCAGGTATGGGCTCCAGGTTGAAGAATGCCCTGGGTTTAGCAGCTAATGAAAATCTAGACACTAAATTAGCCAAAGACTTGTCTGTGGGAAATGAAAAGATGAGGCAGATGCTATCTGAAGAGGGAAGCAACTTGTCAGATATAGAAAAACAAAGGATCAAGGTGGCTTTTGCCGAGGGGTACTTATTAGCAAACAGTCCAGGATCAAGGAGTGGCAAAGCTGCCAGATACTTTAAAGTTTTCCAACAAGTCTTGACAATTGTTATTTTTCTAGCAATAGTAATCAGTTTAATGGTCAGTACAACCGGCTCAATTTTTAGGTAACTATAAATAAAATAAATTTATGTGTGTTTAAAAATGATGTTGTAGGATCCAGTTAGGCAATCAAGTAGAAGTTGATCCTGAAGAGATACACGTGACTTTCGACGACGTTAAGGGGGCTGATGAAGCAAAGCAAGAATTGAAGGATGTGGTAGAGTTCTTGAAAAATCCAGATAAGTTTTCTAATCTTGGAGGGAAGTTGCCAAAAGGGGTGCTTTTAGTAGGACCACCAGGTGAAAGCTATATTTGCAAAGACAGAATTTAACTTATTTATGTTCAGGAACTGGTAAAACTTTGTTAGCAAGAGCGGTGGCGGGAGAGGCAGGAGTACCTTTCTTTCATGCAGCTGGTCCTGAATTTGACGAAATTTTAGTGGGGCAGGGGGCGCGAAGAGTCCGAGATCTGTTCAGTAAGTTTCCCTATGACTTGTAACATTTTTTCAAGTTGCATTACAGAGTCAGCTAAAGAGAAAGCCCCCTGTGTCATTTTCATCGACGAGATTGATTCAGTTGGTGCCAAACGTACTAACAGCGTCCTCCATCCATATGCCAACCAAACCATCAACCAACTGTTGAGCGAAATGGACGGCTTCCATCAAAACGAAGGAGTCATCGTTTTAGGGGCTACAAATCGTAGGGACGATTTGGATCAAGCATTACTGCGTCCTGGCAGATTTGATGTGGAGGTATTGAAAAGGATTAATTACTTCAAAACGATGTTAAAATGATGGACTTTCAGGTGACGGTACCGACTCCGGACTTCACCGGTCGTAAAGAGATATTAGGACTGTATTTGGGCAAAGTCCTCGCCAAAAACGTGGACTTGGAGCTGCTGGCGCGTGGAACTACCGGATTCACGGGGGCCGACCTGGAAAACATGGTCAATCAAGCAGCTCTGAAGTATGTGCTCCAACTCTGTGAAGCAGCTTTACATTTTCTGATTTAGGGCCGCCATCGACGGAGCTGATTGCGTGAGCATGAAGTACCTAGAGTCGGCACGAGACAAAGTCTTAATGGGCCCGGAACGGAAATCTCGAATTCCCGATGAAGAAGCGAACTTAATAACGGCATATCACGAGGGGGGGCATGCCATCGTAGCGTTTTACACACGGGATAGCCATCCACTTCATAAAGTGACAATTATACCGAGGGGGCCCAGCTTGGGACACACCGCGTACATTCCGGAGAAAGAGCGATACCACGTGACTAAATCGCAGCTTTTGGCGACGATGGACGTGATGATGGGCGGGCGGGCTGCGGAGGAGCTTATATTTGGATCTGAGAAAATCACGTCAGGTGCGATAGATGCGTCTAAATTGGAGGTTGATTACTGGTTTAACATTGGGCCAGTGGCTAGTTGTTGCTGTCCTAAGAGTGTTGGGAAACATTCCAGTCTAATCTGGAATGGGTTCCTTGAAAATAAGGCTAAAATTACTATAAAAAGTACAAGTTTCTCACTCTTAGGATTTGCACTAACAGCAATGAAATTACAGACCATGAGTAAAGTATAACCATTTTTTCAGGGGCTAGTTCAGATTTGAAGCAGGCCACTTCTATAGCCACACACATGGTCAAGGACTGGGGAATGTCGGAGAAAATCGGCCTGCGGACGATGTCTGAGAACACCAAACCTTTCCAAGGTGATAGTCTTGGTCCTTCCACAAATGAACTCGTCGACAGCGAAATTAGGCGAATCCTGTCCGAGAGCTACGACCGCGCCAGGCATATTCTGAGAGCTCACGCTAAAGAACACAAGGCACTTGCAGAGGCTCTGATGAAATACGAGACTTTAGACGCTGATGATATTAAAGCCATCATGACAGAAAAAGGATCGCACGTCGAGAAATCTTAATTACGAAGAGTATAGAGACTTTTGTGTTTTATTTCTAATAACATTTGCTGATCAAATCGGGTTTGTTCATTATTTAGGCTGAATTTTGTACATAATGTATGCGAATATTTCAAGCGCGAGGAGGCCTCGGGTTATTCTGTTACTTGCGTGGTCGCCTAATAGATGAGAATTTCAAATAAGTTCAATGAAATTATTGTAACATAACAGTGAAATAAATATTTTACAACCGGAGGTTTTTTATGTGAAAGTGTTTTGGTGGAGTTATGACGTCATGTCAGTCGTGTTGGTCCCGCCCACTTGCAGATGGCGCTACGAGCAACTGTCAAATTCGATTGTCATCAGTCAGTGTGTTTTGTGGCTGGGTGAAATGTCAATATTATTGTGATAATTGTTTAAGCTAAAATTTAAGTGAAGGTTATTGAAAATGACGACAGAAGAAAAGTTTAATGCAGCTGTGAATGTTATTCGAAGTTTACCCAAAAATGGTAATTATGTTGATTACAATGAGCAAGGCCCCCATGTCATTGAAGCCGTTCCTACTAATGAAGCAATAACAAGTCCACAGTGGTTTCAAGGACGGCCCACTGGGACTACACTTTTGTTCTTATTTATTTGCCTCATGTTTTGTTGTGATAAGTAAAAAATGATAATGGTACTTGTAATTTTATATTGTTGCGTGAGAGGGTGCACAGGTCAAGGATTTCAGCTTTGTGATTTAATGTCGCTGTAAATTAATTCAGGATTGCAGTTCGTGTTATTTGTGGGGCCCATTTCATTTTCAATACTGCCCCAGTTGCGTAACACGTAATATTTGGTTGAACGACCTAGTGAAAGTAAAAATGTACCGGCGGTGATCTGCTGGCCTAGTAACATCAAAATTAATCATTCTGATTAATAACTAGTTCAAATAAATTTAATAAACAACGCATTTGTACACTTTTGTGGCGACATGGTACTGCTGCAGAGTCCTAACATTTAACTGTTAATTTTTATGAGTTCTCTGATGTAAACGCGAGTTGGGAAAGATTTGTTAATTTTTGGAGCAGCGTATAGAACCATCGACTGTTTACCCACACTGGAAAATTTAAATTTGCTATTTAAAGCTCTTTGTCATAAACAATAGACTGGATTTTGATTGCCGATGATTGTTTTGAATTGAGCAAATAATTATATGCAGAGTGGGTTAGAAATGTTAAAAACGTCATGAATTCAAGTAAAAGCCAGTAAAAGTAACGAACACATTACAAGGTGTTCCATCACTTTTACTTGTTGCGAGGAAGCATCATCACTGCACATTCTAACCAGCACCATGGAAATTTGCAGATATATTTATTCATGAGTATCATGAGTAAGCGTTTTCAAAGGCTATCAAAGAGTCGTTAAAAGGAAGAGTTATAGCCTTGTCTGATTGTTCGGTCAATGGGATATTTTTTGTAATCAATAGTGACAATAATAATTATTCTTTGTACCAATAATTTTATTTCTATTGGTACTGTTTCGGTAACGAGAGTCTTTCATCTTTGTCTTGAGTCCAAAAGTTACCATTACGCGCTCGTCTCAGGAACCGTAATTAAATCCAATATGATGTTCGTTTTTAACCTGAAGGTTTATACACAGTTGAACTCGGTTATAGCGACCACTGCATATTATAATTATTATGTACGTACATAAACCTACAAATAAAAAAAAAATCCAATTAAACGTATGTCACTTCTTTGGGATATATAGAATACTCTAATATTGAGACCAATGAAGCGAATAGGCTCGGGTATAAAGAACAACCGAATGATGATTTCTTTATAAAATGATCGAACTTTCACTTTTTGTACGACAAAACTGGGGCTCAAAGTAAAGCCATTTAAAAGAAGTATCATTTTAACACACAAAAATTTGGCGAATCTTTTTCAAATTGAGTGTAATTGCATATTATGACTTCAGTACGAGATGAGCAAGACATTGACTACAGCATGTGATGAAGGAGAAACTGATTTCGTTAATCGAGATTTGCTAATTGATACGTCCAGGCAATCACAATTTTCTCAACACCGCAGAAACTCTTAAAAAGATATTGTTAAATAAATTTTAAACAGCAGAAAAACCCAAAAGCAAACTATAAATTTACGCGGAAATACCCAAAAGGCACCGTCCGAACATTTTTACACTTTCAACACTGAATCGAACAATGTACTGCTTCCATAACAAAATATGTACACATTTAATACTGAAGAAGGAAATGAAAAGGACTCAAGGTAACTTCATACACTGGAGAAGAATATAATAAGTTTTAATAATAAAATAATCACAGCAATAACCGATGAAGTTCCGAGGTTAGTATAATCGGATTATTTTTGTTTGCTCGAGTAGTATTCGTTACGATTGCGAAATTTTGACGGAACTTTTTTGACGTTTATTAATAATCATCAAAAAATTGTTACTATGACAAAGTTCATTGTTGGACCTAGCCGAAAAACCGAACGTCGTCAAGGGTTTAATCGCTTATCTATACATAGTAACTAGGAAAAATCTGTAATTGCTATTGGCTCAATTTATTATGTGTTATATAATCAGTTTTATATCACGAGCATAGAAAATCATCGTTTTTCAGCACTTGTTGTACAATACAGGCTGTTTCAGAAATAAGTGTTATAATTCAAACCAGTGGTAGAGCTCACCTTTTCTATATACGACTTTTCCGAAAACACATTTTTCGCCCCTACAAAATTAACGAGCCGCATATGGATGTTTATTTTAATTTGACCTACTGGGAATCAATTGTTTTTGTCCCTGCCTGCATTCTAAATTTTTTATAAAGTTTCTCGATACCAAGGGAGGCCGCCGGGCCGGTGATTTGTTATTGTATTTTCATGTTGCATTGTATTAATTTACGGGGGTTCAAGGATATTTCGCCGGATCGCTTCCCAAATCGCCGTGTGCCTAATTTGTGCCTTGTGTTTGGTTTACAAAATTGTGAAAACCGCCCGTCGAATCAGGAATCTCGCATTATATCATTTGGAGAATTTTCAAAGAGCAACAATTGTGTCCTTATCACGTACAGAAAGTCCAATTTTTACAGCCTAAGGATTTAATAATAATAATTTAATAAACCAGCAGCCAAACTGACGCACGAGAGAGTATTTTCAACTTGAATAATAAGCACGTATGGACAGAGGAAAATCCGCATGCGTGCTATAAGGCCACAATTTTCATTTTTCATTGCATTGGATGTTGAAGTAAAGAGTTTAGTAGGTCAGGTCAGGTTTTTCGAAGTTTGTTGTCGTGTGTTATTATAATCGTTCAGGGGTCCAGTGGCGTGTAGTGAAATTAACGTCAAAACTTATTGCACTAATTTTAACTCGATAACTACGGGATTTAGGGCAAAAAATTGTTGACACTGATGAGTTCTATTACTGATTAAATTTATTACACTTATTTCTGAAACATTCTGTATACTATTACCTTCTCAATTAATGCATAAAAGTTTCCGTGTTTTTGTTAGCATTATCGAAGGCTATGTAAAATTTCACGTAACTTTTATGTTCTAAAATTATCCTTACTGATTTCTTGTGATGTTGAAATTGAATTGATTTAGAATGACATTATTAACGATAATCGCTTTGTATATCGCCACTTATGATGGAAATGAGTCCCACATATAGCTCATGTACCTTAATACTTTTCCTAACTACATATTCTAATTGTTCTAATAATTCTACTAACGTTTCTTTCCCTGTATCTATGCAACCTTGCGATTTTACAGGCTCCTACCAACCTAGCAACGACCTCATGCTCAGATTCTACGCCTACTTCAAACAAGCCACCCAGGGCCCCTGTACAGGTCGCCGCCCCGCCTTCTACGACGTCGTGGGTCGCGCCAAATACGACGCCTGGAAACGTCTAGGCGACATGTCCAGGCAAATGGCCATGAAGAAGTACGTAGACGAACTACACACCATCGTTGAAACGATGAGTTATTCCGATAAGGTGGCCAACTTCCTGGAGGCCCCTACGAACGAGTTGGACTGTGTCAACATGATAATGGACGATTTGGAGTTAGTGGCCGGCGATGTTTTGGAGAAGGTTCGTTCGCAACCCAACTCCCCGCTGGCCTCGAGGGAGGCTTCTCCAATTCGGACGTTGCTCTCCAGTCGGGACATCTCGCCGGTGTCGACACCTAGCTCGGCGCAGGAGGAGTCTGATCACAGTGACGACGAGTATATAGATACAATTGAGGTAAATGTCGGTCAGAGTGTGAGGTCCTCCTGTATATGTTCTGGCCCAAACACTTACTTAATTACTAATGAGATAAATTAAGAAACGAATGGTGGTTTGTCTCAATTTAGGCAATCAAGTTCATGGACGTCAGCTGGGTTCCGCAACAAAGTTTGTGTGGTTGATGGTCTCGGTGAATATGCTTTGATTGAATGCATCCTTGAGTGTGAAGATAAGATTGGTCCACATAAAACATCGATTAAACGAGCTGTGGCCTACACCCGTCTCGAAGGACCAAAAACAGTCTGTTTAGTAATGAATTATACACAGTTCGTTAATTGCATATCTTTAGAAACACCTACCTGAGCCTTCCCTTAACACTATTCTTTATGTTCTTGTCCTAATTTCGGCTTTAGTTTCCAGATACCAAAAAAGTTTATTCCGAGCAAATGTCAAATGGACACATTCCCAGAGAGCACGTGTCTCGTTCCCGAACGAAAGCTCAGACTCAAACCAGCGTGGACGTGTCGCAGGAGGTATCAAAGGCTGTGCAGAGTTTAAAGGCTGACGTCGAAAGGCTCACTAACAAAATTCACACACTAGAAAAATCAAATGTAGCGATCAAGAAACCTCGATCTTCAGGGATGTCCTTGGAAGTCATAGCTTTTTTAATGATATGGCCCTTTTTGGCCTCTTTTATCATGAATAGGTTCTTTATAAATAGGAAATAGGATGATTGGTGTAAAATTGATTATGTTCCCAGATAATGTAATTGGTCATTGTTATGTTTGTTTAATGTTGTAGACTTTTATATGGTTTGGAAATACAAAGATTAGATGAGTTTCTGGCGTTTCTATGGGGGCAGAGGTACAGAAAGACCGATCAAAGTAAACATAATTTTATTTACGACATAATTACGTACTAGAGAATTAACTGAAAAACAAATGAAGGAATGAATTCAATTGCATACATAAATGTTGAGAACCACAATCATACTTGAAGAAAGCAATAGAAATTTAAAAAAACTGACAAAACCTAAAAGTACTTTTTTTTTGTTTTTTTAAATTTTTATATTTTTTTTTTACAATTTATGTTTTTACTTTAGGGGCATATATTATTCCGCACTACCAAAACAGCAGCTAACCACAACTTTCTGAACTTTTACCTCTCATATTTATCCACGTTTTGAGTGCAAATCTAACGACGACACATTAAGGCTGCTTCCGACGGACGAAACGAAAAACTTGCAAAATTCCCTAATCGTTGTACCTTGAATCACGCGGGCAGTCTTTCGTCTTTCGCCAGAATGCACACAAAGTAAAATATTGCTTAACCTAACTAACCTACAATCCTAAATCTAAGAAAATAAATTCATGCAAGTAACATTAACGTCGAACGCGTGGATAAATCTGAGAGGCCCGAGGCTTCTCTGGGGGTGGATCACTCGATATTGTAGAGCATGCACACGTAGCCGGAGGACAGCGACGGCGGCACCAGCGGGGAAGTGGGCGAAAGAACAGCGAATCCCAAGAACATGAAGGTCCTGACGAGAGTGGCGCGATCTGCGCGGTCACTTTCGAAAACCTACCGAAAAATAAAGTGTTATCGCCATCTCTCAATGTCATCTATTTTTGTTCTATCTATGTTGTTAGGTGATGTCGGCTTTTATTTTGTAATTTTTAAACCAGCCATTTTAGAAATAATTGCGCAAGAAAATATTGATAAAGGCTTTGGAATGTTAATTTGGGGGGAACAATGTTCGTTTTAATTATTACTATCGAATCTGTTATCAAAAATGGTAGATGACACTCATAAGAGGTCAAAGAATGTTTTATTTAATAAAGACGACACAAATAGTCAAAATCTTTATAAATAATAATTCATACAGCATGTTGCCTATGGGAAACAAAATTTACATGTATGTGGTCAGATGGAGAATTTTGACGTTCAAAGTCTACTGGAATCAGCAACAATATTCAGTCGGTAATAAATTTAGATAAAGGTGTAGGTTTGTTTTTACCGTTAAGTTGGCGGAATGACATATTTGTGAACGTGAGGTTATGTCGTTTGTATTAAATTAATTTAAATGTAGTTGTCAACCATCTGTCATCGGTTGACGGCCGAATCACAGGCTTAACCTCAGTACTGCGACCTTTCCATTAATAGCTATTATTTGAAATTTGGTCTTATATCAGAAAATTGCTGGAAAAAAATCAAGTTGTTTATGAAATATGTGCGTGCCTGTCGTTTTGTGGGCTAAGATTTTTATTTCTATAGCTAATTTTTAGCCGGATAACTTGCAAAGTTAAGGTAGCCGTTATGGTATATAATTAAATTAGAACAAATTAATACGATTAAACATCAAAAATATACATAGCTGTGACGTGGAAATTCATATATCGTGATCGTGATATATAATTTGTGATAAAAGATGTGCGAAGATCTGTTGATTGTTTACACTGGCATTGTTTCACGTGTATAGAAACTGGGTCTTTTAAAACGATTTACTAGGAATTATTATGTCAATTAAACTCTGCCTACAATAACCTAATATATTTCAAAGAAGAAGTCAGTAAGTAATACAACATTTTATCGTTCGACACAACCCCAACAAGCCTTTAAATTGCTTGAAATCCATAAAAATAGTGTGACGTTTATCTGACATTTTCATTATTTCATAACAGTGTTTACACAAGCGAAAATTTTAAAATTCTCAGTGTCCATACGATGAAAGAAGTAAAACCGATAAAAAGCTTATACTATCATCCAAAAAAACATGTTATAATTACAAATAGCTGTCAAACACAACCTCAAAATTTGATGGTTTTGAAACGCTACATATTTAATACCCGTGCGCTGTTGTATCGAAATATACTATGTATTTTAGTTTTATTGCGTCTATGATACCGTTATCTTTGTAGTTGATTTTTTGTTGAGATCTAATAAAACACACTTAAAAAAAGTCTCGTCAGGTTTGAGTATCTGAAGTGCTTTTTCTACAGGGTCTTCATAAATGATTCGATCCTTTGTCTAATCACATATGAATTTTGTTTTCCACAGGCAACATTATGCATCAATAATATTAAGAAAGAGACAAAGCAGTACTTACGACGACAACATGTTGACATTTCAGCTGTTCTTCCGCTGCCTCCAGCAGGGCGACGAAGGCCTCTCGCGAGCCCTCAGGCAAGACGTGCGGCGGCAACGCTATGTAGAGGGTTTGTCCCCGCAAGACGGCATCCCAGGGCTGCCGGGCAGTGCGGAAAGTTAGTCGCAATGGCGACGGGCCCCTGGTCTCCCCAGGGGCATCAGGACCACCACAGAGGCCCGGCGCCCAGAGACATGTTGTAGCAATCGGCTTCGCTGGCACTGCACGCGGACCGCTTACTACTTAACATACTCCTGAAATGAAAAATAAGGGTGTAGAGGTGTCCTTTTCCTGAAAATGTCCTGAGAGGTGCACGATTTGATCGATAATCGTGTTTACAATGATCTTGAGGGGGCACCTGTTTGTTTGGTAAATATAAACATATTACTGTAAGCAGCCCATGAATCGATATCGCGAACATGTTTTGGTAAAGATATTACACCACCGTTGAAGAGTTAATGTCAATCTTATAAAACATAAACTACATATTTATTATCGGCTTTAACATTAATAATACTGAATAACAAAGATGGGGTTCAGTGGAAATTTCTCGACGTTTGGCCCGCTTTCGTGAGGATGATGAGCACAGTAACTCATCAGTTACTTAGTTCAATTTGAGAATTTTCCATCAGAATTCAGATCAGTCTCAAATAAAATTCATCAGAAACATTCGGTACCAAAATAACAGACAAGCACATAAGGAGAACAGAATGGTGGACCACAGAAATAAAGCAAATTGGTAGGTAAAAAATAAAGTGAAATGAAGAAAAATGCGAAAAAGCAAAATTATGGTCAAAATTTGGAGTGAAAATTATTTAAAATGACAGGGAAAACTAAAAATTATTCTGGAGTACTGGAAACAGCTGTGAAAGAAATATAATCAGATATACATATTAGATTAGATTAGATTAGATTTGAACACATATGGAGGAGGATGTAATATGAATATTGATGAAATAAAATAAGAAAAATGAATGGAAGCAATAGAAGTACAAGTGGGGGGAGAACTATTATTTTACTATTGAAGTGATAAAATTTACCCGAGAAAGCAGACAACGATTAAACGAATGAGATCGGATAAGATATAACGGTACTAAAAGAGTTAAAAATTCTGTAGTAATGATATAGTCGTTAAAGTGGTCCTGACCCAGAGAAAATATTGACAATATAAAAAAGAGCAAAGAAGCCCAGAAAACAACGTGGGTTTAAGAGGAAGAAGAGCAATCTCTATATTAAAAAAATAGAAGGACCACACTTCAAATTGATACATAACTAAACTGATGAAAATACACTTTTAAAATACAATAATAAATCTATAACGTTAGTTTCAAAAATAAAAGTTCACTAACCTTGGAAAATAATAATAAATAAGAAAGATACAGAAAGATCATAAACTTTGGGTAATAATTTATGTTTTATATATTTTATGTTACCCGATGGGTACAGCAATGGACAAAAATTACTAAAAAACAAAATTACATAATATTACTATTTTAATATATCGTAACAACTTGCACCCAGGCATGAAATGACGTGAACGAAGTCGCGGGTGAAAGCTAGCAAATTCATAAACAAGAATAATGATAAATATGATTGTTTTAAAGACATGGAAAAAATGTTTGATCGAAAATATATGGAACGCTCTAGTAAAATTAACAAGTATTCTGAAACAGCAGAATGCAAAGGAATATAGAAATTTTAAAATAAAAAAATACAAAAACAATCATGAAAAACGAATATACCATAGATAGAATTACACATCAACAATGAACAGATGAAAAATAATAAAATATATGTGGGAACAAAAAAAAAACAAAGCAACGAAAAAGAAATAAAAATGCAAGTAAAAAAAAAACAGAAAATTTCAACACTTCAAGGTACATAATATAAAGATATAAAAGTACGGAAAACTTCTTATTTAGATGTAGAGAAAGTTTGAGGCAACTAGTTGATGTGTCTGTCACCAAAAGAGACAAATCCTCGTCTTACGAAACTGGTTCATATATTTTACAATTTTTGTTAAATACTTTCACTGTAGTCTTCTGATGGTTCTTATTACGTCTATAATTATTACACATTGATCGGTCAGTCGTTCCAAATGTTGTGAATTATTAGAGTCGTTACAGTTTATATTTATCTCACTTTCACCGTAATTATGTAATAGACTGCACACGTGGATGATGAATCCTAACATGTAAATTGAAAACTTAAAAGTGAATTTTTTACTTTACAGTACATATTCAAAATTCCAATGTGACAATACATTTGTCATGTATGAAACTTTCCTTCTTTGGGAACAGTATTAAGCACTTACCGGGCTCTATGTAATGCTCAATTAAACACTTAAATCCACAAATATCAACACACGAATGCAGGTTCTTTTGAATCACTGAAAAAAACAATTTCGCAACACTACACAATATAAATACTTATATAAAAAGTCTGGTGTGACAGAAGCACCCTGCCTAGAGTGACTGCTTTCACCGAGTCGCAATAACTTTTAAATCCAATTAGGACACTTAGGGATCTAACAATAGATCTGAATGAATACCTGATGTAATGCAGACAGAACCTATGGCAAGTTTTCTCTCCAATAGGTTCATTTGCAGTTCCGTGATTGTTTTATTATAGCGTTATAAGTTTATACAAATTGTTCCAGAAAAAATATAAGTCGCATAGATTGCCTGAAATTTTTTGTATTTTCTATATCTTCACAGTTATCACTATTAGAAATAAGGTAATTGTGCAGAAGTTAATGTAACACGCTTAAATACAACATACAATACCAATTATAATTTAATATTTCTGCAACCCCTGGCCGAAAGTACGGTCTTCCCGGCCGCATTTCGCCGCGGGAACAGCGGCTTTTGCGGTATAAATTAACTTTTTCCTAAGTTGTATAAAAATGGTGAACTTAATAACAAATAAACCTTTTCAATTGCATATTTGACAAATAATTAATAGTGATGTGTCATCTAGATAGATAATGCTATTGTACGAAATTTATTTCACGTTTTACAGCTCTACTAAAAGAATTAAAAATGGGTTCACCTAGGATTTTTAACACCCTACAACTTTTTATCTTTATTCCTATGTCTCAAAAGCCATCCGGTATGTAATCTTGAGAAGAAGAGATACCATTCCAAACACCTTACATTATGACACGATCAAAGAATAATTCAACAACACCTACCATGGTTTTAATTACAACAATAAAAAACGGGATTTTTGAATAATTCAGTGATGGTACCAAATATTCTAGAAAAGTCACAAATTACTTCTACATGGTGACTGATAAAAACCTTTGACGCTGCATATTTATTACAACTCGATTTGAACACATGATACATCAAATAAAATTATTTTAAAAACACAATTAGTGTCTTATATTTTTGCTTCCTGTCAATGGACCCTTTGCACCAGAAGAAAATTTAATAGTACTCATGCGCGGCGGGAACTAAACCACACCCAAAATGGTTCAAATCTAGTGATTTCTCCTACGCCAGCATTAAATTCCGAAAATGGAAATTCCCTGACAATAACAGCCCGACTGGCATGCTTTAACTTAAAAATCTGTAGGACAAGAAGTGGTGTTTAGTGGTGGTTATAAAAAATGCCTAAATGTGCCGTTCCTTTATGTCCGAATTCGAAAAAATATTGTGCAGGGGCCCCACTGTTTTCGATTCCAAGAAATTCCAAGTCCTGATAAGAAGCAAACAGTCAAAAAGCTTCAAACTAACGCAATAATCCGTGGAGCTGACGAGCAGAATGAACAGCTGTGACAAGTAACAACAATAAGTCCAATCTTCGACCATAAATTTTCTGACGTCGTTGAAGTCAACTGGTCGACCATCAGTACCACAGTACTACCAACCCAATATCTAGGTCGCTGAAAACGCCCCCCTCGCCCCACCCCTTGCGCATGAGCACTATAACATTTGTCTAATGCAAAGGTGCATTTTCGATTTTTTTGAAATTGCACTGTACATTTTAGGAAGTAATAATTTTTTTTTCTTGTCTTTATATTTCAAAAAATATTCTCTATAAGAATTAATAGAAAAATATAATACAGCCTGTATAATTTTGTGGGAGTCTGCAAAAATCACAACCAATAAAAAAATATATTTAGTAGGTGTTGAATGGTGGTGGTTGAAAACTATGGAATTTGTAGACAGAGTAATCCAAGAATTCTCTAGGATTCTCACCACGAGGTAAATAAATATACTCCGTAAAATTTCCGCTTTCAGTAGTTTTCAACGTTCAAGGCAATTGAAGTCGATAGTGTTTACATACCAATCTGAGATCACTCTGGGTTTATAATCCAAAGATCACTTGATGCTCATCAAACAACGAGGTTTTAATGAGATAATACTTACACTTAATTATTATTATTATTTTTCCGATAATACATTTTTAGGAATTGTCATTGAGTAATATTCCGTAGGTGAGTTCAAGACAAGCCAGAGAAAAGCAAAAGAAGATGTATGAATGAATGTAGGAAGTAACAACAGGTGGGAAAAACAATGCATAAATAATTTTTTATACAAAATTGTAATTTCAGACCAGAAAATTAGATAAAACTTAGATAATGTCCATGACAGAAATAACAATCATGAAATGCTCAAAGAATCACAAAATATGAAAAAAGATGGTGGAAATCTGGAAGATTCAAATTTTCAGAATTGTGTTTTTAAAACTGGGAATTTTTAAACGTCTACTGAAAATATTTCATACTACGCTGCTGATTCTAATAAGAGTTTGTGGCGGGGATTTAATAGAAAAATTAACTGGACCACTGAATAATTGACACACCTGGCTGTTGATATGTGACAGATCTTGATTACTGTTTTTGGTTAGAGAGTGATGATAGACTGGACAAATTTGGATAATTTTGACGGTTGATTTGACGTATATATTTGAATTTGAAATCAGACGTGTCAATGTCAGATCCAACGATATCTTACCAATAGATACGGTGAAATGACTAGAATGCATAGTGATGGGTGAAGCCAACATCTCAACCCAAAAGTGACGTCAGAAGTTGCGTTTGGGTTGCAGCCATGCAGCTTTGGTTGCAGAATAATATGGAGTATTCCAGAAGAACAGAAAATTAAACATTGTTTATTGTTTTTCTATATTCCGCTATTAATTATCATGATGATTGCATATAGGCTATTTTTTAATTATTTGTCCACTCATGTGGCAACCTCGATCGAAAATACAAGTGGCAACATGGCTGGTGTTTTTTCTGTCAGTGTAAACAAAAATTAGGTTAGGCACTCAAAAATTGTAATAAATTTAAAAAATAATTATTATTCAATCTACTAATACTAATAAAGTGTAACAACAACAAATGCAACATAAAGTGTGCTTCTCAGTCTGTAGTGACCTCATATGAACAGCAAACGAATAACAGTGGGACAAAGCGCAACGTCGTCGTACTGTTTAATTTGTTGTTACTGAAACCAGTCTCAATGGTCTGAATCTTCATCTATTTCATCAGATGAAACGTCACCATCAAAGTCAGTTTCTGAATCTTCAGCTAGATTTATAATTATTGGTGGAATATTTCGGACATTCTGCAGTGATGATATCTTCACAGTGCTTTATACTATTTTCCCAAATTGGAGTGTACTTAGTTAGATATTGCCTTTGCCCACAAGTTCATTGTTAGTTCCCTGATATTTGTTGTTAAATTAATGTGATTATTATATTTTTTGCAAAAATCCCAAGCCAGTTCGATGGGGTTATACTGACAATGATAGGGAAGGAACCGCAAAACATCAATACCGTGACTGTGACAAATTGTATCTATTTCATATTTTGCTGTGATATTTGTGAGTGTCGGTTCTATCAATGCCCATAACTGTTTTTTTTTTTTGTAAAACCAACATCAAAAGGTTGTTATGTTTGTTTAAGTAATTCCGTCAATCTGACGTGATAATAAAAAATGTCATTTAATGTCATCCAAGTTATTACCAACACAATTTTTTATTTATTTCAATATGGTTTTTTTTTGTTTTAACAAACAATGCAACAGGTGGTAGACAAATAATAAAAAACAGCCTTTAGTTGGCTGCATAAAAATAAACCCAATTGTGACGTCATGTTGGCTTCAAGCATTTTGCTTTGCAACGTAGGTACCTACTGGTAAGACATCGTTGGTCAGATCTGTAAAACGTATGTATAACCACATATAACCAACTTGGCAAAAATAAAACTCGACAAGACATAGCCACCTGGTACATTTCTATGTACCTAACATAAGATTGACAGTCATTTTTGTCAAAATTGTAGATACCCTTGCGTTATGTGAACTAACTTATAAATAAATTGTTTGGAGTTATTTTTAAGTCCCGAATCCTACGTTTTATGCTTGACAATGTGCTCAATGGTATTTCAAATTTTGTCAAAATGATAAAACTTAAATTAAATTGAAAACCTTGACAACATTATTTTTATTCTGAACCCCCTGTAAAGGTGAAACATTCGATGTCCCTAAATTCGCCAATGATGCAATAAAAAGCATGAAGTTAAATCTGCTTGTCCAATGAACCTCAAATTTGCATAAACCCACAGTTAAATAGGCCAACTTACTGGTTGAACAAAACCGTCTCGTCCCATTGAAGGTAATCCATTTTCACCCGTATCAGTTGCTACAGCCCGACAAACTGAACCAAAAAACCAGGAAAACCTGTACATATTTTCGCCGTACCCACAATAAAATTTTCTGGCAAAATCGCCAAGAAAATAATACGCAGTTGTTTTTATCAAGATAACGTCAATAAAACAAAAGCGAAAAACGATCACATGACTGTTTAATTAAATGGAAGCGTCGTGGAAAAACACTGGGTCAAAACGGTGGTTTTTAAAGCAAACAACCAAACAAGTTGTGGTGAGAATATCGGGATCTCTACGGTGAAAACTTGCTTGTATGAGTTTACATCGCGACAATGCAGTCACTGTTTACTCTCCTTGTTACTTCCAACTTGAAAATCTATTTTTAAACCCAGGGGGAATTGTAGTTTTTTTGGTGATAATTTACATGGAACGTAAACACTGACTGGTGGCATGACGTGACGTCTTGTTCTAGAAGGATGATCAACGATTCGAAGAAGTCGTGTTATGAATGACCGTCAAGAGGGCCCTGATACTTACGAATTACTACTTAATATAGCTGGCATGGCTTCACTGTTACTATTACTGTCAGTACTTGGATCTGAATTCACTGCCTCTATGGCACTCATAAACATAATTAAAACGAAAAAAACGGAATTAAAACACTCAACTGCTGACTGTCGTATTCACGTTAATAATGGCGATTTTTCTCGTACACGAATTACATTACTTTGGAGATAAGTGACGTTTGACAGAGGACAGCTGCGACGTCATCGATGCGCCGAGTTTCAGTTCTGAAATCCCATTGCTTCGAATTCCTGTGGTTGCAACTCTTGCAAATAAACAATATGAAAAAAGAGATTCACAGAATGATTGCCTTCATTTGTTGTTTTAATCCAAAATTTAGATCATTCAATTTTTTCTGAGGTAAAATTGTTGACTCTGATGTATATTTGGTTGCATAATCATTATTACAAATCATTTCAGTTGTTTTTCTCTCAATTTTACGATTTTATTATAAATCATTATTCCATTATTCCAAAAGTAGAAACATTTTAGAGTTTTTGAGCTTTCTGTGACTTTAAAATATAATTATTTTTTTTAGTTCCAAGATTCTAATATTCGCAGTTACAGAATTTCCCAATATTCTAAGATTTTTTTTTTAGATTTTACGTCTATGTAATATAAAGTGTTCATTTAAAAAAGTCATCAAGTTGCTTGTAATTTTTTGAGTGACGAAGACGAATTGACAAACGCATGTAATTTATTGTTTCACCTACAAGTTGAAAGTCTGCAACTAGCAATACATACTACATTATTAATTTGGCAACAGACGTAATGTTATGTCAAATTCATAGACCACTTGATGACTTTTTTAAATAAACACATGGTATATATTGCTTTAACTTCTCGGGTAGGAAACAAAGGAGAAGACTTCTGGAAATGCATAAGTGAATTTGACGTAATTGGAATGGTAGAAGACGGAATAATGAGACAGAAGATGCGAGAAGAACATCGCAGGACAAGACAGAAAATAAAGAAGGAAGAAAAATGATCGAATTTATAGAAGAGAGAGGATACGAGGTACTGAACGGGAACTGGGAAGAAGATACAGGGGAATTTACGTACGTGGGGCCGAGAGGAGAATCAGTGATTGATTACGCAATAGTCAATCAACATGCATGGGATGAAGTAAGAAGATTCGAAATGGGAAACAGAGTGGAATCAGATCACCAACCGTTAGAAATAGAAATCGCCGGAGAAGAAATAAAAAGAAAAAAACCGAGAAAGAAACAATTATAAAAACAATCTGGGAAGAAGAAAGCATACAAAAGTACAGTACAAGTGCGCTACAACATATTGAAAGAGAAAAAGAAAAACAAAAAGACACCGAAACAAAAATGAAATAACTCGAAAGGTGAATGAGAGAAGCGATGACAACAAAGAAAATAGAAGTAGAAGTGGGAGAAAGAATGCAAAGAAATGAAAAGACTAGCCAGAAAGTAAATGAGAAAATGGAGAAATGGGAACGGATTGAGAGAAGAATACCGGAAGCAATTAAAGAAATACAAAGACAGTTGTGAGAAGAAGAAGGAAGAAAAGAAAAGAGAAGAAGAATAGGAAATTAGATCAATCAACACAGAAGAAGAAGTTTGGAAATACATAAACAGAGAACGAAAAATGAAAAAGAGGGCAGACGAGAAGTTAAGTATAGAAGAATGGAGAGAATACTTTGTGATAACCTCCTTTTTATTTTACCGCCACATTTTGAGTTTGAACATGAAACGAAATGTCAATGACGTCACCAAACGTCAAATTTGAAACAAACCGCGAAATTGAAAAGGTTGGCCAGTGATCGTCAGACAATGAAAGAAAAAGCAGAACCTTACGTTGTGTTATTTTTTTGACAAGACAAGCAATGGCGGGACATTCAAACTTACCCAAACGAAACAAACCCCAGATTCTTTGGATACATGGCGAGAGCTAATCAGGAGTGGAGCGTAAATTGATAACACAAAAATTATGGTTTTAAATGTTTATTAAGTTTTAGTCGGTTTGTGCTGTTGGGTTTTATGATCTCGTACTGTAGTTAACAATTTCTAGTGTCTTTGTATCAAGTTGGTAACAATGCAAATTTGAAGGTTTTAACAATAATGGTTCAAGTAATTCGATTTTAACAATTAACAATTTAGTTCTTAAGAAAATAGTAAACAATACTACAATTTAACAATGCTTGTGTACATGATGAGTGAAGTTAAGTCAGCCAATTTCATTCCACTATGAACTTTTGTCGTTTACAACAGACAGGTACAATGAAATATGAAGAGGGAAACACAAGAATATTGAATCGCGTGGAGTTATCTAAGTTGGGTGCCTGTAAGTCGGAGAGTGGTGGACCACATGTAGATCCAATGGAAAGACTAAAGTGAAGTGAACAAGACAATTGTCTGTCAGTGAAGCCAGAATTGTAGAGAGTTTACTATCATGGGGGCGAAACTTGCACAGGAGAAATGGGTTTATCACGGAATTTTCCTAGACATAGTTATGTTGGTCTTTCTCTAAGGCTTGTCCAAACCAAGTCCAAGTTAGCGGCAGTTCCTTCGGGGACTATTCTTTTAGTTATTTAGTATTTTAAATATTAGTGAAGTAAGCAATTTGTCAGTAGCCCGAAAACAGTCCTGCAACTTTGACTTCGTAGGTTCAAGGAATTAGTAGCAACTCCCTTTTTCTGGGTCTCTATACCCAAAGAGAAATTGGGCATAGGTAACTCCTAACCTAACAGCAGTCTGCAACGCGGAACACGAACTGAACACTATTTGGTCGGTCTGTTGTCTCGAAACATGTACGAACACACAACATAATAATAAAATATACTGTAACGCAACGTTTGGTTTGGAAGCCATTTTGACACGGATACAATGCGACGACATCAGCGGGCGCAACACGTAACGGGGCGCAACGTAACTACAAACATGCACAAACTACACTAAAAACCGATCTTTGGCTTCTACGACGGTGGATGTCCGCTACAAGCGAATGACGAGACCTTACAAGTGGGCGCAAAACAACGATAAGGCACCTTTCCGACCACCGACATTCAGGTGTGACATTTTGCCAGCTTTTACCTTTTGTCTTCAGGTCTTACTGAGCGTTGGTTAATTCAAGTCAACAGAGACCAAAATAGCTTTGTAACCGCAAGCTGCTGTCGGCCTCATAACGAAAGACAGGTAGTTATTAAAGAATTTATCTGAGTGGCAATCTAATTATGTTAAGTTAGAGAATCACTTTGTTTCTAATTGCAGGCGCCTGTGGATCGGACTCGGTAACTAGAAATTAACAACACATCTGAACTTTGTGAAATTGACAACAATAACTACAACAAAATACAACAACGACTTTAGCAAGTTACTCGCGGCACCTGTGACTCATAAGTTTGGTAATTTAGGCTACTGCAGAGAAAAGAGGGCTGAAGGACACTGATACGAAATTCCTGGGTCCACGGAATACTTCCAGTAGCAATAGTGAACATTATTTTAAACAAAGGCTAGCATTCTTTACAAGACATGTAGGTGCAAAGTAGGAACGACTCCATTTTCAAGATGGCGAGTTTTATGACGTCCTAGCGTACAAAATGGCGAACTAACGGTAAAATATGAACTGTCCTTTACCTAGGAGTTTCTGGTATGTACGTGAAACAAACGCCGGTCAATTTCATGGCATCCTCGTTATATCAAGAATGGCAAAAAGAAATAGATATAATAAAGGTTACCTTGTAATTACGCAGTGCGACACTACACACACAATTGTTACTTGCAATTCAACCGATCCTTCTGGTAACGTGAAATCTCGACAATGCAGTTTAAACATTGAGCACATCCAACTTTAAAACAGGAGAACTCATTGTGGAACAAAATCAGATTAAAATAATGAATTAAGCTTTAGTTACGTCTGGCTGCTTCTAACGTTAAAAATGGAATGTCATCTCCCTGTGCAATGGCGGCCGTTTCCCCCTCCACCTAGCAGGAAGGCAGGGATGCCAACCGACGTTTTAACCAACAAGTCCACTTTGTGTTGCCAACCTCATGGGTGTTGCTAACTTCAGAGGAACTTGCCGGATAGGCAACTCGAAGTTCTGCTGTGTGTCGCATGCAGTTGATGTATCTTGGGAATATCTCAACTTTAAAGAATTACTAAACGGAAAGGACGAAACGGAAAGAAGACAGAAGGGAGAAGAAACAAGAGCACAAGAAAAAGGGGAAGAGATTACGAAGGAAATGATTAAGAGGGGGATAGAAAGAATGAAGAAACGAAAAGCGGCGGGAGAAGATGAACTGCAAAATGAAGCGTGGATCTATGCAACAGAAGAAATAATAGAGATAATGGGGGAGATAGTAAACGACGTCTGGCAAGGAAAGGGGTTACCAAGCCAATGGAGGATGGCGCTAATGTGTCCGATACACAAAAAGGAAAAAGAGAAAAGGTGGTGTGATAACCCCCCTTTACATTACCGCCACATTTTGAATTTGAACATGAAATGAAATGTCAATGACGTCATCAAACGTCAAATTTGAAAATTTGAAACAAACCGCGAAATTGAAAAGGTTGGCCAATGATCGTCAGACAATGAAAGAAAAAGCAGAACCCTACGTTGTGTGATTTTTTTTTTACAAGACAAGCAATGGCGGGACATTCAAACTTACCCAACAAAACAAACCCCAAATTCTTTGGATACATGGCGAGAGCTAATCAGGAGTGGAGCGCAAATTGATAACACAAAAATTATGGTTTTAAATGTTTATTCAGTTTGAACAACTTGAAGTGTCTTGAGTTTAGTGATTGCGTACTGTGGTTAACAATTTCTGGTGTTTTCGAATTAAGTTGGTACACATGCGATTTCATAATGTTAACAATAATGATTCCAAATAATAAATAACAACGGACAATTTTACATGACTTCAACAGAGTAACAATTGGCGACAAATAATAAACAATAATACAATTAAATAATCCTGCGGTACATGATGAGTGAGGTTAGATCAGCTAAATACATTCCACCCTTGAGCTTTTGTAGTTTACAGGAATTTACAACTGACTGATACAATGAAACATCTGAGAGGGAAACACAAGAGTATCGAAACGCGTGGAGTTATCAAAGTGGGGTGCATGTAAGTCGGAGAGTGGTGGACCACAGGTAGATCCAATGGAAAGACTAAAGCGAAGCGAACAAGACAATTGTCTGTCAGTGAGGCCAGATTGTAGAGAGAGTTTACGATCGTGGGGGCAAAACTGGCACATCGAACGGACCAAGAGAAATGAGTTTATGACTGAATTTTCCTAGACATAGTTACGTTGGTCTTTCTGGGAGGCTTGTACAAACCAAGTCCAAGTTAACGGCACTTCTCTCAGGGACTATTCTTTTAGTTATTTAGTATTTTAAAGATTAGTGAAGTAAGCAATTAGTCAGGAACTCGGAAACTGCTGCAACTTTGACTTCGTAGGTTCAAGGAATTAGTGGCAACTCCCTTTTTCTAGGCCCCTATGTACCCAAGAGACAATGGGCATAGGTATCCCTGAAAGTAGGGCCACCTAACTCCTTCTAACAGCAGCCGGCAACGCGGACCACGAACTGAACACTATTTGGTCGCTCTGTTGTCTCGAAACATGTACGAACAAACAACACAATAAATCAAATATACCGTAACGCAATGTTTGGTTTGGAAGCCATTTTGACACGGATACAATGCGATGACATCAGCGGGCGCAACACGTAACGGGGCACTATGTAACTACAACACTACAACATGCACAAACTACACTAAAAACCGATCTTTGGCTTCCACGATGTCGAATAAGCGCTAGATGTCAGTTAACAGCGAACGACAAGAAATCGCAAAGGGCCGCAAAACAACGATAAGGCACTTTTTCAGAACCCTTGACATTCGGCGTGGCTTTTTGCCGCTGTTGCCCTTTATTCATCGGTTCTTACTCAGTGTTGGTTAATTCAAGTCAACAGAGACCAAAATAGCTTTGTAACAACCGCAAGCTGCTGTCGGCCTCATAGCGAAAGACAGGTAGTTATTAACAAATTTATCTGAGTGGCAATCTAGTTAATTTGAGTTAGGGAATCACTTTGTTTTGAATTGAACGCGCGAGCCCTGTAACTAGAGGTCAACCACACATTGGAACTTTCCGAAATTGACAACAATAACTAAAAACAAATTACAACAACGACTTTAGCAAGTTATTCGGGGTACCTGTGATCAGCTTGGTAATTTATGCTACTACAGAGAAAAGAAGGGCTGAAGGCAACTGATACGAAATTCAGGGACTCACGGAAGACTTCCAGTAGCAATAGTGAACATTATTTTAAACAAAGGCTAGCATTCTTTACAAGACATGTAGGTGCAAAGTAGGAACGACTCCATTTCCAAGATGGCGAGTTTTATGACATCCTAGCGTCCAAAATGGCAGCTAACGGTAAAATTTGAGATGGTTTTACCTAAGGATTTCCGAGATGCACATGGAATAAACGTCGGTCAATTTCCTGGCCTCTCCGGACGGCGAGTCGGAAGAAAAATATAGAGCAAATGGTTACCTTATTTCCAGGAATACAATCACCACACTTGGCTTAGGGACGCGACGGTGGAAATTCAACTGACTCGAACTAAACAGAACTGGAACCTCCGCGAGATGGATCTCCCTTTCGAAGTCGAACGAACGCGTACAATTCTTTTACAACAAAAGGAAGCTCAACGGTGGAGATATAACTATGCTTTAACAAAATGGCGAATTTAGCGAATAAAATTAACGTGGTGTAACTTCCACGGAAGCAGAACACCCACTGCCGCCCTTTCAAGCGTGGTTCTTCGTTCCCACCGAAACTTCCGACAGCTCCCTCTAGCGTATCCATCTCGGGCGGTAACGGTCGCTAAAGGCTAGGCTTCCAGAGCATTTGTCATACTTTGGCGGTGAACGGGTTGCAGCTCTCTTGATTGGTATTAATTTTGAATCGGGATATCTCAGTGGAGAACTACCGAGGAATAAGTCTGCTGAGCACGGCGTACAAGATCTACGCAATGATACTGGAAGAGAAATTGAAGGAAGAACTAGATGAAAAAGAGTTGTTACCAGATGGACAAGCGGGTTCTAGGAGAGGGAGAAGCACCATAACGTGTACATCTTGAAACATCTAATAGATAAAGAACTCGATAAGAAAGGAGGGAAGATGTACGCCCTGTTTGAGATTATGGGAGTACCTAAGAGAGAAAGGAATCAACGAGCAGCTGGTGAGCAGAATAGAGGAAATTTACCTAGAAACGGGAACCAGAGTAAAAGTAAACGGGAAAACGAGTAAAAGATTCTGGACGACGAAAGGAGTAAGACAAGGATGCCCACCCAGCCCCAGTCTATTCGCGGCATATATAAGCGACCTGGAAGAAAAACTAAGACTAGCACAGGCAGGGGAAGTGGTAGTAGGAAACACGAAAGTGCACTCGTTGGCATAGGCCGATGATATGTTGCTAATAGCGACGGAGGCCAAAGAAATTAAGGGAATGATAAAATGCCTAGGAAGATACCTGAAAAGAAAGAAGTTAGAATTAAACGTGGAGAAAACAAAAATGATGATTTTTTAGAAAGGAGGCAGAAGAAAGAAAGAGGAATGGAAGTGGGAAGGAAAAGAACTAGAAAAAGTAAAAGAATTTAAATACTTGGGTTACACCTTTAACGAGACTAACAACGAGAAAAGTCATATAAAGGAACTAGAAAGGAAAGCGAACGGGGTGGTAGGTCAAGTATGGGAAATAGGCGAGCGAAAATTCGGACGAGATATAAGAACGACGATATAAGATTGATGTACGAAAGGCTAGTACAGAGTGTCATGATGTACGGAGCAGAAATATGGGGATGGAAGGAGCAGGAAAAGCTGGAAGCAATCCAAGCGAAGTACTGGAGATGGGTACTAGGATTGGACAGGGAAACGCCAGCATATATCGTACTGGAAGAAGTAAAGAGAGACAAGAGTGAAAGCAGGAAAAAGAGCAGTAAAATTTGAAGAGAGAATAAGAGAAAGAACGGAATGTAAGATCTTGCAAGAGTGTTGGAAAAAGATAAAGAATGAGAAGATAGAAAGAGCAGGAAAAGAGAGAAGAAAATACTACGAGAGAAACGGGTATGCAGTGGAGGAGGTAGACAGGCGAAGAAACAATGGAGTAAATGTACTAAGAGAGATAGTTGAGGTGTTGAAAGTATAGGTCACTAATCAAGGAGGAATTTCTGGCATACTTGAGAAGGGAAAGCGAGAAGAACGATAAGAAAGTAAAAGCAAGGTTTAGATGTGGGAACGAGGACAGAGAATACAAATACTGGAAAGAGAGAGACGAGAGAGTGTGCAGAAAAAATGTGAGGAGCTGAGAAATGATAGAAAAGATTGGAAAGTACTGATAGGAGAAGAAGGGAAAGGACTAGGCTGGATGAAAGGAGTTTTAAACAGAAGAAAGATAGTGGAGAAAAGGAGGGAAGAGATGGAAGGAAAATAATAGTATATTAAAGTATGAGTGAATAACAAGGTCTTTAAAACACACGCGCGAAATAGAGCAAGTGTTTTAAAGACCAGTTATTCACGAATACTTTACGCTATTTTTTATTATACCAGCAATACTGGAAACAAATTAAGCACTAAAACCTTAGAAATATTTTTTGTCGTGATAAATCGAAATGGCGTAATAATATTGCCATTAGTTACAATTATTGTTTACGTTTTTCTCGCGTCCACATCTGTCATTGCATTTAGTCGTGTCAGCAAAAATCGAGGAAAAATGAGTTAAAACGAGATTTCACCCGATATAGAAGCATTGTCCGAACAAGCGGAATCCAAAATACTACCATCGAAGTCAAAAGACCCATGCCTGAAGGAATATGAAAAGTTTTCAAATTTGATGAAGTTTTAATGATACCTATATTTCCTTGACAACCTTTAAAGCTCGAAGTGCTTTAATCGCCTGTATTCGCACGCTCAGGCGTGCTTTAAACGGCGATTCTGATGCAGGTATAATAAAAAATTAATTTAGCTATTGTTAATGTTTATGTTTTATAGTTTTATTTACTCAGTATTTATTTATTTAGTATTGTATGGGAATAGGAAATAAATCTTATTATTATTATTATTATTAACTTCTCGGGTATAAAAAATTTAAGATGGAAAAATTATTTCAAAGAGTTCAAGACACCAATATTCAAACATTTAGAAATCATATAATTTTGGTGGTTCTAATATTTCGATATTAAAACATTTGGAATTCTGAACTTTCGAATTTCGAAAGGTTTACAATAGAAACATTTTAGTGTGAGTTTTTAAGCTTTCAGTGATTTTAAAATATAAAGAACTGGACTCTAAAAATGTTCTATGGTGTTTTCAAAAGTATTTTGAGATCACAAAAAGGCAAAATTTTACTATACATATATCCTTATAAGAACAAAGCGAGTTTAGATAGCACCAACGGTATAAAAAATACTGAACTGAAGAAATAAAAAATTATAACTTTAGAACTGAAATTGCAGTTTAATAAAAGAATTGTGTATAAAACTAGAAGCAAAAGTGCTTAAAATATTCCAAAGAGCTTATACTAGGAATGCCTAAGAAACTAAGGACATTTTGAATAGAAAATCTATAATTTTAAAACAGTTTAAATTTGCATCATTTAAATATTGTAACGGAAGTAACCCCGAAATGACTCATAGCTGCAGCAGCTTGAGATTATGACGTCAGGAATTATTAGAACGTTCTGGATTTACTCGAGATAGTATGGCATCATCTTTTGAAATATCCGGAACAAGGATTTGGGCGCCAGTATATTTATTGGAGGATCATCAATCAGTGGGTCGAGTTGGATAGTTGCCTGATTGTAAATATTGTAATATAAGAAGTGTAAATAAATTATACATAGTGTTTAAATAAATAAATGGAACCCTCAAACGCAACAATATTTATCACCAGATAGATTTAAAATACCATTTGAAGAAATCGTATCGTGAGATTATTCCTTTATACATACTTATTTGAAAAAAAAAAACTTGTCTAAATGAATATCTTATATTAAAAAAATAAAATTGTTAGTACATAAACATAACTTTGACAAAAGATTAATCAAGCAAAAAGCGAAAACGTTATTGAGTACAAATATAAATAAGAACAGATGTACTTAATTAAAGTTTGCGTATGATTCAAATTCGCTGATATAACGCACGGCGGTTTTGTATAAGAATTCGAACTGCTCTAAATCTTGGACAAACTCTCGTCGATTATGACGAACGGTTCTCACAGCTTGACAAACATCGCACTCTTGTTCCAACTTCATTTTTTCAATAATGAAGGACATTGCCACGAAGAGACCAGAAGCAGTAACACCATCGCTAAAACAAAATTCAGTAAAAATACTTCCATATTATTGCTTTGATTACTAGCATGTGATGAAGATCGGGTTAGTCCCTCTACTAGAAGAGTTGGTTTGTTCCCAAACACTTAAAAATTCTTCAGTGGTCTTCGGACAGGTAACTCGAGGTGCCCATTTCTTCATGGAGATGATTTGAACTGGTAGAGCCTCTGGACGTGAATCCGTACATAAGTGTACAGTGATGACGTCGTAAACTTCTAAAGGAAGCGTGTTAATATGTTTGAGAGTAATGTGGGGAACAGGATGCATCTGAAGGTGTGTTGTTGTAGGCCAAAAGTGACATGATGTTTTATCTTTGGGGTTGATATTGTTCAGAGAAACTATGATTGCGTAAGAAGTGGTGGTGCGTTCGTCAATGAGACGCCAGAAATCTCCCAAAGTGTTAGGCATGGGTTGTTGGGTGACGATGAAGCGTCCAGGGCATCGGAATCCATCGACCTTGACGGCGTTAATATAGGAAGAAGTTTCATCATCTGGCGGACAGTGTGAAATAAAAACTCGACCTTGTATTTCTAAAAATAAATTCATGTTTAGTGCAGTTCGTGATTTACTCAAGAAAAATGAAAAATTACCAGGTATGATGGCTTGAAATCGGTTTTTTTCTGCAACCACCAAAAGTTCTGTGTTAGGTTGCCCTACAGTCTTCATTGCTTCATCTTGCCACTGCGTGTCGTCTAAGTATCTCATTTGAGATGCCAAAGCACCACTTCTTAATATATTTTCAACGGAAACTCCAATGTCGTTACAAGGAATTGCTGTTTGCAATCCACCGAGACATTCAAGTATCACTAAATGAGCCAACTTATATTGTTCTACATTGTCGACCATGTTAGGTCTTTGGTCTCTAAGAAGATGTAAGTATTGTAAAGCGTCAATGGTGCCCTCCCTTGACGCCATTCTTAGACAAATATCGCACAAGAGAATGGTACCAGTTCGACCCACGCCGGCACTGCAGTGCACCAGAATTGGGCATTTGGTGCTCAGAGGTATTTGGAGTATTTTTCGTAAAAATGGCACTAAGCTTTGAGGGTAAAGAGGCACACTGTGGTCCGGCCAAGAAGAGAAATGAAATTGTTGCACCTAAATTGAAAAGATGTAGTGAATCATGAAAATGTAGGATACCATACTTTTCGAGATTCCCCTTTGTGGGTCACAGTGAAGATCCGGTGCTCGTAATCGGAAAAGACGTTATGGTCAAGGTGCTGGACTGTAATTTCTCCGAATTCGAGGGTTTCGTTAATGTCAGGCCAGTACTTTTCCACTTTTTTCTTAAAGGAGCCATATTATTTAATATTAAGAATACTTGATTTTTTTTCATGTTAATTTTACCTTGCCTCCTTCATAAATATTTGCCAAATTCGCAATGTTCCTCACATTTTCCTGCCAAACCATCCTCCAGAAATCGACTAGAGTGGCAAGTTTGGGTCCTTGAGTGGCGATATATGCTCTATTAATTTTATATCCCTGCAAATATTTGTAAATTATTCGTGAGTAAATGAATGTGAGATGGTTACGTCAATATAATTTGCATTGATGTAATCAGAGTAGGGATGTCCTTCGATCTCCTCTAGAACGACTCTACTATGGTCGTCTGCAAAATTAATATTTATTATTAAACCTTTGACACAATACCTGCAACTTACAGGCGATTAGATTGTTGTATCGATTTTTTGATTTATTTTCTTTCAGTACTCCGTAATTCCATGGTTTCGTTTGGCCACGTGGGAAGATCTTAAATGGTCATTATCACATAGCATATTAAATTTTATATTACTATTGGTTCTTACAGCATGTTGGCGATCAAGTTCTCCAGTTTTGATCGACTCTCTTACATATGCTTCAAATTCGGTGATTCTTATAGGTTTTGAGTAAGTCTTTGTTGTTGAAGTTATCCTTGGCTTCTATGAATCAGAATTTAAAATTAGGAGACTGATTGATGAAAACTTACTGGTTGTATTTTTGGTACCTTTTTCGCTACCTGAATATGAGTGTTTGTTCTGTCTACGTGTGACAGCGGCACTTCTTCATCCTGATTGTTTAGAACTTCCGTGACTAAAATAAAAAAAATATATAATTTGTAGAAGCATAAATTTCCATATTTAATATTACACGTGTTTGTTCTATTAAACAAGCTCTTTTTGAGTTTGTTAAGATCATGTCGTTTTCTGAAAATTAAAGGCTGGTAAAAATATTGTAAATTTAGCTAATAGTTAACACTTACAGATAAAGAACTGTTATCAAAGGGATTAGAAGGAGCAGGCCTAAAAGGCCCAAAAGGCTTGAATCAGAAACAGCAGGTGGAGCATCTCCTTGAGTGTTAATGAGGAATGAGAAAACATTTGCTCTAGCCTCGTTCTCAAAATGGTTTTTCACGATAATCGTAACATTGTAGGAAGTACCTGGATCTAACGGAAGATCATCGTCTTTGGCACAACCGCTAGATTTGGTTTCACCTTCTCCTAAAACTATGATTAATTTTTCAACTTCATATGATACGTCACACATTGAGACAACTTTTAAATTATTTAATTGAAAATCTTCTAATTCTTTGTAAGATTCGGTATTGCTGCGTCGGTCCGACCTTAAAACAAATATTCTAAATCCGTTACTGTTTCCATTTGGTCTTTTGAATGAAAGCGGAATTGTAATTGTTTCATTTGAAGTTTCTGGTTGAATTTCGGAGGATAATCTTGGAATGTCAGGTGGACTTCTGCTTATAAGACTTGTTGAAACACCATTGTTAGCAGATACACTAACATTGTATGTAGTCGTGGACGAAAAATTTGTGGCATTAATCTATAATAAAAATTGTTTTGAAATTAGGTTACTTTGTTACTCAAGAAGATTTGGTTACCTCCGTGTAGTAAGTTAAATTGTAGGTTTCCATTGTAACTTTTAATGTTTTATAAATTCTTTCAGGTGAGTATTTAGATTTTATTATAATGTCAAATTGCTTAATATCTCCGTTACTTATATTTGGATGCTTCCATTGTAGTTGTAAGGTATTTTGTTGAGTCCATAGAATTTTTACGTCGTAGGGAGGGCCCGACTTTTCTGAAATTTTTTATTCTACCTTATAACTTGTACCTATAAGTTTACAACAGGTTACCTATATTTGTATTTCCCCCAATGGTTACGTCTTTACCAAATTTGTCTACTTTTTCATTTTTTGCAGATATCTGAAATTTGAACTTATATATGACTTGCGCTTAAAAATAACTTACATACTTGAATGGTATACGAACTGTAACCTTCTAGGCTAGATAGTGTGGCACAGTGGAGTTCAGGCCATAATTTGCAGGGCACTATTTCAACAATGTTGTCTACTTTTTGGTATTTATAGTTGTAGTGTATAATTTTATATTTTTCCAAAATACCGTTTGGTGGATAAGGTGGAGTCCATCTTACCGATATTGACGATAAATTCTTTGTATAAATTGAGGCATCTCGCACTTTCAAAGGTTCTGTTGTGAGAAAGTTAAAGTTAAAGTACATTATTGACCTCAAAAGAGTAAAAAAAAAATGTAAATTACCTGAAGGTTCTGTCCTGAAGTATTCCTTCTTTACCTCACTACAAACTGTGTTGTTTCTACAAAATTTAATTTCTAAGCTGTAGTTTGAAAACGGTTGTAACCGATTTAATCTAAGCATTAACAGTTCATCTAAACTTCTCTTCTGCATTTTGGAACCTTTGTCTGAACACCATGTGCTAAGACAGGTTGTAGTCATGATCATTTCTAAAGGCCCGCGAGATGTTTCGCAGTCAATTTGAGAGAGATTTATTTTGGCCCCTATATTGCTCGGTGTAATAGATAAAAGTGTCGGAATTTCTCCTTTTTCAATTTCATGTGAAGGATGCGTTTGAGCCAACTTTGTAACTGGCGATCCTTTAAATTTCCTGTTTTCGGCGAAAACATTAAAAATATATGTTGAATATGGTTTCAAGTCGGAGATGGTGATAAATGCGGTAGTGGTACTTTTGGTGTTCTTTTCCGTAAGCAACATCTGCTTGCAGTTTATTATGTTTTTTTGCTAAGGAATTGTGTTATTGTTGTTGTTATCGTTAAAGTGTGATTTACCTGGTATTCAACTGTATAGTGTTTAAATTGCCCATTGATTTTCTCGGGTTCATTCCAATTTAACTCAACTGACGTGCTTGATAATGAGTTTAGAGTAAGAGTCCGCACTTCAGTAGGCTCTAAAAGGTAAAGATAAAATACCGTATGTGTGTGGTGGTGAAATAATCTTTACCTCCTTCTTCAGTTACGAACTTTTTTTTAAAACTTTTTTCCTTTTTTTTGAATACTAGAGTGTATTCCGTGAATGGAGTCAAGTTGTGGAAAGTGCCATTACTATCCTGATTTCCATTTTGTTGTATCTCGTATAATGAAATGGAGTATTTTTTACAGTTGTTGTACGACTTCTAAAAATAATTTCATTTTTTTTTATGTTAGCCGTCAGATGTTGCCGTATGATTAAAATGATTATTCAACAACTTTTATTTTACAACTCATATGACGCGATTTGCGAACCTCGTTACTCCACTAGTGCCATATGACACTAGACAATTGTTTTGTTTTTGATAGGTATTTTATTTTTCTCTTCTTTTAAGGGTTTAATTCGCATTCCTTTTAGTTTAATGAAACGTTTAAGAATCTCCCTGTATAATAACTCAATGATTTGAACAACCATAGTACCTGTTTAAATGATACGTGTACTGTAGTATTAGTTGGTGTGATATTTACATCTTCTTGAGAAATCTCTAAAAAATACAAAGAGGGCTTATTTTTTCTAACACAAAATCTTTTTTACCTAAACACTTGGTTGTGAAATTCGAATATTTAAGGTGTTCTCCGAGTTGCCATTTCTCATCAGCAACGATGACACCTCTAACCAAGTATTGTGTTTCTGGCTCAAGATTTTTGATTTGAAAAAGGGCCGATTTATTCCAGGCTTCGAACACGGTAGTGTTGGTCCAGTCGTTTGCGGAATCATCTGCCTTCTAAAAGTATAAAAAATAATAAAAGGATTTTATGATGAAATTGAAAGACTTTATATTGAATTGTATAACGTTGAAGCTGAGAACCAACTATGTTGTTTTCAATTTTAAAATCTATAATGGAAACGGTAGCTTCTGTATATAACACAGTCCGTATCTGCGGTGGTGCTGTAAAAAAAATTGACGGGGCTGCAATGTAATAGTTAAAACTAAACAACTCAATTTTTTTTTTTAAATCATACGGATGTCGCACTTGGGGCCCGAATATCCTTCTAGGCATTCAGAGGACGAACACGTGCCATCAACATTGTCGCAATTATAATAACATTTCCCACATTTTTGTTGACATCCATGACCATAGCTACCCGATTGACATTCTAAAATGTAATGATAATTATATCTGTATGGTGCATATTTTGATTATATACTGTAGTTGCATTGGTCATTATAGTATCCAGCAGAACATACACAACCGTTAGTACTACAAATGATTATTCTATTGCAATCGTAAAAATGTGCTTTACACGGCATACAAAAGTTTCCAATTGTATTTTCGGAACATTTATTTTCTGCTTTAGAAGTTATTTTCTTTTCATCAATATGAACAACGTCCGAGCCTGATAACAGTTGGCAGCCAGCCTCTTCAGTTAGAGCAAGGGATCTAAATTCTGTAATAGAATTTGGCACTTGTATATCTTACCAAATATATTATACGACCTTACCTTCTTTTTGACACAACCTAATTTTATCTAAGGCCCAATAAAAATCTCCACTTGTGCCTTCGGTGGATACGTTTAACCACACTTGACTTACAGATACGTTGTTAGTGATAAATTTTATCTGGTTCCAGCCGGAGTGCTAAAATGTATTTTGATTTTGAAAACATTTAGTTTTACTTGTATTTGTAGTTTTCAGTTTGTTACTTTTTGAAAAGGAAAAAAAAATACATTAATCTTATTAATAGTATTACTAACGAATGTAGTTTAGATTAGAGCAGTACTGGATTAGAGTATCCGGTCAATTTTTAGTTTTTAAATATATTATGTAGTAATATGTATACCGGGTGTTATGGATATGGATAATAGTTATTTACGTAAAGAGGGCCGAAAGAAAGAGTTTACGCCACTGCCGGTCGAAGTACGTTTTCCCCCAATATATATTTTTTTAATTTACAAATTTCAAAAAATCGCTCAAACAATGTACATTTCTGCCCTCCGTTGAATGTAACTTTTTTATTTTTAAAGATCTTCCGTTGAAATTTTGTGGGCGTGTTGATAAAATATAGATCTTTGCAGCTATTTTGTGAAATTTTTAAATTAAAAAAAATACATTGCGGGAAAATGTACTTCCACCGGCAGAAACGTACATGCCGCAGGAGAACCCTCTTAATTCGTCCGAGGGCGTAAACGGTCTTTCGGCCAGAGGTACGTACAACGTTTTACGCACAATTAATAGTTATAATTATGATAAATAAATGTTCATTTCTTTTGTGATAATTTTGCGGGCTTTTTCATTAGGGGCTTTTACTTTACGGGCTTTTTCTTTACGGACCTTTTGTTTACGGGCTTTTTCTTTACGGGCCTTTTCTTCACGGGTTTTACTTTACGGGTGTAATGTTCCATTTTCAGTCATGGTAACCAAGATGTAAACATTTTCAAAAGTTGTTATTTTTCGACTGACCAAATTTATATTACTGAGACGGCAGCGCGTCGGCACCGGAAGCGAATGATGTCATGATGATGTCACCACGTATGGTAACGTAATTAATCTGGAACAGTCCACATGAAAACGTCTGGGAATAATTGTTCACATAGGATGCTCTCATGAGTATAGAAGACTCTGTGGCGGTGATCTCATACTATACCACGCTCGTACAAGAGAATGATCTCATTCTTCGGGAATAATCCTTTGCGCCGGAAACATGATCTCATGATTCCGAGAATAGAAGAAATCGAGAACGCCAGGAGCGGTATAAAAAGGAATCAAACGACGGAGTAAGTCAGTCGATTGGTAGCATCGTCAACAAGTGGCCAGCGCGTATTATTGTGAAAGTTTGTACATATTGAAAAGTCTTTTTAATAAAAGTTCGTAGCTACGGTGTGCACCAGAATTTTCTTTAAATCCTCGAACCCGCCCGGCTCAGGCAACGTTACATTGGTGTCAGAAGTGGAATTTAAAGAAGCGGACATAAAAAAAAGAAGAAAAGAAGAAAAATCGAACTAACCGGTACGTGACGCATGTCAAAGCAACCTTCTGGAAGAGTCACGAGAAGTAAAACCATGGAGGCTCTACAAGAACAAATGGCCGTTCTTCTGGAACAATTAGAAAAAAGACGACAGGAAGAAAGAAAAAAACAAATGGCACTTCTAGTACAACTAGAGAAGCGACGACAAGAAGAAAAACAAGAACAAGAAAAGAGACGACAAGAAGAAAAAGAAGAACAAGAAAAGAGACGACAAGAAGAAAAAGAAGAGGAAGAAAAGAGACGACAAGATGAAAAAGAAAAGCAAGAAAAAAGACGACAAGAAGAAAAAAAAGAACAAATGAAACTTCTGGAACAACTTCACGCAGAAAAGGAAGAACAAGAAAATCGACGACAAGAGGAACAGAAGAGAATTTTCGAACAGCTCGACATTTTGCAAAACACCTTTAGAGAAAACGTGGAAGAGAAGTGTTCAATAGCTCGTTCTCGTCAACGGACGATCGTACCCAACTCTTCTCTTTCGACGCAATTTTAAATACATAGTACGGAGTAAGAGAACCAAAACATGTACTCTTTATTTTCTACAATACTGACATTATTTTTAATTTTTTGTGACAGCAGCCAACCACGTTGAACATAAATAAACAGATATTCAAAAAACAAAGAAAATAAATCCGGAGTTAAGTCAAATGTCTTAACATACCGGCCGCCTTGACAAGTGCTTTCAAGGACTTTCAACAAAACAAGTTTAAATGTCTTCCTCAGGTAACATACCAACTTTTGTAACCGAGCGTTTCAGAATAGTGTTTCCAACGCGAACTTACACTACATGAATCCCATTGTCCACTCCTCGGATCACCCTGGTGACTCGTCCCAATCTCCACCGCAAGGGAGAAACATTGTCTTCGTGCAACAGTACTAGCATTCCTTCCTTTAGCAGGTTGGAGGAATTCTCCTTCCATTTGGTACGAACTTGCAGATTGGATAGATACTCCAGTTCCCACCTTTTCCAAAACTGTTGCACAAGTTGCTGAAGAAACTGATAATGTTTCAGTCTATTTTGCGGAACCTCGATTACCGATTTCTCAGGTAGAGCCGTTAACGATTTGCCGATTAAGAAGTGAGCTGGGGTTAACGGATTTGGGTCAGTTGGGTCGGACGAGAGAGGACTTAGCGGGCGGGAATTTAAGATTGCTTCTACCTGCACAAGAACAGTGTAATAATCTTCATACGTCAACCGAACTTCCCGAAGAACTCGTTTCAGATGGAATTTAGTCATTTTAATTGCAGATTCCCACAACCCACCAAAATTTGGTCTTCGAGGAGGAATAAAGTGCCACTCAATTAAATCTTTGCTTAATAATCGCGATATTTCATTTCCTTGAGGATTGAAAAAGTCAAACAGATTTCTTAGATTATTATCGGCTCCAACGAACGTTGTACCATTGTCTGAATACAGACTAGAGGGTTTACCTCGCCGTGATATAAATCTTCTTAGAGTTGCCAAAAATGCTTCAGTCGTTAACTCCGTTAATAACTCCAAATGCACTGCTTTGGTACTCATACAAATAAAGAGGCAAATATACGCCTTGATAGTTTTATAGCCTCTTGTTTTTCTATCCTTTAGTAGTATCGGACCAGCGAAATCGATGCCGGTATTATAAAATGGTACAATAAATGCGGTCATTCTACAATTAGGTAAGTTGCCCATGATGTACCGACTCGCCTGAGGCTTTACCCGAAAACACGGTTTACACAATTTTACTACTCGCTTTGCTGTGGCGCGACCTCCAATAGGCCAATAGCTTTCCCTTATTGAATACAGTAACTGTTGGGGCCCCCAATGAAGCAAGCGCTCATGTTCACCCTTCATCAATAACAAAGTGAGTTTATGTTTTGCGCTCAAAATTACTGGATGAACCTTATCGAAACTGTACAGTGACCTTTTTAACCGGCCGCCAACACGCATTACACCGTTTTCATCCAAGAACGGATTCAAATTCAAAATTGAGTTCGATTTTTTCAACTGAGCACCCCTCTCTAACAAATGATATTCTGAAGCAAAACATTCCTTTTGCATTATCTTCAGTAACCTTTCGCGAGCAAATACGATTTCTTTAACCGTTAAATTCGGTAATCAGCATCTCACTTCGCGTTTTGACCTCCTGTTTTTTAAAAAACGCAAACATAATGCCGTGATTCGCACCAACTTGTATAAACATGAAAACTTATCAAAAACATCTGACTCTGTTAGTTCCGTTTGTAACAAAACTACCTGCTTCTGTTCTGGTAAATTATTATTTTCCATCGGAGTTTCAATGAACTTAAAGTCAACATCCCGAAGCCATTCGGGCGCACGCCACCATAACTCCGACTTCGAAACCTCACTGATACTAGCGCCCCTAGACACGTAGTCCGGAGGATTATCCTTAGAGCGTACATGTCTCCACGCGGCCTTGTCCGAGAGAGACTGCACTTCGCATACTCTGTTAGCGACGAACGTCTTAAACCGACATGGATCTCCTTTTATCCAACCTAGAGCTACGGTGGAATCCGACCAGTAAAAGAATTCACCAACCAACAAGGTAATTGATGCCTTTACTTTTTGAATCAGATTGACCAAAAGTACGCACGCGCACAATTCCAGTCTAGGTAACGTTACCTTCTTGATTGGTGCTACCTTACCTTTTGCGTATAACAGCCGAACACATATAGCACCTTGCTCATTTATGGATTTGAGATAAACACACGCACCGTATGCGACCTCCGAACTATCAGCAAACCCATGAATCTCGATTCGGACGGAATGGTTGGTTACGACATGTCGAGGTACCTGAATTTTCCCTACTGATTTTAATTCTGAAGTAAACCGCAACCACTTATTTGCAATTTGTTTGGGTACTGTATCATCCCATGATAATTCCAAACGCCATAGATCTTGAATAATTAATTTAGCGACAAGTATTATCGGACTTAATAACCCTAGTGGGTCGAATAGTTGCGCGATGGAAGATAATATTGAACGTTTAGAAATGTTATCAGTCAGTTCAGGAACAGTTACGTCATACTGAAATACATCCGCGTCAGCATTCCACATTACACCGAGCGTTCGATTTTCTGCAGTATCACTCAATTTGACAAGCTTAGCTTCGGTATTGCAGTGAACTTTAAACGCGTTTAGTATTTCCCGATCGTTTGAAAGCCATTTTCTCAACTCAAACCCCCCGTCTTTCAAGATAATTGAAATTTGTTCTTGAAGCTTGAGCAACTCCCTGGAAGAGTCGGCTCCGAACAAGAGATCGTCAACATAGAAATTCTCCCTTATGATTTTACTCGCCTCCGGCATCGTGGTTTCTGCCTCGTCGGCCAGTTGAAACAAACATTTGATTGCAAGATATGGTGAAGAACTGCACCCGTAGGTAACCGTTTGGAGTTCGAACACCTTCAACTCTTCGCGTGGTGCTTCGCGCCAAACAATTCTTTGAAAGCAACACTCTGTGGGATCGATTAGCACTTGCCTATACACTTTTGATATATCAGCCGTCGCAACAAATTGAAATTGAGGAAATGACAATAAAATAGTAAACAACTCGTTCTGAATAGTTGGTCCGGTGTGTTGTACGTCGTTTAGTGACAATCCAGTCTTTGTCTTCATGGACGCATCAAATACAATCCTACACTGTGTTGTCAGACTAGTACTTTTAATGACTGGATGATGCGGTAGATAGTAATCCAAACCGGACAGCAATTCCTCTTGGGATGTTAATTCGCGCATGTGGCCTAACTGCTCGTATTCCCTCATAAACTGAACGTAGTCCCCTTTCAATTCGGGCGACGATGCCAAACGTTTTTCCGTTTTATAAAATCGAGTGTTTTGATTCTCCCAATTTTTCAACGTTGTCCTTCAAGGGTATTTTCACTATAAATCGCCCTGACACATCCCGTTTAACCGTACCAGCATAATACTGTTCACAGTATAATTCTTGTTCAGAGAACTTTGACGCTCTAAAATTACACTCTTCTAACTGCCAAAATTTTGTTAATTCTTTGTCCTCGACTGATTCGGGTGTTACAGAAGAGTAATTTACAAGCAGACTAGTTTGAATGGCCAAATTTACACTTCCGCCTATTATGAAACCTAATTTTGTATCCTGGAGCCGTAATTTATCATGGTTTAGTTTCACTTGTTTTGGTAATAATACTTCCCAAAAGACATTCGCCGCTAAAAGTATATCAACCGCTCTAGTTTCATTGAACTTAGGATCCGCCAAAGTAAACTAGGAATACCCCAATGTGACGTATCTACCAAAGATGATGGTATCTCTCCTGTGATTGGCGGAATTACAACACAAGTCAATCTTCTGGAATAATTTCCCAAGACCGACTGAACGACAAGATTGACTGCTTCTGTAACATTTCTGGTATTATCTCCGATTCCCGAAATGGAACGTTTTATTTTGAACTTGTTCAGTTTTAACATGTCTACAGCCATCTCAGTAATGAAAGAAATCTGACTTCCACTATCAAGCAAGGCCCGTAATAAAAGAAACCTACCTCCCGTATCTTTAATTCGAATCATTGCTGTTGACAGAAGCACCTGGTCATTAGAACGCAATTGAGTACTCGCGGTGTTAACGCTGAAGTTCGAGGACGCCTGTACTTCGTCCGTAGCAATGATGGCTGAGTTCACTTCACCGCTAGAAACTTCACTTTTCACACCTTGTCTTGTATTCAAATGAAGTAAAGAATTGTGAAATTTACGGCACAATCTGCAAGGTGGTTGTTTACATTCCTGTGCAAAATGGTTTGGTCTCGGACAGTTCAAACACAATTTTAGAGACTTCACCTTTTCTATTCTCTCTTGGGGGCATAAATTCAACAACTTTTCGCATTTATAAACCGAATGTGCGGCTACTGGCAAGTTGAGATCCACCCCGATGACAAAGAGAAGACAGCGTTCTCGACTGGAAGCGGTCTCTAGCAGTTTAACGTCATGCCATTTGGACTCTGCAACGCTCCAGCCACTTTTGAGAGGTTGATGGAACTGGTTCTGCTAGGGCTGACATGGAAAACCTACTTGGTGTACCTCGATGACGTCATGGTAGTTGGAAGAACGTTCGAAGAACATTTGAAAAATTTGGAAAAGATCTTCAGCCGCCTGCGGAATGCCAACTTTTAGCTCAACCTGAAGAAATGCCGATTGTTCCAGACAGAAGTGAAGTTCTTGGACCATGTGGTTTCGTCCAGCGGAGTACAAACAGATCCGGACAAGATCGCGGCCGTCCGCGAGTGGCCACGACCAAGGGATAAGCACCAACTGAGAAGCTTCTTGGGCCTCTGTACCTACTATCGCAGATTTGTCAAAGAGTTTGCTGACATTGCCAAGCCTCTGCACATACTCACAGAAGACAAAACCCCATTTATCTGGAATAACGAAAGCGATGCAGCGTTTAGAACTTTGAAGATCTCGCTGTGCACGGGTCCTATTCTGTCTTACCCGAAAGTAAAGGGGCGGTATGTCCTGGATACAGACGCCAGTAACAACGGTATTGGGGCAGTCCTTTCGCAGGTGCAGGAAGGCAAAGAAAAAGTCATCGAATACAAGGTGCTAAGTATCTAACCCGAAAAGAAACTACTGCGTTACGAGGAAGGATTATAACACTTCAAAATCCGAACGGATCATGCTGCGTTGAGGTGGCTGTTAAGCCTTAAGGATCCAGAAGGACAGACAGCCAGATGGTTGGAGAGGCTGCAGCAGTATGATTTTGAAATCGAACACCGACCAGGCAGATCACACCAGAACCGTTTCCTACCACTCATTCGAAAAACAAGTACATCATGGTGGTCATCGACTACTTTAGCAAGTGGCCGGAAGCCTATGCCCTACCCAATCAAGAAGCTGTGACGGTTGGTAGAAAATTGGATTTGCCGCTACGGACTTCCACTGGAAATGCACTCAGACCAGGGGCGGAACTTTGAATCTGGAGTGTTCTAGGGCGTCTGCGAACTATTGGGCGTGCGGAAGACAAGGACGACACCCCTGCATCCTCACTCGGATGGAATGGTCGAGCGTTTCAACAAGACCATGGAGCAACACTTGTCCAATGTGGTCGATCAACATCAGCGGGACTGGGACCGGCGTCTATCTTTGTTTTTGCTGGCGTACAGAGCGGCAATTCACGACACGACCAACCAGACACCGGCGAAGATCCTGTTTGGACGGGAAATGCGTCTATCATGCGATCTGGCTTTCGGATCACCGGGACAAGAGCGGAAGGACGTGGGAAACTACGTAGACGAACTACAGGAAGCCATGTTCAGAGTACACGAACTAACGCGCAGTCACATTCGCGTGGCGAGCGACCGGATGAAGACGCGTTACGATCTGAAGGTGAATTCGGCAGGATTCAGTGATGGAGATCTGGTATGGTTGTTCAACCCTCGGCGAAAGAAAAGTCGCTGTCCGAAGTTACAACCCAGTTGGGAAGGCCCGTACACGGTTGTAAAGAGGATCAACGACGTAGTGTACCGGATTCAACGCAATTCCCTAGCCAAGATGAAGGTGGTTCACCTGGATCGTTTGGCACCCTATTCCGGGACAAATCAACAGGATTGAAGTAGATTCGAACAATCATTAAAAGGGGGCAGTGAGACGGCAGCGCAACGGCACCGGAAACGAATGATGTCATGATGATGTCACCACGAATGGTAACGTAATTAATCTGGAACAGTCCACATGAGAACGTCTGGGAATAATTGTTCACATAGGATGCTCTCATGAGTCTAGAAGACTCTGTGACGGTGATCTCATACTATACCACGCTCGTACAAGAGAATGATCTCATTCTTCGGGAATAATCCATTGCGCCAAAAACATGATCTTATGAATTCCGGGAATAGAAGGAATCGAGAAACCCAGGAGCGGTATAAGAAGGAATCAAACGACGGAGCAAGTCAGTCGATTGGTAGCATCGTGAACAAGTGGTCAGCGCGTATTATTGTGAAAGTTTGTACATAGTGAAAAGTCTTTTTAATAAAAGTTAGTAGCTACGGTGTGCACCAGAATTTTCTTTAAATCCTCGAACCCGCCCGGCTCAGGCAACGTTACAATACATTTTTTAACAAGGTATTTAAATAAAAAAGGAAATTAAATAGATTGCAATTATGTACTTACTTATTATAACGCCTGAAAAAAATGCTTATAATGTCGCCAGTTATTTGCATACGCTGGGTCAGTTCTTACGTTGTTAACTGACATTGCAAAACCAAACGTACAAAAATTGGCCAAGTAGTTATGCCGACAGCGGGCAGATCAGAACTGATTGTTTACATACCGAAGGTCCTTTTTTTGCGACAAACACGCTCGATAAGTTTTTATTACTAAGATTTTCTCGGTCAAAGTGAACGTGAGTAATGTTTGTGAACGACTCGTGAAAATAAAAATATGCAAAGCAATTTTCAGTCTTAATTTTAAAAATTGATATTTATATAGACATTTACTATATGTATATAATTTTACTTACATTCGGTTCGAAAGTTTGTTCAGAGATTATTATATTTTGAATTGTAAGTGATAGTCGAATTTTGCAAGAACGACACATCGAGATGTACATAGAAATGCATACTGACTTATCTAAAACATCTATTCCTGGTCCTAAATTGACGTTTGTCCCTGCTTCACGTGTGTATAAAAATTCAACTAAAAAGTTGCTTAAATATAAATGAATAACTTAATATTAATAATGCTTACAATCGTGTACTTTCCATAAACCGTTTACCCTTTTGCTGTGAAATATCATATCAGTAACTGCTATTGGATCTTCCGTATCTTCCCATTTAAGAATAACAATTTCTTTCTGATCAATAAGTGCGCTAAAAGTTAACAATGTATTCTTCTTTGACAAAATAAAATGGGACCAAAAACGGTTAGTCATGTACGCAGGAGGGTGCTGAAATTGAATTTATAATAATTGTTCTAACGACATGAATATTTTGAGGTAGTACTGTGGTGTTAACTCTTCTAGAATTGCAAGGTTCATCTGGATATACATTGTTCAAAGTTGGTATTTGATTCTTTCGGCATTTTCTTATTGAACTTGCTTTACCTTTAAACGCCTGCAGCATCAACCAGTAGCAATTGGATGTAGACGGAAATTTTCCATCGCAAAGGAAAATATGAGCTTCATAGTGAATTCGAATAGACAAAGGTATTTCAAAATTAGTTTCTGCTATACTTAAAACGTGCTTGTAGTCTAATTCGTTTCTTTCTTCGGTTTTAATCACCATCAGGTCTAAAATGAGACCTTAGTTTAATTTCAATTAAAAATATTTTTAATACCTTCCCATCTTTCGTCTAAAATTGGTTCATTCAAACGAGACTGCAATGACTTTTTGAGAATCCAAGGTTCTTTGATAAAGTATTGTTTTTTTTGTTGAAAATTTTTAATGCCATAGTTAAAAGAATTTTTTTTTGGCGTTGGTATATAATTTGACACTGTAAATAACGTATTTTATACAATCTAAACTTAACAAGTGCTGAAGTAATATTAGAAAAACAAATTAATTAATTAATTTCTTTTTGAAATCCATAATATTAGTTTTATTCATACCCGCTTGAAATTTTTCTACGATATCTTCAACAACCCAAGACAGAGCATATGAAGTATTCGTTACGCAGACGTAATTACCATTACCATACTGTTTGGACAAGAAGAAGCTTCCTTGAATATCGGACATTGCAAAACAGATCCACAAAAAAGCACAAATTTCAACTTTACCACACATTTTTACTGATTCACTGAGAGTTTACCACTTTGCATGAAATGTATTCCTCGCCAGAATTACGTTTATAACTGTGATATGAGGTTTCCCGGTTGACACATATCCTGGTAAAATGATAACAGAAACGAGGAACACTGTACTAGTAAGAAATAAAAAGTTTGTGCAAAATATAGTTGTAAAAAATGTAGTATGTAAAATTTTGACGTTCGAAGTATTGGATGTACGTATTTATTATTTATGAAGACTGTATAATTTATGTTTTTTTTAGGTGCTTATTATTATTTATTATCTGTGATTTTATGATGAAGATTGAATAAATTGGGCACGTACAATTTAAGAATTCCCAACAGGTTTATTTCCGAATGAAACAACTGAAAACATTACGGGATTCAAGTAAAAATTCCCATTTGAATAGGAAAAAAAAATCATTTCAAGAAATTATAAAAACAAATTGTTGGCTAAAATAGGGACACATGTTGTTGCGATAAAAACCAGTCAATCTAAACTTATTATATGTACAGATCTAAACAGATCTAAAAAATGTTCACAAAATTAATTTGGTTTTGATGTAGGACACGTTTTCGCATATATCGTGCGTTCAACAGAAAACGACGTCAAGTGAGCCATGGATTGCATCTGACCACGCACCTGACCGACAGAGATGAAATACAATCCATGATGACCCACTTGACGTAGTTTTTTGTTGAACGCACGATACCTCTAGGTTAGTCTAAAATTTATTTTAGATATTAAATTGTAGGCTTTAGGGCTACGTCGATTTGTAAAAAAAGTTGTCGTTAAAGGTATTTTTCACTCCATTCATTCCAAAAGTTGTCCCGTTTTTTTGACGTCTGCTGTACATCAAGTCGATGCTTTTGATAATATAATCATAACGAGTGAGCAACAAAATTCGTGATCGTAGGAGGCTCTGAATCCAAAATTTTGAGTCGATTCTTGATCGATACGATTGTGTAAAAAATTTGTGACAGTCAGAGCACCGATGTACGTTTAGGCAACTGCGATCACAAATTTTGTTGCTCACTCGTTATTTAGAGCTTAGTTAAAAATTACTTAGTCCGGGCTTAGACCATGTTTTGTTTGAATTAGGATTAAAAAAAGGATCAGTGGTGATATATGGCATGGCTTCTCCTCAAAAGTGGGCGAAATGTCAAGAATTCTCACAAGATAGGTCAAAACACGGGCTCAGTAATTTTATTGTAACGTAGCCTGAACCGGGCGGGTTCGAGGATTTAAAGAAATATTCTGGTGCACACCGTAGGTACAAACTTTTATTAAAAATACTACTAAGGCTAACTTTTCACTATGTACAGACTTTCACAATATCACGCGCTGATCACTTGTTCACGATGCTACCAATCGACTGAGTTGCTCCGTCGTTTGATCCCTTCTTATACCGCTCCCGGCGTTCTCGATATCTTCTATTCCCGGAATCATGAAATCATGTTTTCGGGGCAATGGATTATTCCAGAAGAATGAGCGTGGTATAGTATGAGATCACCGCCAAAGGGTCTTCTAGACTCATGAGAGCATTCCATGTGAACAATTATTCCCAGTTGTTCTCATGTGGACTGTTCCAGATTAATAACGTTACTATACGTGGTGAGATCATCATGACATCATTCGCTTCCGGTGCCGTCGCGCTGCCGTCTCACTGACCCCCTTTTAAAGATTGTTCAACCCGAACAATCTACTTCAATCCTGTTGATTTGTCCCGGAGTAGGGTGCCAAACGATCCAGGTGAACCACCTTCATCTTGGCTCGGGGATTGCGTTGAATCCGGTACACTACGTCGTTGATCCTCTTTACAAGCGTGTACGGGCCTTCCCAACTGGGCTGTAACTTCGGGCAGCGACCTTTTTTTCGCCGAGGATTGAACAACCATACCAGGTCTCCATCACTGAATCCTGCCGAATTTACCTTCAGATCGTAACGCGTCTTCATCCGGTCGCTCGCCACGCCAATGTGTTAGTTCGTGTATACTGGACATGGCTTCCTGTAGTTCGTCTACGTAGTTTCCCACGTCCTTCCGCTCTTGTCCCGGTGATCCGAAAGCCAGATCGCATGGTAGACGCATTTCCCGTCCAAACAGGATCTTCGCCAGTGTCTGGTTGGTCGTGTCGTGAATTGCCGCTCTGTACGCCAGCAAAAACAAAGGTAGACGCCGGTCCCAGTCCCGCTGATGTTGATCGACCACCTTGGACAAGTGTTGCTCCACGGTCTTGTTGAAACGCTCGACCATTCCATCCGACTGAGGATGCAGGGGTGTCGTCCTTGTCTTTCGCACGCCCAATAGTTCGCAGACGCCCTGGAACACTCCAGATTCAAAGTTCCGCCTCTGGTCCGAGTGCATTCCAGTGGAAGTCCGTAGCGGCAAATCCAATTTTCTACCAACGCCCTGGCTACCGTTACAGCTTCTTGATTGGGTAGGGCATAGGCTTCCGGCCACTTGCTGATGTAGTCGATGACCACCATGATGTACTTGTTTCCCGAATCAGTGGTAGGAAACGGTCCTGCTACGTCGAAGGCTATACTCTCGAATGGTGCTCCAACGTTGTACTGCTTCATGGCTCCTCGACTACGCGTTTGTGGACCGTTGCTCGCCGCACAAGTGTAACATTTTCGACACCAGCTCTCGACATCGTTTCGAACGTTGACCCAATAGAAGCGTTCACGGACTTTCCCCATGGTCTTATTCACGCCCAGATGTGCGTCGAACACTCCATCGTGGATTTCTTGCAAGACCTCCTTCACGCGACACTTGGGCAAAACCAGTTGCATCGTCACCGACTTTCCGTCTGCACTCTCCCATGCTCGCTTCAGCAGGCCATTTTCCACCTTCAGTGAATCCCATTGGGCCCATAGTGCTTTTAGAGCAAGGCTCTTGTCCGAGATGTCTCGTCATTGTGGTCTCTGATTTCCGTTCTCTTTGCTTTCCAAAATTGCACTAATCTCACTATCTCCAAGTTGTTATGCCCTCATCTCCGCCGTTGTCCACCCATCTTGAGGTTGCAGAACCAATCTTTTCACGCCCTCGAATTCTTTGGATGCCTCTCTCCGATTGCAATGTTTGCAGTCACTCCAGCACGGCCTCCTAGAAAGTGCGTCCGCATTCTGGTGTGATCTGCCTGGTCGGTGTTCGATTTCAAAATTATACTGCTGGAGCCTCTCCAACCATCTGGCTGTCTGTCTTTCTGGATCCTAAAGGCTTAACAGCCACCTCAACGCAGCATGATCCGTTCGGATTTTGAAGTGTTGACCGTACAGGTACTTGTGAAAATGTCCTACTGCATTTACGATTGCCAATAACTACTTCCTCGTAACGCAGTAGTTTCTTTCCGGCTTAGAAAGCACCTTGCTATAGTATTCGATGACCTTTTCTTCGCCTTCCTGTACCTGCGAAAGGGCTGCCCTGATACCGTTGTTACTGGCGTTTGTATCCAGGACATACGGCCCCTTTACACTCTGGTAAGACAGAATAGGACCCGTGCACAGTGAGATCTTCAAAGTTCTAAACGCTGCTTCGCTCTCGTTATTCCAGATAAATGGGGTTTTGTCTTCCGTGAGCCTGTGCAGAGGCTTGGCAATGTCAGCAAACCCTTTGACAAATCTGCGATAGTAGGTACAGAGGCCCAAGAAGCTTCTCAACTGGTGCTTGTCCCTTGGTCGTGGTCACTCGCGGACGGCCGCGATCTTGTCCGGATCTGTTTGTACTCCACTGGGCAAAACCACATGGCCCAAGAACTTCACTTCTGTCTGGAACAATCGGCATTTCTTGGGGTTGAGCTGAAGGTTGGCATTCCGCAGGCGGCTGAAGATCTCTTCCAAATTTTTCAAATGTTCTTCGAAGGTTCTTCCAACTACCATGACGTCATTGAGGTACACCAAGCAGGTTTTCCATGTCAGCCCTAACAGAACCAGTTCCATCAACCTCTCAAAAGTGGCTGGAGCGTTGTAGAGTCCAAATGGCATGACGTTAAACTGGTAGAGACCGCTTCCAGTCGATAACGCCGTCTTCTCTTTGTCATCGGGGTGGATCTCAAGTTGCCAGTAGCCGTTCTTCAAGTCCAGGGTTGAAAACCACTGCGATCCCGACAACATGCTTAGAGTGTCATCAATACGTGGCAGCGGATAGCTGTCTTTTTAGTTACATTGTTTAGCCGTCTGTAGTCAACGCAAAAGTGAGTGGAGCCATCTTTCTTCGTTACCAAAACAACTGGTGACGACCACGAGCTTGAGGAGTCTTCAATTATTCCATCTGCTTTCATTTTGTCCACCATCTCAGCCACCTCTTGGTGTTTTGCGAACGGAAGTTTTCTTGGCGGTTGTCGGATCGGAGCAACATCTCCTGTGTTGATTCTGTGCTGCACCATGTTGGTTCTGCCGGTGCTTCGGTCTTCGGCAGCAAAGATGTCATTCTCCTTGCGGATAAATACCATGGCCTTTTCTAATTGATGGTCCGTAAGGTGTTTCCAGTCTTCTAGGAAGAGCTTCGCTACACTCGTCCCCTAAGCCTCTTTTCTGTTACACTCAACAGGTTGTTCTTCGCTACGGACGACCCGTAGTACAAGATGGTATAGTCCGATCGTCTGTCCTTTCTGTAACACGACTTTCACCTAAATTCGCTACACGGACAGGAATTCGTCCATTGGCCTCAACTAGTGTTCTTGCTACCATGATCTGTGTTTTTTGTGTCACGTCCGGGTTGGTGGTCACGTTCGGTTCTATTATTCCAGTCCGGTATCCCCCAGGGTCTTCTTCCAACTCTGCCAGCACGATCTGTTCCGAGTTCTTCTGTACACGGACCGTTTCGAAGACTATCACTTTCACTTCGTCGGCGGATGGTATCGCAGAGTGCAGGGAGATTTTTTGCCAACTAGCAACATGCGTCACGTACCGGTTGGTTCGATTTTTCTTCTTTTTTTTTTACGTCCGCTTCTTTAAATCCCACTTCTGACACCAATGTAACGTAGCCTGAACCAGGCGGTTTCGAGGATTTAAAGAAATATTCTGGTGCACACCGTAGTTACAAACTTTTATTAAAAAGACTACTAAGGCTAACTTTTCACTATGTACAGACTTTTACAATATCACGCGCTGATCACTTGTTCACGATGCTACCAATCGACTGACTTGCTCCGTCGTTTGATCCCTTCTTATTCCGCTCCCGGCGTTCTCGATTTCTTCTATTCCCGGAATCATGAGATCATGGTTTCGGCGCAATGGATTATTCCAGAAGAATGAGATCATTCTCTTGTACGAGCGTGGTATAGTATGAGATCACCGCCACAGAGTCTTCTAGACTCATGAGAGCATCCCATGTGAACAATTATTCCCAGTTGTTCTCATGTGGACCGTTCCAGATTAATTACGTTACCATCCGTGGTAAGATCATCATGACATCATTCGCTTCCGGTGCCGTCGCGCTGCCGTCTCACTATGATTGACTCCGTCTGTGAAAGCTTTCTTTATTTCTATTACCTTCAGTGTTATAATGTTGAGAATATTTTATTTCGCCTTGTCATCACCGTTGCTAGACATAGATCGGGTTCCTGGGCGACGCCGGCTGGATCGGGGACCTTGGTTGAATATCGCCGATGTGTGTGTTTTTTCTTGGACTGATTCATTACTATTACAATAGCTATCGAAGACGGGTGACTTGTTATATTTTAATCTTAAATAAAAACCTTTTTACATAAACTATTTCCAAAATCAGAAGTGGGATAGTCTCTGCGCAAAAGACGATAGTGTGCCGCCGTTTAATTGTTTTGTGTAACAATGAAAATACGAAGTGTAAGAAAAGTGCCTCAACCGGTTGTTGTTGAAGATGAAGTTCAAGATCAAGAAAAAGTTCCTGTCGAGCCAGTGCCGGCACTAGTGGACAAAGTAACCCTCTTGAAACCGTGGTCGACTCCATGCGCCGCTACATGGATTCAATGGAAAAGGTGGCGTCTAATATGGTCAACAGGTTCGTGAACGACCGTAGAGAAGACAAAATTCAACTGTCAACATTCAAGCCCATTTAAGATGACGTCAGGGATTGGATTTCTGATGTTTAAGAGGCCAAGGAAAAGTATGGAGGGGACGAGTACGAAACTGTTCACAAGATTCCACCATATCTGGAGGGAGAAGCAGCTGAATGGTTTAAAGATTGGAAGGTGTCAGACAGGACATGGTCTAATTTTTTAATTGAACTTAGATGCTCGATTCCTAGACAAATGGATTATGGGATTTAAATTTAAATTATAAATTAGAGTATGCTGTGAAATTTAAATTAGGTTGGCACTACTAACTTTTGACGATTTTATTTAAAATTCGAATGTCAAAATGATCACACGTTATGTAATAAAGTTTCTAACTTTAAACTGCTTAAATGAAAACATGTACTAACCTACCATAATATGCATAATATTGAAGTAGGTTCGTATGTAATAATAAACTTTCTAACTTACGATAAATGTTGACACACCGACACCATACATCTTCGAATATTTAAAAATTTTAGGTTCAATTTCCAAAACGCGATTACATCTGGGACGTCCGAGACACAAACAAGCGGCGGACTTCATTTGCATTACCTAACACTAACATAGAAAAAACATTTTCGTGGAAATTACAATGAATAAATTCTTAGTATTTGCTTAAGAATCGATCACAGTTCATTAAATTTACTATCGACAAATTTTTATTTACCTCGTTCGGCAAAAACTCTCTCACGCGTTCAAGTTTAATTTAGTCATAGGCGGAGGGTGAAATAAGGGGTCAGAAACATCTTCAAAAAAATTGCGGATTTCAGCAAAGTGGTAAATAGAAAAATGTTTATTTTGACGAGTTCTACTTGTGGGTAAATTTTCTGCTAGGACTTCCATAACACCCTGTATACTAATAGATGGATATTATTGCTCCTTTATAAATAAATATTTTGATACAATTTCATCGTATCTTGTTTTTCTTGGTTTTCTTTTAGATTCTCTTGGTCATCGAAATTATTTCTGATGATCTAGGATGAGCGGGATTATACTATCCCTTTTTGTGGCGATGATCACTTAGTTGAGGGAGCTAAGTTTGAGCTTTTTAATCCTTCCACTCACGATGATTTGTAAATAATTTGGTTACCTTCAATTCCTTTCTTTTCCAAATTGTCACATTTTAAACCTTTTCGTCAACATAGCCTATTTACCTATTTATATATATATACCTATAACATACCTATACCATAGTAATTGTTCTTTTTTGGCCCTTCTAGCCTGGCGTAATCCATACCATATTTTGTTTGACACGAGGGGCTATTAACTATGGAATTTGTTGTACATATTGCGAGAATTGAAGGTTAAGAAACACATACCACTCTAATTTTAATGTAAAATTATTATTATTATTAACTAGCTGACCCGACAGACGTTGTGCTGTCCAAATGTCAATAAATCTAGTATTCAAAAGTAAAATGAAATGCATTTTAATTTAGGCTGGAATGCATTTTTCAGATTTTCCTCCAGATCTTACCGGTTTTTATTTTCAATTGAGTTACGTATTTCCATCCCGGGAGAATAATGAACAAAACAAAGAAAATCAACCAGATATGTCGTTCCTATATCGTCAGTTATGATCGAGAGTGCATACAAAAATTATGTTTTTTTTTGCAGTTTGTTCGAATTTTCCGACTTTACAGGACCATAACAAATAAAACAATTTCAAACTTCTTCAATTTGTATTTCCCTAAAAACTTTATTTGAATTATTTCGAATATTAAAAGAAAAGTGGCCGGATCGGTCCAGCCGTTCTCAAGTGATGGGCTTACCAACAAACAGCATTATTTTTCTTATATACATAGATTTAGGCTGGAATGCGTTTCCTCTAGATCGTTAATTTCAAGACATTCAAATATTCCAGTTATTTCCATTCCGGGACTATTACGAACAAAACAAAAAAGAATTACGCATATCCATCGTTCGAATCGTGAGTTATGGTCTTGAATTCATACAAGAATACAACTTTTCCAATTTTTACACTCTACCGCCATCCGGCAGTGGAGATGAGGAGTTCTTGCACGAATTTTAACCGAGCCAGCTGATTGCCATCTCAACGACTGAGATATCTGTTTTATTTTCATCAATTTAATTTAAAGCAATGCGTGAAAAAGGAAAAAATAATAAGTAATACTTTAGATTTTTGTAAAATGTATTGGTTTTTGATTTAAATTTTCGAAGCAGGTATTTCAGACAATTCCTTTAATTTTCCACCAAGCGGTTTGCTGCTATCACTTTCTTGAAAAATTCGGTTGAACTTTTGGGTGCTCTAGGCCTATTGGGATCAGTGAAGTCAACCTGGTAAAGACCAAATTTCGCCCTAAAAGATCGAAACTCAATTATTTTTTTATACAATATGTAAAGCATAACTATTATGTTCTCAGTAATCTGATATCCGTCTGATTGAAGATTTAATTAAACATAGTAGGATGATTTAACTGGAGCAACTTACGTATTGTGTTGTTAAGAATTTTAATTATAGGATTGTCAGCATTATTAGGTATTCGAGACAAAAAATATATACAGGGTCATATTTCTTAAAGACTACCAGTTTTCACTACAATAAAACTATTTGTGTATTTTTTACTTACGCATATCCTCCTTGCCACTCGAAGTCATCCATCAAACTCCATGCTGTGTATCCAGTAACATTAATACCGTCATCCAGAATAGCCTGAAGAATACTGCTCAAATATTCCTAAAATCAGAAAATAAACAAAATTACTTTTAGTAAGTTTAAATTTCTTACCGTATGATAGTGTATTCTATTTTGATCATCCGTTTCTCCAAAATCGTCATATCCATTTTCAGTAATAACAATTTCGGGGTGATCGTAAGTTTTATCAATCCAGTTGAGAAGTCTCCTTGCGCCCCATGGAACAACTTTAAGCCACCCAGCAGCAGAACTCTCCCAACTGTCGTCTTGCCAAGTGGTAACGCTAATGTCTCCAGTATAACTTGGGCTTCCAATTGGCCAGTCGTCATTTCATGTTGCTAACGACGTGGTGTAGATGTTTACAGCAAAGAAGTCGTACGTTCCCTTGATGTAATCAACCTCTTCTGGTGTAAATGCAGGAAGTCTAGATTCGGGGAAACCTTCTTGTCTGCTTCTCTCGGCAATACGGTCAATCATAACTTGAGGATAGTTTCCGTCTGGGTGAAAGATCGCATTCGCGTACCAACCGAACTAAAGTAACTATAGTTTATATATTATTAAATATTTTCCAGACTTACATTGAATTGCATTTTTCTTTCTGCGGCTTCTCAGTCTAGGTCACTATCGCTGACTGGCTCATACCAATCTGTATCGATAACTATCGATACTCTACCATTTTGGGTTGCTCGAAACTCTTCGTCGTAGATATGGAAGGCCAATGCATGAGATTTAAGAACGGTGTAGCCCATCCATATCCCCCTTGACAAGTTTGCTTAGCTTCATTAAAAGTTAACCAGTTTCGAACTCTATCCCCAAATAGAGAAAATGCGGTCCTGGCATAATCTCCAAACTTTTGAACCATGAAATCCGTGTTCGGCCACCCCCCTTGATCTTGGAGTGCTTGCGGAAGATCCCAATGGTAGAGAGTGACATAAGCTTCTATTCCATTTGCTTGAAGAGCATTAAGCAAATTGTTGTAGTAGTCCACACCTGCTTGATTGATCTGATCGACGCTTCCAGTTGGTAAGAGTCTTGACCAAGATATTGAAAAGCGATAATGATTTGCTCCCAGATTTTTTAACAGTTCCACATCATCTAGGTACTTGTGGTAGGAATCACAAGCTATGTCTCCGGATTCTCCGTTGATGATATAGTCTGGATGCTCGTGCGTATAACGGTCCCAGATGCTTTCTCCTTTGCCGTCGCTGTTCCATCCTCCTTCGATTTGGTAGGCCGCCGTTGCGGCACCCCAACTAAAGTTTTCGGGAAATGGTCTGTAATCGGGATCCCCACGTGTGGTGCTGCAAAAGTTAAGTTGTTTAACAAATTAATAAGACGTGGTAGGTATACCCCACAGCAATGCCAATTACTGCAATTAAGAGACTCTGTACTCTCATTGTGACAGTACTTAATTACTGGCGGACTGGAGGACTATGTTTCCTATAAATACTCAAAATTATCGGAATTATAGACGATAACAACAAAAAAAGAGGCAAATATTTAATTAGTGAAGATGATGCTCATGGACGTACTTATAGTTGTAGATTAGGTAAGATAAGAATTATTTTGTTATACTTTCAGTTCATCTCAGGAATTTTTAAGTTGTCTGCAAAATTTTACAAATAAAATTTATGTAATGAATGCCGATCTAAAGAAATACATTCAATTTATTCTAGACAACTCGTATTGAAACAGTTAATACAACTCTGTACGGAATCGATTAAAAAATCATTAATGTTATTTAACCACAGTATTTAGTTAAACCTCGAGTGTGACAATTATGTCAATTGTTAAAAAAAAAACTCGGAAAATTTCACTCGTTGTACTATATTATGTCAAGTCATGTCACGCCACTGGACGCGCAGGTTAAACACGCACCCAGGCTCAACTTACAAAAATTCGTGTCTAGCGTTAAATGACAGTTAAAGGAAACTATTGACTTTTCTTCACCTTTACGTATTAATTACTGCATTGATTTCATAAGTGTCTTCAATTCAAATTCATCAAGCCTTCAAGAAAAAGAACGGATTCACAAGACAATATTAATGAACATTTTCCAAAAGTTTCACGATTTGATGAAAAGAAAAAAACGGTACACGATAAGAAAAGGTATAATGGAAATTTCTTTCACTGGCCGCGGTTCAGCTAAGAAAGTGGAAATCAACTCTTATATACCAATATAAAAATCTCAAGTATAGACGGGTGAAAGAAGTGAATTTCAGTTACAAATTTGAATTTAATTTATACTCTGAAATGATAAAAATTTATTGGGACTACTTGTTTTGAATTAATAAAAAATGTACATATAATATGTCTATGTAATGTAATGGTCCCATTCCGCACGAATACGTGGCTCTTAGTTCTTTAGAATAGAATTAATAATTAAGATAGTTAGCGTTTGACGTCAGTACTGGTCAGGTCGCCAGTCTGGCGCCAATACACCTCTCGACCCTGTATTTTTATGAGTTTACGCTGTTTTAATTGTAAAAGGAACACTTCTTACTACCTGGGACCGACTCTCGGATTTTCCAAAGTAAAAATATAAAAGAATAGGTGGGTCTCAGCGGAGAGGAGAGCTATTGCGGCAACGGAAATAGACAGTTAAAGCAGCGACGAAACATTCATTTAGGCCCAAAGGCCCCCGCCGAAAGCCTGGCAGTGCGCATTGGCCGGCGTCGCTCTACTTCCTGTGACCACAGCCCCCTTCTGGGGTCCGGCAACACCGCCCCGTTACATTACTAGGGAGCGTGCTCTCTTACTACAGAAGAAGCTGATTTCCGCCAAAGACCATCTCAAAAATGTCCTCCCTACATCTTTGCAGAGTTTTCAGGCCACATGACCCAAAGAACGCTTTGGGTGTAGCCGTTCGTCAGTACACTGGCAACAGCCGGTAAATATATCTTGGCGACGTAAAGCCAAATATTAAATATTGCAAGATCCAAATATAAAAAAAACACCCTCTCAATCACAAGAGGTCAAGTTGATAAAACTATTAGAAGCAGATGGTAATATAAAATATGGATATTGAGACGACGGCGCGACGGCACCGGAAGCGGATGATGTCACCACGTATGGTAACGTGATTAATCTAGAACAGTTCACAGGCTATGAGAACGTCTGGGAATAATTGTTCACATAAGATGCTCTCATGAGCCTAGAAGATTCTGTCGCGGTGATCTCATACTATACGACGCTAGTACAAAGAGGATGATCTCATTCTTCGGTAATAATCGAGCGCACCAAAAGGATGATATCATTATTGCAGGAATAGAAGGAATCGAGAACTCCAGGAGGGGTATAAGAAGGGAACAAACGACGGAGCAGGACAGTGTTTTGGTAGCATCGTGAACAAGTGGTCAGCGTGTTATCGTGAAAGTTTGTACATAGTGAAAAGTTACTTAACTGAAATGCTTGATATCATCTTGATAAGCAATTTTGACCACCGTTGTATGTAATATATTGTGTACTTGGTGATAAACGTAAAAGAGCACCAAAAACAGTTGTCCTATTAAATTTTACTTCATGAAATATTTATGTAGACAGAATAAACAAATTTGAAAAAGATTGAAAAAACTACAACAAAGTTATTGATGTTAAAGTCAATAGTTTATTGCTCCTTTTCGATGTGATCAATATCCATCAAGGCCATTGAGTTGGAGTCTGGGAGGCAATCAAAAGTAATTTTTTCTAGGGCTATCTTGTTGAAAAATTAGGATTTGGAGGGTCTCAAGGTACAAGTTGTGTTGGTGCTTTTACAAAATGATCACAATAGCTAAAGAGTGATTTGCAGTTTGTGACAGTGGAATGTTCAAGTTTTTCTGTCCGCGACTGTATCTTTCTGTCCACTATGAAAGTTTGTCTTCGGCGGAAATAAAGTTGAAATTCTATTTAATCCATATTTTAACGTTACTAAATCTGAAAAAAAGTTTCGTGAAAAAATAGGTGTTTTTATTTCTGTGCCTTGGTGTTGTCACTCAAGACTGTCAAAATATTACAGGATAAGATTATGCCTCTACGAAAACAAATAAGTTTTTTGTAGTACTGACCTGTTGTTTGTCCGAATTATTGATAAGCTGATAAACCAACGAACAAACCACTTAATGTTTAAAACACTTCTCAAAAAACACGTAAGCCCACAGAACTATTTTAGTTTTTGAAATTCCGTCACGTATCGTCTGCTGGACGGATGATTTCATAATTACAATCAAAAATTTATGATAAAGATTTTCCTTTGACAAACACTCAAATTTACTTATCATGAAGGACACTTGAAAAGTATGTCCATATAACAAGGACAAAATGATTTGTAAAATTTAAATTTAAATCAGGTTTTCTTCCATCAAGTATATGAAAATATTCTTGACGTGATAACATCTTACAATTTGAGCCCACCTATTCAAAAAGTTATCAGCGTCACGAAATTTTGCTTTAATTTTCCCGGCAATCACTCATTAAGTTTGAGCAGTACTTTAAATGTATCTATAAATAATTTTAAATGGAAAGAATTAATTGATAGCTTTGTTGACAGATCTGTAAGTGTATTATTTTAGATTTTTAAGGACTAGAATGGACTATGACGGGGGCACATCTGGGCTGTTAACAAAGAGGCGGCGCTACAAACTTTGTTTTCCTCAGGCGACATGATGAATCATTTTTGAAGACCCGTTGATTTTTTACATTTTCTTTACCGTCACCGACTTGAACCAGGGTTTTCTGAGTAAGAAACTGGCGGCAAAGAACACAAAGAACTGGCAACATTTTACAGCTTAGCTCCTTAAAAAATAGCTCCATTAAAATTTAATGTTTCTATTTATATGTAGAGTATAAAGTAACTAACTACTACTACTACTTCATTTTTATTTGTACAAACTGTGCCCATCTGGCCTATTTCATCATTACAAAATTTTCTTTGGTCGCTCTGCTTTCTGAACTTGGGTCTACAAAACTTGTTTGACTGGTCCGTTGTTTCTCATTCTGTGGAGATGTCTGAGCCACTGCAATTGCTGTTTTTCTATATCTTTTTGTGATTAATTTTACTCGTATTTTAATTTTGATCTTGCTCCTTTAAATTATTTTTATCTCACTCCTGTAGATTTATATCGGTCAAAATACTATTTTTCCTACGATCTACATAATACATATATAAAATACCCCAAATCGCGCTCTTTGCTATCAAAAAATTAAAAATTTCGCATAGTAACGCGGGGCGTGAAATAAGTGACAGATCAGTGAAATAAAAAAAGTGACAGCTAACGTCAACGAGCGAAAACAAATTTTTTATGTTTTTTATTTTACCTTCGCATAGAGTTCTTTATACTGATTTCAACGTTATCAAATACTTAATAGGTTACACAAGGAAAAAATTAATAAAAACGGCGCTAAAATTCAAATTAGTAAAATTTTAACAAATTAAGAGAGATGTTTTATGTTTTAAAAAAATGAATAAAAAAAAAAAGTGCTTTTTAAGTTTTATTTCTAGTGCAAATACTGACGGAGTTTATTCCTTACTTAATTTCCACACTGTATATTTATTATTATGATCACTACTAAATATTTGTATGCTTTTACTTGTTCTATGTGCTTTTGTTTTATTTCTATGTTTAGGTTTTTGTTGTTTTTTCCTATTAACGTCCTCTCCGTTTTCTTAACGTTAATTTTGAAGTTTCTAGTTGTCAGTTCATATACAGGCTGTATCAAAAGATAGCCACTAACTCAAATTCTGACTCTCTGGTGATCTTTCTGACACTGCTGTTTTTAATTATTAAACTGTCAGGAGCACTAAAGTCTTAAAATCTAAAGTCCTGAACTGTCTAAAATCCTAAAAAGAAATATGAGATGTAAATCATGAAAGCCAATATGAAATATGAATCGTGAAATTTGAGATGTGAATTAGGAAATGTAAAATGAAATATGAGTGGTGAAATATAAAATGTAACATGTAAATTCAGTGAGGGAGTCATGGGACATACATAATGAAATATACAACATAAAATGAGAATGATCAAATTAATATAAAACGTAAAATATGCATTATAAAACGAAACGAAGCATAGATTACGATACATGAAATTTGAAATAAAAATACAGTATGTTTAAAAAAAAAGGACAGAGCAGGTTGGTGTTTTTTTTTTAATTTAATGCAAATATCAAATATGAAATGTGAAATATGAGTTTCTTTGTTCTCTTTAGTCTCTGTTATACTTCTTATCTCTTTTGTCCCCTTTGTGTCTTTAGTTCGTTATTCTAGTCGCTTTAGTGTTTTCAGTATTTTTATATCTTTAATCTCTTCAGACTGTTTAACAATGTACTCTCGTTGTCCTAAAAGAGGCCATAGCCATAACCTTTATATGTTTTCTGGTTAATTTTTTTCTTTTTGTTTTTATTGTTGTCTTTTAGTCTTTTTATCTTTTGTGTTTACCTGATATCTTATGTTTAGTTCCACTCCATGATCTCCTTGTTTTTTGGTCTTTAGTCTCTTGGCTCCTTTAATTTTTTTAGTCTTCTTCGTCTGTTTTGCTTCTGTAGTCTGTTTGATCACTTTATTTTTTTAGTCTTGAAATATCCCCAAAATAGATCTGTAAAATGCAGAGGAGAACTTCGACTTGCCTACCCGCAAGGCGCACGTTGGGCCACGACTCCGAAGTTGCAACATCCTGCAGTGGTTGGCAACGCGCTGAACTGGCGTGGCTAAAGAAACGGTTGGCGTCCCTTCTAGAGGGTGGAAGGAGGACCGGCGGCCATTACATTCATTCAGACTTCAACGTTAAACTAACGCTTAATTTTTTGGTTTTATCTGATTTTATTCCACTATGAGTTCTCCTGTTTTTAAAGTTGAGTGTGCTCTATGTTTAAATTGCATTGTCGAAATTTCACGTTACCAGAAGGACCGGTTGAATTTAAATTAACAATTGCGTGTGCGGTGGTGCCGCTGGACGTATTTACAGGTAATCTTTTTATACTATCTACTCTTTTTTATGTTCTCCTCAACATAATGAAATTGACCGGCGATTGTTCCACGTGCATAGTAGAAACTCCCAGCTTTTCGGTTTTTACCGTTGTCCGGCCACCCTAATAAAATGGCCGCCAGGGTGGAAAGCTATTAGTCACCCTTTTGTTGTTAGGTCTTGTTTAAATAATATCCACTACTGCTATTAAAACCTGGATAAATCATTGAATAACTACCTGTCTTTCGGTATAAGGCCGACAGCAGCTTGCGGTCATTTAAAAGCTATTTTGTTTCTGTTGACTTGAATTAACCACCACTGAGTAGGAACTGAAGACAAAAGGGCAAATAGAGACATAGCGCCACGCTGAATATTGGGTTTTTAAAAAGTGTCTTATCTTTATGTTGTGTTGCGCCCCCTTGCGATTTACGATTCCGTCGTTCGCATGTAACCGACATCTAGCTATTTTAGACACCGGGAAGTCAAATTTTGGTATCTAGTGAAAACACTAAAACGAAAAACACTAACACCGAAAACGGTTTGTTCACGTTTGTAGCTTCGTTGCGTTACTGTATATTTTATTGTTTGTTCATATATGTTTCGAATGAACAGATAGACCAAATAGCATTCATTTTTGTAGTTCTTGTTGCAATACTGCTTTCGAGATTTTATACGGCCCCAATCGTGCGAGCCTGCTCTCTGGGGTCATTTGTCAAACGGGGGTCGTTTTCGAACTCGTTTGAACTTCCTCCCGGGGCTGCAGGGTATTACGAAGTGGAGTTACTGTTAACTTCTGAGCCAAACTTAGGTTGGAGTTTGCAGCGTGGTTTTCGGGCTACTAATAAATTGCTTGCTTCACAAATACCTACTTAAAATACTTAACAACCAAAAGAATAGTCCCCGCGATAATTTCTGCCAACTTGGACTTGGTTTGGACAAGAAAAGATCAGTAACAAATGCATTTCTTCTGGCAAGTTTGGATGTGTAAGCTGTATCCATGATAGTGAACTCTCTACACTATTGCCTCACTTACAGACAGTCTTGTTCACTTTGATTTAGTATTTCCATGTGATCTACATCTTGTCCAGCAATCTCCGACTCAGATGTACCCCAACTTAAATAATTTCACGCGTTTCAATATTTTTGCTTTTCCCTCTCAGGTGTGAAGATGTCCGCTTTGGGCGTAGATATTTCACTGTATCTGTTTGTTGTAAATTCCTGTAAACTTCAAAAGCCCAAGGTGGAATAAAATTCGCTGATTTAACCTCACTTATCATGTACACCAGAATTGTTAAATCGTATTATTGTTTACTATTTTTCTGAAGAACTAAATTGTTAATCTGTTGAAATCATGGGAAATTATTGAAATTATCATTATTGTTAACATTACCAAATTGCATTATTACCAACTTAATACGAAGACACTAGAGTTTGTTAACCACATTACGCAATCACAAAACTCAAATGCACAAAATGACTAAAATTTAATAAACATTTAAAACCATAATTTTCGTGTTATCAATTTACGCACCACTCCTGATTAGCTCTCGCCATGTATCCAATGAGGGTTTGTCTAGTTTGGATAAGTTTGAATGTCCCGCCATTGCTTGTCTTGTCAAAAAAATAAAACAACTTAGGGTTCTGCTTTTTTTATTCTCTGACGATCACTGGCCAACCTTTAAAGTTCGCGGTTTGTTTCAAATTTTCAAATTTGACGACGATTTGGTGACGTCATTGACATTTAAACAAATTAAAAATGTGGCGGTAATGTAAAGGGTGTTATCACAGTTTCTTTCCTCTTTTTGGTCCCTTTTGGTTCTTTCGTCTCTTCACTTTCTTTACTTTGTGTAATTTCTTTGGTCTCTGTTGTATCAGTTATCTCTTTTATCTCATTTGCCTCTTTTGTGTCTTTTTGGTCTTTTTCCTTTTTCGTTTGTTTGGTGCACTTATTCTCTATAGTTTCTATGGTTATTGTACTCGGTATATTTGTTTTTTTTATCTGTAGCCCGTCTGATCGTTTTTGTCTCTATGCGGTCTTTAGTATCTGCAGTTATTTTCTTTTCAGTCTATTTTATTTTGCTTTATTGTCCACTTATTTTTTTGATTTTGATTTCTTTAATACTTGTAGATGCTTTAGTTGTTTAAGTTGTTTTTAGTGTGTTTGGCCTCTTACATTATTTTTATTTCGTTAATGTCTTTGGTCTGTCTTTGTTGCCTCTTTCGTAATATTTTTGTAAGTAAGTAAAGTAAAATCGATCGGTATAAATTAACGCGTTAACAAAAAGCGTTGTTTTCGTTAACCCTCTAAACTGTGCTATGTATTGTTGGTTGCCCCCTTGGGACATTTGGACCAGCGCATTATTTTCTGACACAAATGTTACAAGTAGCCTATGGTAACTAACACAAGGGGGACCCCAAGGGGGGTCCATTTGGACAGGAAGGGTAGGCCCCTAAGGAGGCCCAATCGCACTTAAAGATAAACTCCAGTCGCTCGTCGGAGCGCACAATTACTTTTTGTTTTATTTTGTCTTTTTCGCATCTATTGTCAATTTAGTCTCTTAGATTCCTTTAATGTATTTTGTAATTTTTGTCTCGTTTGGTTCCATTGCTTGCTTTGTCTCTTGAGACTTTGGTTTTTATTTCCTCAACATGTGAATTGATTCCAAATCTGTGAAATTTGGAGTTTTATCGCTGAATTGATATAAATATATGGTCACTTGTGTTTTGTTTCTTTGGTCTTTTAGTCTTTGGTCTGTCTGTTTCTTTTATCTGTTTTGTCATTATTATGTTGTCTCTCTTTTCAGTTTTTGTCTCTTTTTAGTCTGCTGTGTTTCATCTCTTTGGTCATTTTTGCATCTTTAGTCTTTTTATCCGCTTTGCTATTTTTAGTGTCTTTCATATTGTTTCTTTAGTCCTTTAAGTTACTTTGGGCTATAGACTTTTAGAGTCCCTTTTGTCTGTTTTGGTCTATCTATCTCCTTGATGTATATTGCCTATTTTCATTAAATTTGCATTTTTGTATCTTTACACCTTTTAGTTTGTGTTGTTCCTTTCGGCTCTTTGGTCTCTTTGGGTCCTTTTGTCACTTTTCTTCCTTTCTGTTCCCCAGGTCGACCCCTCGGCGAACGTGAGATTCTATTCTAGTCCTTATCCACACTGGAGCTTTATTTCTTTCAACATTTACAGCTTTTTTTGCGTTTAATTTTCACAATACCTCCCAAATTTCGAAATTAATCATCATAAATAAACAAACACATGTTTCTACTACAAAAAATTAAAATAAATAATGTTATAATTATGTGATTATTATTGGGCAAAATTTAAATCATACTCATAAAAAATTAATAAACTTTCAACATAAGGCATAATAATAATAAAATAATTAGATAGTAAACTAAACTAAAAATTAAAAATGTAATTACTCCTAATTAAACTAATTTCTTATGTTAAATTCTGCCAATTACAGTTAGGTTCTTCCAGACATTTGTTTAATTTCCTGTGTTTTTTAACACGTAACTTCTTTTCGTAATTTCTTTTCTGACTACCACACTCCATGTCCAATATTCTTATTACCAATGCGAAATCGACTACGTTCACAAACCATTATCTTAGTTACAACTTAATATTTTGACTAACTAACGAATGTAAATAGAACTGTTCTAAATAATTTAACACATCTAACTAAAATTAGCATAAAACTGGAAACCATCAATATACGCCTTAGCTGCCCTGTATAAAAACTCGAATTGCTCCTCATTCTGCACAAACTGCTTTCTGTTGTGACGAACAGTCCTCACCGCCTGACACACGTCGCAGACCTGTTCCAACTTCATCTTCTCCACGATGAACGTAAAAGAAATGTAAAGTCCCGAAGCCTGGGCACCGTCACTGAAAGAAATTAATATTAAATCGTCCCAATATTATTGGTGATTTCTTACAAACACGTGACGATTATAGGTTTTGACTGTCTCGCTATGACTTGAGACTCTTCGCAGAATGTCAAAAAGGCTTCCAAACTTTTGGGGCAGTTTGTCTTTGATTGCCATCCCTTTAGTGCCACCACTTCAACAATTTTGTAGTCCTAAAACAATATTTCTGGGAGTTCGTAAAAGAAAGTTCAAATTACCTCTTTTCCTGTTACGTGCATTTGGATAGAAATTAAATCATGGTAGCTTAAAGCGAGAGTGCTGGCATGTTTGAGAGTGATATAATCGACTGGTTTGAGCACTGCGTTGTTTTTGGTTGGCCAAAAGTAACAGCTGGTTTTGTCCTTGGGGTTGATATCGTTGAGTGAGAATATCACTGAGACGTCTTTTTCTTGGACAAGACGCCAGAAGTCTCCGACAGTATTGGGCATAGGTTGCTGCGTGACAATGAAGTTTTCTGGTGATTTGAAGCCGTCGACTTTGACGGCGTTGATATAAGTAGAGGTGTTGTCATCAAGAGGGTAGCGGTTGATGTAGAAATTAGTTCGATTATCTAGGATTGTTCATTCAGCACAAATTTAAATAATTTATTAATTTACCTGGAACAATATCTTGAAATCTGTTCTTCTCATTCAATACAACAAATTCTTTGTTGTGTGTATTCACACTGTTCATCGCCAAATCCTGCCATTCCGTTTTTTCTAAATATTGCATCTGTTTTTTGACACCTCTAGTGTTGATGAGCTTGTTCACCTCATCGTTTATTTTGTCGCAAGGAATTCCAGTTTTCTTCCCAAAGAGAAACTCCAAGATAACTAGATGTGCCAGCTTGTACTGTTGAACGTTATCCACCATGTTGGGTCTCTGATTCCGTAGCAGTTGAAGTGTTCTTAGTATGTCCACTGTTTTACTTTCATCTGCCATCCTAAGACAGATGTCACACAACAGAATATTTCCAGTTCGTCCAACCCCAGCACTGCAATGAAAGACAATGGGTGACGTGGAGCTTAAAGGAATGCTGTGAATTGTCTGTAAAAATGGGATCAAGCATTGGCAATAGAGTGGTACTCCATGGTCGGGCCACGACATGAAATGATATTGGTGGATCGTGCGAGTTTCATTTGCATTAGCGACGTGAAAAATGCGGTGTTCAAATTCTGCGAAAACGCTGCAAGACATGAAAGAGATGCTGATGCCTCCGAAAGATATGGTTTGATTAGTATCGGGCCAGTATTTCTCCACTTTTTTCTATTTTGAAAATGATAGTTAGTTTAGGGTTATTGAAAAAATACTTTACTTACCTTGGTGCCTTCGTAAATGTTAGCAAGCATTACTATGTACCGAACATTTTCTTGCCAAATCATTCTCCAAAAGTCATAAATCGTAGTCAATTTGGGGCCTTGTGTTGCAATATAAGCTTTGGGAACTTTGTAACTCTAAAATAGTAACATTAATGTTTTGAGGTGAACAAGTTAAAAAGTAGTGTTACATCGATGAAGTTGGCGTTGATGTAGTCCGAATAGGGTTTTCCTTTAAGTTTAGTTAAAACCACTCTGGTGTGATCGTCTGTGAAAATAGTGCAGTGGCAACTTTTAGAAAAATATTTATTTTCATATGATAAAAGTAACTTTATGAAAAGTTTTACCTAATTTTGTCGAATAACTTTAAATAACAGTCTTTTGATGTACTTGTTCTCACTACAAAAATCTCGTGATCAATGTATTTAACAGAAAAAAATAAAAATCAATACTTCTTTATTTAACTGAGACTAATAAAAAAACAGAGATCTCGAAAAATATAGAAAATATAATAATCAACAACAACTCTGGAACACCGGTTAGAAGAAAATTTTGTTGCAGTTAATAGGTGCAGACATAGGTGTATATTCTAACGAAGTTACAGAAAAATTCAGAGTTTCTAGTGCCGTCCGCGATGCTCACCACTCTCAAGCGCAATTCTCCGCAATTAAGGGCCCGCCGTCTCGCTACGACGACCCACAGCCGCCGCCCTTCGCATAGCACCGGAAAACTAAAATAATGGCTTCCGAGTGTAGTACCGGGATGGTTTTTACATCATTCCGAACGCCGCCATTCCGGACCCGCTGCGTTGCCCGGAGCCGATGTCGCTCCGGTAGGAAGAGAACGCATTGATAAAACCCTCACTCTTGCGACAAGCCGTGCGCATCAGTCCACGTCATCATCTAAAAGAAGCCTTAGAACGGGAGATGTGAGTCGTACCCTTTCCCAAAAGACTTTCTTCCCGGTAACTAGCCGCTACCGGCAATCGTAACTAGGTATCCCGTTTCATCTTGTCTCCGAAAAGGTTGGACCTGGCTGTTAGGGGCCCTAGTCCCACATCCTCCAACCTTCCGGGCCAACCAGATCGGTCTTTTCTGCTGGCTATCCCGTACCCGTCTGACCACCGAGAAAGCCAATGAAACGATTTCCGGAGAACGTAGATAATTGTGTACAGGGTGAATTGCAAAATCTGTCTCAGGGTCTTTGGGTGTCGGGCCGTGCCAACCGTGTGAAAAATGTAAATTAACGTACAGGGTGAATCGTGAGATTCGTCATAGGGTAACCGAGTACCAAAATGCATACATATTTTAAACCACAATATACAGGGGGGGGGGTGGCAAATAAATAGTGATATACAGGGTCCATATAAGGTTTAATAAAAAAACTGTAACATCGAGCCGAGTATTTATTTTCCCTCCCTCCAAACTTGACAGCTGACCCCTGGCGTACCGTGCTCCAGCTTTTAGCTACCAAAGGTCCCGTGGACCATACCACGTAAAAAAACTGGCGCTCGAGGCAACCGTCGCGCGTCGCCGTAAACAAGCGTCACAATACGAATATTGCAGACCAAATGGTCCATAAACACCTTTTATGAGAACCTTACTGAAATTATAAACAGCGCTGATGCGAGATAGAAATTGTTAAGTGTAAAGACTCCAGGCGAACAGACTAGCAAGAATTTGTACGAGGTGCGACCAAATAAGTTTTTACTTCAAAAACAACCCCAGATTTGGAACATAATTATAAATATGGTAGTCAAAAAGAGGTCTACTTACACGCAATAAGATTCGTGTAGCGATTCTTCGACTTATTTTCCTTCAGTGCTCCATACTCACACGGTTCTATGAGATCTCGAGGAAACAACTACAATACCAACTGTTAGTGCTTCACATTTTAATATGTAAACCAATCAGTACCGCATGTTGTTTCTCCAGTTCCTTGTTGTTTAGGGACTCTTTTACATATTTTTCTAACGCTGCTATCTTTATTGGTTTTGAATGAACCCTTGTACATTTAGTGACAATTGGTGATGTTGTAATGGCTAAATCGTTTTCTTCTTCTGGGACTTCACCACGCACTGTAAAAACATAGTACCAAATTGAGGAAACAAAGACGAGTTTTTCTTACCCAAATAACTGCTCAGTGTGGGAAAAGTTTCAATAATAAATAGTCTTTTTCTGTAAAATAAAGGTTAAGATATTGCCTTCCAAGATTTAGCTCAACTTACTTAAAGATCAAGACTGCAATCGGAATGAGCAGTATTAATAAGAGTAGTGCTAATAATGTCAGATCTTGTGACACTTTAGCCACGGTAAATACAACCTGTGAATATAATTTATAACTATTTATATTATTATCACTGTTAACTAAAACAGTCGTGATGTTATAACGCATTCTAGGTGTCAACTCTATGTCACAAAATTTCTTGCAGGAAGGAGTGTTGTACTTCGACTTTCCAAGGCTGAATTCTGTGGAATATTTGTAATTTATACATTTGTAGAGTAACTTCCAATTGGATAAATCATAATTAGACACAGTCTGAAGTTGCTGCAGTTTTGTTTCATTTGAAGTGTTGTTTGTTGTTTCGTTTATAATAAAGAGAAATAATGTGATATTATTTTGGGTTCGAGACTCGTCAATTTCAAAGGTTCGAATATCAATGCTAATGTTGGAAACTTCAAAGCTTGGATTTCTTTTAAATGCCGGTATCATAGGAGGACTTTGGACATTAATAGATTTGCTTTTTCCGTCGTAACCATTGTATGCACTGATAGTAATTTTATATTGCGTAGAAGGCAAGAAATGTTTTCCTTCTATCTAAAAAAAAAAAAAAAATGTGAAAAATAGTTTCAGTTAGTTCAGTATTCAAACCTACAATGTAATTGTATTTGAACTTGTATCCTTTTGAGGAGATACTATAGTTTCTACAGATATTGTTTGCGTTTATTTTAAAATACTGAATGTCTCCATTTGCTTCAGTTGGGTGTCTCCAAAGTATCTTAAGATCATTGTCTATTGACCAAATAGCGGTAATATCCTTAACAATTCCAGAAGGTTCTGAAATACACAAATTATTTTATGTCTAAGAAGTAATACTAATGCGCTGACCTGAACATTTTTCGAGGGAAGGAGGTTTCTGAATAAGCATAAAATGTATCGGCAATGCAGTTGACATTTCAAAAATTGGAGAAATATTTTTTCTTTGTTTTATAATAATTACTAGCTGACCCGGCGAACTTTGTACCGCCTCAGAATCAATAACACAGGGGCCCAGGGCCCTTCCCTGGGTCCCCATTAAACCCAAGGAGCCTCCTTGCTCCCATATCCATGTTTTCATGGTTATTCTGCTATTCGGGGCGGAGACAAATCCAACAAATCAAAAATCATAAAAGCCGTTCTTGAGTTATAAACCCAAAGGGCCCCCCTGGCCCCATGTTCATTTTCTCATTTTAAAAATACAAAAATACAAAAAACACTGTTCGATACTCGTGCCCTGTCACTTTTCAGGGGCTCGGGCTACAAAAATTCGCCCTCGCCCCTGAAAAGTGTAATGACAGCGCACTCGTTTGAAATATACTATTATCACCTATTTTCATACCTGCCGAATATACAAAAAAAAATCATAAAAATCGGTCTAGCCGTGTCGGAGGAGTTCGACCACAAACACCGTGACACGAGATTTTTATATATTAGAGATTTCCGCACTGTGCTAACTTACCTATGTTTGTGATACTACTTATTGACTGCGTTTGGCCAAAAATGTCTGGGAATTCGTTTTTAGCTTGGATCTAAAAGAAACCAAAGAGTTCAAAACATAACTATTGTAAGTATATACTTACAGAAATCTGATATTTTGCATTTTTCTTCAAATCCTTTATAGTATAACATTGAAACTTAGGCCATAATGCACAAGTTTTGTCTGATACAGAAAAATTTCTGTCTGGTTCAACATTTGGCGAATTTGTATTTTTTACCTCTAAATAATACGATTTTAAAATTCCCGTCGGAGGATATGGCGCTTTCCATCGAAGTGAAATAGAATCTTCATTTTTTGAGTAAACTTGTAAATTTTGTACACGACCCGTAGCTTCTGCTTCTGTCTTCAAATGTTCACTATTAATAGATTTGCAAAATGTCTGACGACAGAATGTTATGTTTATAGTATAATTTGTGAAGGGAGTTAGATTATTGAGCTGGTAGGTACTTTCCGAAAGGTTTTTAAATGTCGCTGTTTTTTTACCCCAACTATCTACAGGTATTCCTGATATGTTAATGCTTAATAATGGACCACGGAGTTGGGTACAATTTATTGCTGAAAATTTTAAACTAAGCACGCGAGGTACAGTATTCTGAATTTTCAGAAGTGTTGGAGTTTCCTCTGCAGAAATGGTATCTAAAAACATGGCTATTGTTATTAATGATGGAACATTAAAATAAAACAAAAATACCTGAGGGAAGTGTATTTATTTCGATACTTTCAGGATCACCTTTAAATTTGTTGATTTGTACAGCCACTGAAATGTTGTAGGTTGCATATGGAATTAAGTCGGTCAGAGTAATTCCAGTATTCATTTCATTTATGGACTTTGTATAAGAAACGACGGTGTTGTGATTATCATTACATGCAAGGTAAGAAACTACCTTGTATGTGATAGTATAATGTTCAAATGCTCCCTCGATATTTCCTGGCTGCCATTTCAACGATATACTAGAGTTGGTAACATTAGTAGCTGACAAACTTAAAACTTTTTCTGGAACTAAAAGACAAAATATATAGATGCAGATGTTCTTTCTGATATCTTTAATGGATTAGTGTAGGATCTAATGTGAGTACCGGGCAAAATAGTACCTTTTTTAAAGTGATATACACTTACAATGAATAATCTTGATTGTTAATAGATCTCTCATCTAAACTTGCCAGCAAAGAAATCGGCCCACCTCACACTTTTGAGTTTGGATGAATTTTTTTCAGTTGCCAGAATTCAGATTTAAATAAACAATATGTCGTTTGACTGTTTATTAACGTTTTCAATGAGCCTACATTGTCTGATAATTGCATATGTTCTTTCAAGTGCAGCACCTTGAAATAAAGTTCTTTGAACAAATCATCAGGTGAAAAATTTAGGTTTGAGGAAATTAAACAAAATTGTTGTAACAATTCTTTACTTTTAGTGTCGCGTGTTACCTCCCCTCGCTCTAAGAACAGCTTGCATTCGGTTGGACATTGATTTAATCAAAATTTCAATTGTTTCTTGTGGAATGTTATGCCATTTCTCTTCCACCGCAACCATTAATTCTCGGATGAACGTACCAACAGGAACTGTGTCTAGTACCCAAAAACAAGAGCGCCGTGGGATTGGACCCAAGCAAAAAAAAATTGCTTTTAAAAAAAAAGAGAACCGACTTCAAAAAGTGAAAAATAATTGAATACATGTATTATTACATGTACTACCCAATGACCTGTCTGAAGTCGGTGCCAAGCCAAATATTTTACAAATTTGTAACATATTGTAATTATACAAAAATATCAACAACGTTATAACGCATACAAAATTCGATATCATTCGAGATGACCGTCAACGACGTCTGCCGTTTGGGGTGTTTTGCTCAGCACGAGCCCCCCACCCACGCTCACGCATTCTGGTGCGTTCGCCGGGAGACCTTCAATGTGGCTGGAGTAGACAGCCTATCTACTACCTATTTGGCTTAGCACCGACTTCAGACAGATCATTGGGTAGTACATGTAATAATACATGTATTCAATTATTTTTCACTTTTTGAAGTCGGTTCTCTTTTTTTTTAAAGCAATTTTTTTTACAATTTTAAGTGATAAGTTAGTGATACCTAGTAAAGACGCTTCTCCAATATTGATGTCCTCAATAAAGTTGACGAAGAAATCGGTATGAACATAATTATATACATAAAATGAAGAAAAAAATATGGGGATTTTTCTCGATTTCCATGGGATTCCCTGATCAGATCCTGGACATTGACAATGGAACCACGTCAAGAGTATATCCTTTCAAATAAAAGAAGAATTTTGTAAATCGCTCCACAACTGACTAAGAAATCGGTGAACATACATGATAAGTCGGTTAAAAATTTGCTTTTAAAAAAAAGAGAACCGACTTCAAAAAGTGAAAAATAATTGAATACATGTATTATTACATGTACTACCCAATGATCTGTCTGAAGTCGGTGCCAAGCCAAATAGGTTACAAATGTGTAACATATTGTAATTATACAAAAATATCAACAACGTTATAACGCATACAAAATTCGATATCATTCGAGACGACCGTCAACGACGACTTCCGTTTGGAATGTTTTGCTCAGCACGAGCCCCCCACCCACGCTCACGCATTCCGGTGCGTTCGCTGGGAGATCTTCGATGTGGCTGGAGCAGGCAGCCTACCTATCTACTACCTATTTGGCTTAGCACCGACTTCAGACAGATCATTGGGTAGTGTTGTATGGAGTGAATTCGCGACCGGATTCTCGTTAGTGTAGTGTTTAATTTTAAGTTTTAGCATTAGTTAAATAAGTGTAGGTTTAACCACCACGCGCCCTGTTGCGGCATAGCATGAGGTTGCAACAGGGAGCGAGCGTGCGATAGTAACGGAAGTCGAGCGGTAAATGGCGCCAGCCGCTGAAGGTTTACCTTTATAGTGTCTACCGCTCAGCCCTCCCAATTCCGCGCTCTCGCGATAAAGCGTTTTTTACGCTTTGAGTCGCGAGTGGTTAGTTATAAGTAGTGTAATAGTGTAGTTTAGCGCTCGCGCTATAGATTAAGTATAGTTTTAAGTAGATTTAAGTTCATTTAATGTTAGTTTTAAGTAAGAATAGACTGCAGCCAATCAGAAAGCAGGACGCCACCTGCGATCGGGTTTTAGCCCGTCGCAGGTATAAAGGCATGCCACTTTCTGGTTGGAAGGAAGTTCTATTCGGACCTTGTGTCTGAATAAAGTGCCTACAAAAACTAACTGATGTCTTCTCAATAACAACTCGTCGACCCCAAACCCTGCTGGTCCGGTGGACCACTACGTCGAGGCGCAGAGCACCAGGTCGAGCATCCGCTCTGACCGACAACCTCCTTCGACGTCGGTCGATGTCTCCGGCAACGTTTTCGCCACCGAGGAGTCGCGGACCCCATCCGTGACCTGGTGGAAACCTTGTTCCTGCGACAGTAGTACATGTAGTAATAAATGTATTCAATTATTTTTCACTTTTTGAAGTCGGTTCTCTTTTTTTTAAAAGCAAATTTTTTTACAATTTTAAGTGATAAGTTAGTGATACCTAGTAAAGACGCTTCTCCAATAATGAGGTCCTCAATAAAGTTGACGAAAAAATCGGTGAGCATAATTATATACATAAAATGCAGAAAAAATTTGAGGATTTTTCTCGATTTCCATGGGATTCCCTGATCAGATCCTGATTTTTTGACAATGGAACCACCTCAAGAGTATACCCTTTCAAATAAAAGAAGAACAAACATAAAAAAAACATACAACCGAATTGATAACCTCCTCCTTTTTTGAAGTCGGTTAAAAAAGAAAGTAAAAGCTCAAAAACTTACGACAATATTGTTTTAAGTCATATGTTGTCAACCTAAATCGATATGACAACTTAACCGAAAGACCAATAAAATCAAAGAAAAAAAAAAACAAAAACAAAAATTCGAAATTCCTGATGGCTGATGGCTGATGCCACTGCCATTGAAGTGATTAGGAAAATATTATTTATATTATATACTAGATGACCCGTCCCGGCTTCGCACGGTGATTTTATTTTATTAAGTATTGTATTTAATTTTGAAAAACCGTTTGTTAGTGAACGCCCACGTGGTAAAATAAATTAGTAATAAAATTTAATTGCAATCGGTTTAGTGGATTCAAAGATTAACCCCCCCATTCCGTTACTCCCCTTAGGAATGGAATTTTGAAAAACCGTTTCTTAGTGAGCGCCTATGTGGTAAAAGAAGTAAGTGTGCAAAATTTTATTGCAATCTATTTAGTAGATCTAGGGATTACCTCCCCCACCCCGTTACCCCATGTGGAATGGAATTTTAAAAAACCGTTTCTTATTGAGCGCCTACGTGGTAAAATAAGTAAGTGTGAAAAATTTCTTCATTCTAGCCGGTTGAGTGGATTTAGAGATTCACTCCCACTCCCCGTTACCCCCCTTTGGAATGGAATTTTGAAAAACCGTTTCTTAGTGAGCGCCTAGATGGTAAAATGAGTAAGTGTGCAAAATTTCATTACAATTGGTTTAGTGGATCCAGAGATTAACTCCCCCGTCCTGTTACCCCCCTGAGAAATTGAATTTTGAAAAACCATTTCTTAGTGAGCGCCTACGTGGTAAAATAAGTAAGTGTGCAAAATTTCATTCCAATCAGTTTAGTGGATCTAGATATTAAATCCCCCGCCCCGTTACCCCCCTTAGGAATTGAATTTTGAAAAACCGTTTCTTAGTGAGCGCCTACGTGGTAAAATAAGTAAGTGTGCAAAATTTTATTCCAATTGGTTTAGTGGATCCAGAGATTAACTCCCCCGTCCTGTTACCCCCCTTAGGAATGGAATTTTGAAAAACCGTTTCTTAGTGAGCGCCTACGTGGTAAAATAAATAAATGTGCAAAATTTCATTCCAATCGGTTTAGTGGATCTAGAGATTAAATCCCCCGCCTCGTTACCCCTCTTTGGAATAGAATTTTGAAAAACCGTTTCTTAGTGAGCTCATACGTGGTAAAAGAAGAAAGTTTGCAAAATTTCATTGCAATCGGTTTAGTAGATCTAGGGATTAACTCCCCCGCCCCGTTACCCCCCTTTGGAATAGAATTTTGAAAAACCGTTTCTTGGTGAGCGCCTACCTGGTAAAATGAGTAAGTGTGCAAAATTTCATTCTAATCGGTTTAGTGGATGTAGAGATTATTCCCCCGCCCCTTTACCCCCCTTTGGAATTGAATTCTGAAAAACCGTTTCTTAGTGAGCGCCTACGTAGTAAAATAAGTAAGTGTACAAAATTTCATTCCAATTGGTTCAGTGGATCTAGAGATTAACTCCAACGCCCCGTTACCCTCCTCAGGGATGGAATTTTGAAAAACCGTTTCTTAGTGGGCGCTTACGTGGTAAAATAAATAAATGTGCAAAATTTCATTCCAATCGGTTTAGTGGATCTAGAGATTAAATCCCCCGCCTCGTTACCCCTCTTTGGAATAGGAGACGGAAAAAAATTTGAGGATTTTTCTCGATTTCCATGGGATTCCCTGATCAGATCCTGATTTTTTGACAATGGAACCACCTCAAGAGTATACCCTTTCAAATAAAAGAAGAACAAACATAAAAAAAAACATACAACCGAATTGATAACCTCCTCCTTTTTTGAAGTCGGTTAAAAAAGAAAGTAAAAGCTCAAAAACTTACGACAATATTGTTTTAAGTTATATGTTGTCAACCTAAATCGATATGACAACTTAACCGAAAGACCAATAAAATCAAAGAAAAAAAAAACAAAAACAAAAATTCGAAATTCCTGATGGCTGATGCCACTGCCATTGAAGTGATTAGGAAAATATTATTTATATTATATACTAGATGACCCGTCCCGGCTTCGCACGGTGATTTTATTTTATTAAGTATTGTATTTAATTTTGAAAAACCGTTTGTTAGTGAACGCCCACGTGGTAAAATAAATTAGTAATAAAATTTAATTGCAATCGGTTTAGTGGATTCAAAGATTAACCCCCCCATTCCGTTACTCCCCTTAGGAATGGAATTTTGAAAAACCGTTTCTTAGTGAGCGCCTATGTGGTAAAAGAAGTAAGTGTGCAAAATTTTATTGCAATATATTTAGTAGATCTAGGGATTACCTCCCCCACCCCGTTACCCCATGTGGAATGGAATTTTAAAAAACCGTTTCTTATTGAGCGCCTACGTGGTAAAATAAGTAAGTGTGAAAAATTTCTTCATTCTAGCCGGTTGAGTGGATTTAGAGATTCACTCCCACTCCCCGTTACCCCCCTTTGGAATGGAATTTTGAAAAACCGTTTCTTAGTGAGCGCCTAGATGGTAAAATGAGTAAGTGTGCAAAATTTCATTCCAATCGGTTCAGTGGATCTAGAGATTACTCCCCCGCCCCGTTCCCCCCTTTGGAATGGAATTTTGAAAAACTGTTCCTGAGTGAGCGCCTACGAGGTAAAATAAGTAAGTGTGCAAAATTTCATTACAATTGGTTTAGTGGATCCAGAGATTAACTCCCCCGTCCTGTTACCCCCCTGAGAAATTGAATTTTGAAAAACCATTTCTTAGTGAGCGCCTACGTGGTAAAATAAGTAAGTGTGCAAAATTTCATTCCAATCAGTTTAGTGGATCTAGAGATTAAATCCCCCGCCCCGTTACCCCCCTTAGGAATTGAATTTTGAAAAACCGTTTCTTAGTGAGCGCCTACGTGGTAAAATAAGTAAGTGTGCAAAATTTTATTCCAATTGGTTTAGTGGATCCAGAGATTAACTCCCCCGTCCTGTTACCCCCCTTAGGAATGGAATTTTGAAAAACCGTTTCTTAGTGAGCGCCTACGTGGTAAAATAAATAAATGTGCAAAATTTCATTCCAATCGGTTTAGTGGATCTAGAGATTAAATCCCCCGCCTCGTTACCCCTCTTTGGAATAGAATTTTGAAAAACCGTTTCTTAGTGAGCTCATACGTGGTAAAAGAAGAAAGTTTGCAAAATTTCATTGCAATCGGTTTAGTAGATCTAGGGATTAACTCCCCCGCCCCGTTACCCCCCTTTGGAATAGAATTTTGAAAAACCGTTTCTTGGTGAGCGCCTACCTGGTAAAATGAGTAAGTGTGCAAAATTTCATTCTAATCGGTTTAGTGGATGTAGAGATTATTCCCCCGCCCCTTTACCCCCCTTTGGAATTGAATTCTGAAAAACCGTTTCTTAGTGAGCGCCTACGTAGTAAAATAAGTAAGTGTACAAAATTTCATTCCAATTGGTTCAGTGGATCTAGAGATTAACTCCAACGCCCCGTTACCCTCCTCAGGGATGGAATTTTGAAAAACCGTTTCTTAGTGGGCGCTTACGTGGTGAAATAAGTATGTGTGCAAAATTTCATTGAAATCGCTTCAGTGGACCCAGAGATTACTCCCCCGCCCCGTTACCCCCCTTTGGAATGGAATTTTTTTAAAACTGTTTCTTAGTGAGCGCCTACGTGGTAAAATAAGTAATAAGTTTCATTGCAATCCCTTCGATGGATCCGGAGATTTCGTGATGAGTCAGTGAGTGGTATTTGGATTTTATATATATAGATAAAGAAGATAGATATATAGATATATGATGTGTTTTAGTAGATATTTAAAGAAGCTAAAACATCCCGCAAAATCTTTCAGGTATCAAAAACTTTAGCTTAAAAGAACTTCACAGAGGAATAAGTTTTCTTAATTTGAAAGGCTTCTGGAAATCGATGGCATTACACCAAATATGCCGCGGAAACTAACTAAGAAAGGAATAATGCTGATTACCTATATTTTCAACGCTATTTTAAGATTAACAATCTGGCTGCCTTAATGTCCAATTAGCCTACTATCTGCGTTATCCGACGCAATCGAAAGGCTATTGCTTCAGTAAATAAATGTATATCTACTAGACAAAGGACACTTGACCCAATACAATCAATTAAGTATTTCACAAAAGATTTTACAGTATATTTGTATTCTTCGACCTGAGCCACGTTTTTGACAAAGTCTAACATCTACTTTATAAAATCAAAGAGATATTCCCGACGAAATGTAGATTTACAAGACAAGGGCACTTGACCCAAACCAACCGAATAACACACGTAATCAATCAAGCATTTCAATAAAAATTTTACTGTATTGTGAACTCAAGAGATTATCGTACGGAGGTGGAGTTTCGAGGAATATAAAAAAACTTTATTCGCGTGCCACCACTTGGTGCACAGAGAAGTATTCCAGAATTTAAGGTTTCAGTTTCATGGCGACCCCCCATGCTATTTAATTTTTTTAAGGCGGTGGCTCCCCTGGCTAAAGGAGCGAAATCTAAGACTTCAAAGTTTGGTACAATTTGCCCCCCCCCCCTTGATAACAAAATTGACCTGTTCGAGTTTTTTCTTCTAAGTGTTTCGAAATTGAAATGGTTGGGGGGTACAAATTTTAGTTGAGTATTTTATATGTAGATTTGGAAAATTTCGATTTTATTTTCTTTTTTTTTTGTAGAAAGGAATTGTATACGCTTTAAAATGATGACCTATCACACGACCCCCCATGCCATTTAAATTTTTTAAGGGGGTGGCTCCCCTGGATAAAGGGGTGAGATCTAAGACATGAAAGTTTGGTAAAATTTGGCCCCCCTTGATAACAAAATTGACCAGTTTGAGCGTTTTCTTCTGAGTCTTTCGAAATTGGAATTGCAAATCTTAGTTGGGACACCCTGTATTGAACAAATGTGTAATATTGTTAATTAATATACCCACTTGGAGTTCTGTCCAAACATAGAGTTTTCGGTTCGGGACCCATAGTTTGACATGCTGCCTGATGTTTTGAAACGATCATTCTAGAATCTTTAATAATTGTCGTTAAAAACGCAGCATCTCCAATATGATAGCGTTTACCTTCATTTTTACATTGTTCGATGTTGCTGACTTCCCAATAAGGTGTTGTTTCTGAATTTTCAACAATAGTGGTTATTTCTACTTGTACAGGATCTGAGATGTCCCCTTTATTAAGTTTAATTTCTCTCCAAACTTCAGTCTGCAAAAGTACTAGAACTACATTTATATTTAAAGTAACATTACCTTCTTGGATGTAACTTGTTTTGGCACCAAAACTTCTTTCGTGTCGTCTAAGTGTTTTAGTTCAAACCGCATTGTGCATTTTGAACACATTCTTATAAACATTGAGAGGCAAACAGCGTTATCAATCAAAATCAATGGTTTTTCTAGTACCTTGGACGTTTCAGTTTCAAGCCGAAAATAATCTACTATTTATAAAAGAAAAGAAGGTTTTTATATCGGTATCATATGAGGTGTATTTTTTACTTTCATGAAGTTTCCAAAGTCCTGGCACTCTTTTGCTATGTATCACCATATATTTTACTTCAAGTGGCGTTTCATCATTGAACGTTATTATATTTTCTCCACGGACATTCCTTAAACTCACTTTCCGTTTATTTTTTATTAGTTGAAAGTGATTCCAAATTTTGTTGGTAATATATTTGACAGTTGGATTAGTTTCCTGCAAAATTAGTATAAAATAATATTGTAACGGACGTAGACGCTCCACGATGACTTATTGCTGCGGCGTGTTCGATATTATGACGTGATCAAGGGCTCCAGTTACTGCTACAACGTACTCGAAATAGTATGATATCATTTTCTGGAATATCCGGTACAGATCGAGAGCTCGATGATGTCATCGATGGAGGCTCCTAGAAGGATTTAGCCGCCGGTATATTTATTAGAGCAGGACGTTCCAGCGGGAGTCAGTCTAGTCGTATCGGCCAAGAGTAGCACCAATTACATCAGTCCCAGATTGTCACAGTTATAGAGTAGTAATTTGTACAGAGTGTGAGTAGTATAAACATTATAGAATAAGAAGTGTAAATAAATTGTACATATATAAATAAATAATGGAACACAAAAACGCAACAATATTAAACAAAAAACCAACAGCAGCAACTGGTAGGTTAAGAAAGTTTCACAAAATCAAAATTAAAAGCTCTAAAAGATAAAATATAAAATGGACAACCCCTATAAGTTCCAATATTTATATATATTTATATATAGCTCCAAAACCTGTACCTACTTTGTCATAGTACATATTATAATATTGTAATATGTATAAACTTATTATTACAATTTTTCATATTTGGAAAACGATTAAACGATTAACATTTCATCAAATGTAATCAATACTTTATTAGACTCGAGACCCTGAAGAGAGAGAGAGTTGTAAAGATGCGTGATCATCAACTGATCGCTTGCTATTGGTTTGCGAAATGAATGAGGTATTAGAAAAGTGGGGTGGGAAGGACCCATTGCATATCATGCACACTACAGTCCAGCGAAGACCTAACTCAATTTTTTACGATTCGATCGCTCTTCGTGTCAAGTACAAGCATACAGTCATTTCTCGTTATGGTTCTTGTTACATTCATTACTTGATAAACCTCATGTGTTAAATGTCCCTAGGTTTGCCGTTTAGATGCGCGCTCAAGTATCATTGAGTGTAACCGCTTTGCAATGATTTAACCCCGCCTACAACACGCCGCTTTCACGTGATAGCTCTCCCTTTTCAGTGGCTCGAGTGTAGCATTTGTCTCCATCCTTTCTTATTTCTTTTTATTAATACATAATTATTGGGGGGCATGTGTTACGTGCCCGTGACACCAGTGTGCAATAGCAATTTAGATTTGCCATGTTGGCACTCTTAGTGTATAAATACTGCACGCTTCCCTGTAGAACCTTAGTCTAGTCTAGCATTTACACATCATTTGTTCTATTAGACTCCGTTTTATAAATATAATTATTTTTAAAACGTCAAATTCCTTTTTTAAAAATGTATGTTTCTATATTATAAATTACACAAAATTGTGTTAGAATATATCTTTTTGATTTACTGCGGCTTTCTGTCAAGTTTTTTAAATGATGCAACTATACATAAGGAACATTATCTTGGAAAATTAAACACAATATATTCTCTGCTACATATTTTTAGTTAGAAATAGCCGTGTTCGCATGACCTTTTAGACAAATTCAATCAATCAGTCAATCCTTTCTCGATAACATCAAAAAATTTGTGTTTTTAGTCCACGCCCGACAGAAGGGAAACTTTTGAGTCGATTAAGAATCGATTTTCATTTTTAAAGCTATTCGTTGCGGAGACAAATTCAACAAATCAAAGACCATAAAAATCGGTCCAGCCGTTCTTGAGTTGTAAATGGTTTAACTAACCCGATTTTGTTTTATATAGATAGATTATTATTTAACCTGTTTGGTCAACTGTATTTACAACACTGTGTCATCGGCATCAGCAAGCAATTGTGAAAAGTGAAGTAACAATAATTTCATTAAAAATTGATTGAAAGCTTATTGAATTTAATTATTACAGGTATGAATTATTTTAGTCCAGGAAATTCCTGAAACAAATGTAAGGTGCGCGCCTAGCAAAGATTTCATATCGAAAAGTCCTTTAAATTTTATTATACAACAGTGGGATACAAACAATCTCATCAATGAGGAATAACGTAAAATAATGTACATAATATCTCCAAGGGGATATTACCTTACAGCGACCGAGTACCCATTTCTTACACTTTGAAATAAATTATGAATAAATATTATACTACTCTATAGATAAGACGCAAAAATATATCTATGTACTTACAGATTTTACCAATAAATTGTTTGTACAATTTTTATCAATGTGTCCCTCAAGAGCTGGTATAGTGTTGTTAACACATTTTCGAACCAGTGTTCTAGTTCCATCAAATCCCATTAAAATAAACCAGTAACAATTAGATGTCGTTACGTTTTTTCCATCACATAAAAATATATGAGCCTCTTTCTCAGTACGGACGGAAAAAGATATAATAAAATCGGACATCAAATTTTTTGCCACAGTTTTGAATATCAGGGGTGAGCCATATTTTGAAACGTTTTCGGTGCGATGTGTTATAAATTCTAGATTTTAGGAGACACAATTATTGGAATAGTTACTAAATAATGTTATACCTTCCCAACGACGATCTAATATTATATCCTTCGAAATGCTTTTCTGACGTTTCCAACCATGTGATTCTAAGTCTTTATATTCTAATCTCCAAGCATCTAATTCTGAAAAAATTAAATTAAAATAATGGGTATTTTATTAATTGTAATGAAACATAATTAAAAGATCAATTGACTTACCTTAAGGAAAATTGATCCGAATTATATGAGTATTGCCGTTCTCGAATTACAAAGTAGAACTTCTTGTAGTCGCAATTTTCGGAGCCCGGGTGCACGATTATTTTAAAAGCAAACTCACTATTTCCCCTCCCCACCTCCGGTAGTCCACTCGCCTTGAAAGCCCATTGCAAATTCTGAATCTAAATCGGCACAAGGGCCGGGGAACATGGGCGGGTTGTAATTCTTCGAACGGCAATACTCATATAATTCGGATCAATTTTCCTTAAGGTAAGTCAATTGATCTTTTAATTATATTTCGTATTGCCGTTCTCGAATTACAAAGTAGAACTTCTTGTAGATATTTAAAGGAAAAAAGATTTAGATTCCTCAAAGAACGATTTTTATTGAAACAGTATTTCAATGACAGGAACCTATAAAAAAATTATAAAATACATATTATAGAAAATTTGAAATAAGGTTTACAATATTAGTTTTATCTGTCCGTCATGGAAAGAACCCTTTTTGCAAAATTGGTCGGGTCTGTGCAGAGCGGACGATTGTAGAACCTAGCAAACATATTGGACTGTTGAGTCCAGCCGGCGGTATTTACGCCGAATTTGTTCAATTGACACCCCTGATCTAAACGCTGCTGAGGTGGCAGCGTGCCTCGTACTGTAGCCGGAAAAAAGGGAAGTGTCAATACCACTATCTTGTAAGGTTTTCTTAATCCAGTTGCTTAAACGTTGTGTGGAAACTGCGTGAATGGGTTTTCTATACGTTAGGATAAGAAAATCTGAGTCTGGGGGGCGTATATCCTTGGTGCGAGCCTCATAATGATCAATGATGCTAAGCAAAGTTCTGGTTTCTCCTTGAAGTATGGTATTACAAGAATGGGCTGAAAAGAGGAAGTCTTGAGCTTATCGGGAATTCGAATTTCCATACGATCTGAGAAACGGAGAATATTTTGTACCCGTATGCTAGCGAAAGTTTGTATCCTGTGACCGGTGACTAGAGCAAGTAGGGTGACAAGTTTTAAAGTCAAAGATGGCATTGAAACTGTAGGCAAGGAATGTAGTTTTGATAAGTGTACCAAAACCGGTTGTGGGTCCCAGGTTGTCTGGTATTTTGGCTTTGAGGGTATTTGATTATAGATGCCCTTCAGAAATCTCTTTAATATGGCTTTGTCTGAATTTTCTATTGTAAAAATTAAAGCGAGGGATGCATGTTGAGAGTTTATTGTAGAGTAGGAAGATCCCCCGTGAAATTGAACGCTTAAAAATGTTATGACCATGTCTAAAGAGTAAACGTAGGGGTCGTGACCTTTAGTTGTGCAAAAATTCCACCAATTTTTTAAATATAAGGCGTATTGTTTCAATGTGGCTGAGCTTAGTGAGGAAGTAATGGCTTTGAGTCCCACTACTGGGAGCCCCTTCGACAAAACGCTTCTCCGAAACAATCCCAGCCTCCAGGAAAAAGGTTCCGCCAAAGCGGGTGATGTTTCCTGAAAGGGGAGAATAACAGAGAGTCAGATGGTATGAAAACTAAGGGTTCCCTTGTAAGTAATTTTTTAAACACAGAATACCAGGGTTGAGTGGCCCAGCTAGAGACCACTATAATACCCTTTGATTTTTCCTCTATAATTTTTTGTAAGCATTTTGCTACAAGGTTGAAGGGTGGAAAAACATTTTAAAAAAATGTCCCCTCCAGGATATTGTAAATGCGTCGGTGGTTAAAAAGTCTGGGTCTGGTTTCCAGGAAACATAGCGTGAGCATTTTGCATTTTGCATTTTGCAAATAAATCAATTGTTGGTGTTCCAAATTGTTTACAAATTTTTTGAAAAACTTCGTTTGAGAGTTCATATTCTGTTTCAATTGACACCGAGCGGGATTCTTTGTCTGCGAGAATGTTGTTTAGTATTAATATATGAGGCTATTACCATGATGTTTTTGTTTTCACACCATTCCCAGATTTTTCTGGTGATTAAATTAAGATTTTTGAATCGAACACTGCCCATGCGGTTTAAACAAGCAATTGCTGTGACATTGTCGATTCTAAGGAGAACAGAACAATCACGTAATTTTGATGCAAATGATTTTAATGCATTAAAAGCCGCTAAAAACTCTAAGTAATTGATATGTTTACGGTTTTCGTCTGCATTCCAAAAGCCATGTGATACTTGATTGTTTTTGTATAGAACAGTTTTTTTTTCTCCCGACTGTCTTCGCGATAAGGTCTAAAATAAGTGTTTTTGATCTTAAATGTTTCAAAATTGGTTTCAACACTTTTGTGAACAGAAAGGGGGCCGTGCAAAGGCCAAAAGGGAGACAGTTGAATTCATAGTAAGAACCTTCAAAATAAAATGAGAGGTATTTTCTGAGCTTTTTATCCATTGGAACCAAATAATAAGCATCTATTAAGTCCACTAGTGTAAAGAAACAATTGGAATAAATCAATGTGAATGCTGTTCTGTAATCCTCTAATTTGAAGTGAGGGGGTTGAAAAAACCGGTTTAGAGAATTGAGATTTAGAATAAATCTTGAAATTCCATCCGGTTTTGGAGTCAGAAAAAATGGGGATAAAAACTGGCCTGATTTTTTTCTGATTTTTGAAACTGCATCTATTTTATGTAGTTTTGTAATGCTTTCCCTTAATTGTAATAATTCACTTTGAGTCAATGCTAACAATGTGTTTTGGTAAAATTGTTTGAAAAGGTTTCTGAATAAATGGTATTTTATAACCAGTAATCCAACCTAATATTTTAGGGTCCTGGCTAAAAAAGGACCACCTATCCACAAAGTCAGAGAGTCGACCAGCATAATTTTGTGGTACCCGCTGAGTTAACATCGGAATTGTCGCTTCCTGGTTGTGTCCCTCCCCTCCTCTTCGTTTTTGAAACGAGGTTTCTGGTTGTAAGTCTAAAAAGGGGCCTTACGTTGTGTGGGGGTAGCCGCGCCCTGAAGATGCCCAGTCGAAGAGCCTGGAGCTGGCGGTATTGGCGCAGAGGTAGACTTGGGTGGTCTGCTTTGCTTCTTTTTTAGTGAAGCACCAAAACGTTTTGCTTCTTTTGAGGTTTTGAACTGCTCTAGAAAAATTTTCCCAAACGAGCGTATCGATTGGGCATTTTTCGAGAATGTCCTTGATCGACTGATCCAAGTGTGGCATGATCTGGTAACGCCGATGGCAGGACAGTGAGTAAAAGGCGTCAGCTACTAACTTCATGGGATCTCCTAGCTTTTCTAACTACTGTTGATTAGAGGGAGCGGTACTCTTCTTAAGAGTTTCATATTCCTTGTTAAATGGAATAGTCAGGGCGCTGATGACACTTGCCAGTTGACGTTGTAGTCGTACAAGAAAAATATCCTGGCGCAAAATCTGCGTGGATACACAGGCCTGAATTTCGGGGTTGATTTCAGGTGGAATCAGAGTCTCACAATTCTTCAATGGGGGGTAAGCGTCAAGAGCGACTTTTCGAGCTTCCCGATCCAAGCCTTTTACCATAAAAACTGACAACCATTCGGCCACGTCGGTGTGAACTTCAGGTCCCGTTTTATTTGTTGACGATTTTTTTCCAAAAGGGCTAGTAAACCGTTGGATGGGGTTTCCGTTGGTGTGATTAAATCGGCGAGAGGTTCGTTATCACAATTCCCATATGAGGCGGCGTCTGCTTGCGAGGCTTTTGAGTCGCCTAAGAGCAGAGAAAAACAAAATTTATGAATTAAACTTCCAAGAACTCGTAAAGCGACAGGAAGTAGTGACGTCAGCGTGGACGATGTGTTGGAAGCGGCAGACTTTGTTGTAAAGCGCCAAGGTCGGCCATCTGCTCGCCCGGTAAGTAACTTCGATAGAATGCATAGTACAAATAAAAAAGCACTCGATAACAGAATATTCAGTGAGAGAAAACTGTACTACTTAGTATGTGATTATTCCAGTGGGAATAAGGGTAAACAATGTGCCAGTGGGAAAACATTTTACAAAAATTGTATCAATTCTTAGTCCAGTGGGTACTAAAAAGTTAATACGAGTTTCCCGTGGGAAACTGGTTGAGAAGATACTGCAATAAACCTAATAGGTCCAGTGGGTACCTACTAAGAAGTTTATGTACAAAAATATATTCAACTCTTAGTCCAGTGGGTACTAAGAAGTTAATACGAGTTTCCAGTGGGAAACTGATTGAGTAGATACTGCAATAAACCTAATAGGTCCAGTGGGTACCTACTAAGAAGTTTATGCAAGTTTCCAGTGGGAAACTATCTACTGTACAAAAATTGTATCAACTCTTAGTCCAGTGGGTACTAAGAAGTTAATACGAGTTTCCAGTGGGAAACTGATTGAGTAGATACTGCAATAAACCTAATAGGTCCAGTGGGTACCTACTAAGAAGTTTATGCAAGTTTCCAGTGGGAAACTATCTACTGTCAGGGAGGTAGGGATCGACTAATCTGTACTGTAACAGAACATTCCATTAAAAGAGAACAAAAAAGGTACTCACTTGAAGCTAGCAAATCTTCTAGAAGCGCTTTTAGTTTGTGTTTTTGCGGCTATCATGTCACTCGCTGAACTGTAGAGCTGAACACAACACGTCTCACCACAGCAAGCACGAAAATTGCAATGGGCTTTCAAGGCGAGTGGACTACCGGAGGTGGGGTGGGGAAATAGTGAGTTTGCTTTTAAAATAATCGTGCACCCGGGTTCCGAAAATTGCGACTACAAGAAGTTCTACTTTGTAATTCGAGAACGGCAATACGAAATATAATTGTCATCATTTGGTTACTTTAACATTTAGGGGAGAAGGAGGCACCTTAGCACAGGGGCAGATTTGAATTTGTTGATTCTTGAACGCAGCTTTGTGTTAGTCTATGTCTCTGGCACAACTCCATTTTAATCTTGGCAACACTGGGTATGTCAAACGTCAAGTCACAGAGCGCGTGTGACTACCTGTGAAAGCGAGTAATAAACTTTCATCATTGTAGTGCCGTCGAAGTTTATTAAAATCAAAATAAATATTGTAAGGAATTATCAATCACGTCAGTAAACGTTTACCACAATTACCACATTACCACATGGTAGTGTTTGCTTGCCGGTTGTTTCATATATATATTTTTTTGTAAACACTTATCTTTCAAGTGACTATGGGGCACATTTGAACGCGTTACTGTAATACAAGATTTAACTTTGATACTTTGATATAAGTTTATTTTATGTTTGATTTATACAATTATATTAACAAGAAACTAATACTTATACTCGCTATTCCCTGCATTTAAACCTTTTTTCCAAAACTGCCCCATGTCGATTCAAATGTGCCCCCATGATGGGAAGACAGATTTGAACAAATTCGGCTTAAAAAAAAAATATTATACAGATTTTATCAAATTGAAACGTCTCGTCATTTTCATAGTAATCAAAGACCAAGAAAGCTAAGAAAAATATGTTCTTTCAATTTCTCTTTACAATTGATTTGTTGTGAGTCAAAATATGAAAAATGTGCTAAGGTGCGTCCTTCTCCTTTAAACAATATGTGAATAGAAACACAAACCTGGGAAAGTGTTATTGGTAATCCAGCTTAAAGCATAAGGACGTTTGGTGACACAACAATATTTTCCAGCATTACAACGTCGCACTACACAAAAGTAATCATCGATGTCTTTCGATGAACACGTTACAACGACAGAGATAATTTTCATAAGAATTATTCCAGAAAACATTTTTGACTATTGTTCGCTTGGTAGTTTTCATAAAACTGATAACTAGATGCAAATTATTATCGCAATGGCAATACATAGCTTCAAATTGGTTTGTTAACTAAACAGAACTTTTAAGTATATCTGGAAATCCGTTGTTTTTATTTTCCTCAATGTGATAACTGTGTTGATATATAAATAAATGATACATACCATATTTTGATGGTCAATGACAAACTTTATCGTAAATTAAATAAAACCTGGGGCACTCCTTTCTTATAGGGAAAATTAAACATAAAATTGTAGTTCTGTCAAGTACCTAAATACGACAATGAAACAGTTTATCTAATAAATCTGTTTCTCAAAAAATATCCTCGACCATTCCAGTCACCTGTAAGTTGTAGAAAATGGACCAATTTTACACATTTATTGTCATGGTTTCAAAGAATTGAACCGACAATTTCTGTGTGACAATCTCTTATCGATAGTGTAAACATAGGAATCTCAACTTTTAAGGAAACTCACACTGGTTCTCGCCGGTTCAGAATGAGGTGTTTATTCCTTTTCTTGCACCAGGTTATGAGGCATTGGATTTCCTCTGGAGGTGGATTTTCCTGATGGTAACAAAGTCCCTAATGAACTCTGGAATCGGAATAAAATTAATATGATTTTTTAGCAGAATAGTCGCTCTGATGGGATTCTCAAGTGAACTCTTATACTTATACCTGACCTTGACGGAATCCCTTACATTTGCCCTCAATTTATCAAAGCCTCTTGTGTGAGTCATATCTAGTTTTCCCGTGATAAAAAACGTATTAAACTTTGCTAATGAAGTTTTCTTCTTTGTGGTTCCCTCACCAGTTTTTTATGACTTCGTAGGCACAGATTTGCCTTTTGTTGCCACTGTTGATTTTTGGGAACCTTTTGAGTGTGACTTTCCTCTACCTCTACTTCTTTAGGTTTATTCTGATCCGTGTGATTCCCACGATTAGCTGGGAATATTGTATTACAGAATGACGTTTGTTTTAAGGATATGAAGACATACTTGAAGGAGTGATAAGATTTTCTATTGTAATTTCTTACCCGGAGTCGTCAATGTTGTCTTTCCAAACTGACTGGTTAGCTACAGTTTAAGTCGGCAGTTTACTAGAATAAAGTTTTTTTGGTTCTAAAACCACGTTGCTTTATACTTAGACCTTATTTTCTTTCGCTGCCTAAGTAAGTTCCTTCGTCCAAAGAAAAATTTTGAAAATAAAAAACAACATAGTCGATATTCTGATTGGCGAGTATTCATGTCCAGCATTTTAAATACTCCAAAGTGTATACTAGATCAATGCTATCACTCATCATGGGTGCCTTCCAGCATTGCAAAAATATAGTTTGAAACACTGGACAAACAGTAAAATTTTTCAAGTTTAATAAGAAGAATGGAATGGCCATTAGTGAAATATAAATATGTACTTTCTAAAATCCAGGGAAATTTTTGCTGTGAACTACCATGTGGGTTGAGGCACATGTTACCACAACGAGAGATTCATTCATGTGTACGTGTGTTTCAGCATGAAATGGAACCACCGAATTTCATTAAGTGTCGATTTTCTACAGTTCAATTTGTATAGTTGAGACAGCAGGAGAATGTTTGTATACATACTGGCTCTTCACAACTTGGTCAAACTGTACCAGTTAAAATTCTAAATCTTGTATAATATTTTAATACTCTTTATGTTATACTCAGAAGATCCAGTTGGCAAAATTTAATAAATATTTTAGAAACTTTGTAGACAAAATAATTACAGTCTTCTTGTTAATTAATGTTCTTTCCGCATTGTGCTTCTCTTTCTTGTAATTTAAAAACTACTAACTTCTCGTATGTTAGTTAGTCCTACTACATCTATAAGCGGATGTTTTATTTTCATTAAGACACTTTATACCAGCAGCAAGTTTACATTGATTTTCTACTATTTTTGTAGATTTATCTTTAATTCCAACCATTTTTAAATGTGTGTCGTGCTGCTGAGGCTTAGGGCCTCTCCAGCACAATCGCTGTCGACATTTTAACATTACAGTCTCCTGTGAGAATTAGGGACAAGTTTTCAACGCTGGCGTAGCATCCCAAGGGGATATTACATTACCCTGTAATTATTATACATATACTATACCTGTTCTATAGATAAGAAGCAAATAAATGTATCTACTTACAAGTTTTATCAAAATTTTAGGTTCAACAATGCCTCTCTTATTAAGGCGAAACCGTACGAAATTGATACCCTAGTGTGCAAGAGAGACATTTCCGATTAAATGAAAACTATGAGGATTTTAGTTCGTTTAAAAGCGCAGCTACTGTTTAAATATGAATACAATATGCGTGATAAACGTTTTTTCAATTTTTGTTTATAATAAGAATAAAGTGAAATATCTTATTATTAAGGTAAAAATTAAAAATTTCAAGATATACAGGTGAAAGCTGACAAAATTTCATGAAGATTTCTTTTTTATTTTTTACTTTGGGTAATATTTAGCCCATCCAAATTGGGAATGAATATTTCCGTGCAAAGATGCCGATATCGAACGTCCGCTGGTATTGTTGTAAACTGTAGCTTACACGTTGTTTTAGAAAATGGAAATTTAACTGTTTATTTACTAAAATCTCTTATTGCGGCCATTCTTTGAACAAACATATTTTCTAATTTTTATAGAGTAAAACTTTAACACGTGTTTTATAGAGTAAAACTTTAATATTTTTTTATTGAAAGGTAGTTTCATAATTATGTATCAATAATTTTGTCATATGATCTCCCAATACCACCGTTAACGTGGCTATTTTTGGTTTTATCGACAATACAATTTGATGTATCACATTATAAGCCGGTTTCACCAACATTGATTAACTTTAACTGATAAATAACTGCATAGATACGTTTGTTAAAACGTTTGTTCCTAACAGATGATTAAGTTTAACAGAGGTTGGTGAAATCGGCCCTAAATGATACAAAAAATAGTTATCTATGTATCAAGGCATTAAAGCCTTATTTTTTCATTGCGAATGTGTTTAGTTGCTGAGGTGACTAAAATTTGTTTAATGGACGTCGAATTATTTATTTAAGCCGAATGCTTATACGTAATATGATCGTGATGATCCAATCGAAATGCCCTTACTTACTTGCTATTACAGGGTGGGATAATAAAAACCAAAAATAGATAATTTATTTACTTTGGTTGTTAAAAGTTAAGAAACTTACCTTAAAAAAAACAATTCAATTAACAATAGCAAACTAAAAACAACTATGTCTGATTATAGTATACTTGTTTTTATGATACAACAGTGGAAACACAAAGGAACACAAACATTTTAATAAATAAATTAAAAATAATATAATTTATTTCAATTTTGAATGAAAGACATTATACCTTGAATAAATGTATACCCCAACTTTTAAAACGGTTTAATTAATACTAGTATAAAACTGAAATTCATTAATATACGACATAGCTGCTCTGTACAAAAACTCAAATTGCTCCTCATTCTGCACAAACTGCTTTCTGTTCTGACGAACAGTCCTCACCACCTGACAAACGTCGCAGACCTCTTCCAACTTCATCTTTTCCAGAATGAACGTAAAGGAAATGTAAAGGCCTGAAGCTTGAGCACCATCACTGAAAGAAATTACATACTTGTAAAGCGTCGCAATACTATTCCTGACTTCTTACAAACATGTGACGACGATCGGTTTTGACTTTTTCGTTATGACTTGAGACTCTTCGCAAAATGTCAAAAAGGCCTCCAAACTTTTGGGACAGTGTGTTTTTGGTTCCCATCCTTTCAGTGCTATGACTTCTATAATTTTGTAGGCCTTAAACAAATTTTCTGTGAGCTGGTTAAGAAAAATAATGATAATTTTACTTGTTTTCCCGCTACGTGCATTTGAAGAGAAATTACATCGTGGTAGCTTAAAGTCTCCTTGTTGACATATTTGAGAGTGATGTATTTGACTGGTTTGAGCTCAGCGTTCTCTTTGGTTGGCCAAAAGTAACAGCTGGTTTTCTCCTTGGGATTGATATCGTTGAGTGAGATGATCACTGCGACATCATTTTCTTGGACAAGGCGCCAGAAGTCCCCGACTGTATTTGGCATGGGTTGTTGAGTGCAGATGAAGTTTTCTGGCGATTTGAAGCCGTCGACTTTGACGGCGTTGATATAAATAGAGGTGTCGTCCTCGAGTGGATAGCGGTCGATAAAGAAAATTTTTTGGACGTCTAAAATTTTTTATTCAGCGAAAACTTAAAACATATATTATATTAATTTACCTGGAGCAATATCCTGAAATCTGTTTTTTTCATTCCCTAGAACAAAATTTTTGTTTTCCGTATTCAAACTGTTTACCGCCAAATCCTGCCATTCTATGTTCTCCAAATACTGCATCTGCTTTTCAATGTCTCCGTTTCTGATCAACTTGTTTACTTCCTCATTTATCTTGTCGCAGGGAATTTCAGTTTTCTTCCCAACGAGGTACTCCAGGATGATTAGATGTGCGAGCTTGTACTGCTGGACGCTATCCACCATATTGGTTCTTTGATTCCGTAGCAGTTGAAGTGTTCTTAGCATGTCTACTGTTGCAGTTTGGTTGGCCATCCTAAGACAGATATCACACAACAGCATAGTTCCAGTTCTCTTAATCCCAGCACTGCAATGAAACACAATGGGTGACGTCCAGCTGAGAGGAATCCTCTGAATTTTCTGTAGCAATGGAATCAAGCTTTGACAAGAGAGTGGTACTCCTTGGTCGCTCCACGATAAAAAATGATACTGATTGATTTCATGGGTTTCATTGGCGTGATTTACGCGAAATATGCGGTGTTCAAAGTCCGAAAACACTTGGGTAGAGATTCTAGTGATGGTGAGGTCGTCGAAATATGTGGTTTCATTATTGTCGGGCCAATATTTCTCCACTTTTTTCTGTTTTTAAGAAGACATTGTTAGGCTGGAGTTGGTGAAAAAATAGTATACTGACCTTGGTACCTTCATAGATATTTGCAAGCATTACTATGTGCCGAACGTTTTCTTGCCAAATCATTCTCCAAAAGTCATAAATCGTCGACATTTTAGGGCCTTGGGTTGCAATATAAGCCTTAGGAACTTTGTAACCCTAAAATAGTAGAATTTCTTTTTTTCAGTTTAAAAATTAAAAGTTGTAATGTTACATCGATGTAGTTGGCGTTGATGTAGTCTGAGTAAGGTTTTCCATTAAGTTTATTCAGTACCACTCTGGTGTGATCGTCTGTTAAATGACAAAATTTACTACAAAAATCACTCCATTTATCTACACTACAATGGTAGTGTACGAGGTGCGCCGAAATAAGTTTTCACTTCAAAAACAACCGCAGATTTAGAACATAATTTTGTACTTACAGGCAATAAGATTTGTGTAACGATTTTTGGACTTATTTTCCTTAAGTGCTCCATACTCGCATGGGTGTGTCACACCGCAGGAAAGCAACTACAAAACCAATGTTAATGGTTTATATTTTAATAGATTAACCAATTTGTACCGCGTGTTGCTTCTCCAGTTTTTTGTTATTTATGGATTCTTTTACATATGTTTCCAGTTCTGATATTTTTATTACTTTTGAAAGTATTTTTGAACTTTTATTTATAGTTATTGGTACTGTCGTGGTTAGTGAATGTTGTTCCTCTTCTGGGTTTTCATCATGCACTAAAAAGACATAGTACCAATTTGCTAAAAAATAGTGATTTTCTTACCGAAATAATTGGGTAGTGTGTGGAGAGTTTCAACAATGGAGTGTCTTTTTCTGTAAAATTAAGGTTAAGATATTATTGCTTAATATTTAGTTTAAATTTACTTACTTAAAGATCAAGACTGCAATGGGAATGAGCAGTATTAATAAGAGTAGTGTTAGTAATGTCAGATCTTGTGACACTTTAGCCATGGTAAATATAACCTGCGAATATAATTTGTAACTATTTGTATTATTATCACTGTTAACTAAAAGAATCGTGATGTTATAAGTCATTTCAGATGCCAACTGTATGTCACAAAATTTCTTGCAGGAACGAGTGTTGTCCTTCGACATTCCAAGGCTGAAATTAGTGGAATATTTGTAATTTTTGCATTTGTAGACTAACTTCCAATTGGATATATTAACATTAAATACATTCTGTAATGGTTGTAGTTCTGTTTCATTTGAAGTGTTGTTTGTTGTTTTGTTTATAATAAAGAAAAACAATGTGATATTATTTTGGGGTCGAGACTCGTCAGTTTCAGAGGTGCGAATAACAACAGAAAGGTTGGAAATTTCAATGCTTGGATTTGCTTTAAATGTCGGTATCGCAGGAGGACTTAGAACATTAATAGATTCGTTACTTCCGTCGTAACCATTGTATGCATTGATAGTAATTTTATATTGCGTAGAAGGCAAGATATGTTTTCCCTCTATCTAAAAAAAAAAAAAAAAAATGTGAAAAATAGTTTCAGTTAATATTTTAGTTAGTTATTTTTAAGGTTTCCTGTTTTCAAACCTACAATGTAATTGTACTTGGGCTTGTACGCTACTGAGGAGACATTATAGATTTTACTGACATTGTTTGCGATTATTTTGAAATACTGAATGTCTCCATTTGCTTCAGTTGGGTGTTTCCAACCTATCTTAAGATCATTGTTTATTGACCAATTCGTGGAAATATCCTTAACAGTTCCAGGAGGTTCTGAAATACATAAATTATTTTATGCCTAAGAAGTAATACTAATATGCTGTCTGGAAATTTAAAAAAAAAGGAAAATAGAGTGCTCGCGGACGGCTAAGTCGCTTAGAAAACGATTCTGTGAGTTTTCAATTCACAAAGCTAGAATTTTCAGGATTGAAAGCTAATGCCCTAAATAATTATATTAAATGCGAATTCGTCAAGAAATCGTCCTGTGCCAAAAAAAAAAATATATTAACAATTTTTGAGTTTTCGAACAATTTTTGATTTTTCTGATATTTTTTCAAAACATACTCTGTAGCCCTTTGGCCAAAAATAAATGAGTAGTTTTTGTAAAAGCATTGAGTTTCCTATCTTGTAGCAACTTTAAACTCCTTTTTCTCGACTTTACGCCCGATGAAAAGTAATTACTTTATGCGATTTTTCTGAAATTTCCCAAAAAAAAAAAAATTTAAACCAATCTTTATTGCCACCAATGAATATATTTTTTTTAATCCATTTGAAGTTTTACTTGTCAAATTGAAAACGGCAACGGTTAGTCTTGTTAAATTTGATAAAATTTATAGCTATTTGGATTAGACAGTCCATGAAGATTTATTTATTGAAGAAATTAGTTGTGATAAAGCCTTATGGCATGAAAAGATGGTCCCAAGTCTAACTACATTCTACAAAGAATGTATAACATTGGAATTGATTCTCAAACGCGTACCCCGAGGTCTAAAATGTAAAGATTCTGGAAAAATAATTAAGGCGAGAAATGAATTTAATGTTAGGTCAGAGAGTAAAAGAAAGGTTAAAAAATAAAAACACATGGCTGAGTTAGTTAGTTCAAAGCAACCGCAAGGACATAAATTGTATTTTATTCTGATAACTGTCAACTTTAAATAACGGTTGAAATCGTCATTTTTAGGAATATATATGTTATAATATAAAGTGATTTGGATAAATAAAGTTTTTTCTCGCATAATTTAGTGTTCAAATTTTACATAGTTTTAGTACATTATTATACAAATTTTACAAGAAGCTTTATTGTGACATGAGTGGGTTTGGTCATAAATTGGTAGTATTTTATAACAGATAGTATTTAATTGAACACCTGTCCACACAATTCCCCTTTTGTAACGTCCAAAAAAAACGCAATAAAAGTCTAATATCCAAAGTAGAAAAACTTTATTTACTATACCCTTATATTCTAATTGAAACACACTGTATTTGGTGTCGGATTTTTTGGAAAATACCTTTGAAATGCTTAAATTTACATCATTTTAATTACTATCTGTTGGAAATAAAGATGCTCACCATTTACGGACTTATGAGCGTTTGAATTAAATTTTGGCGCGATATTTAAATTTCACGTCAGTATAATGTCACTACAAAAATCCCTCAAAACTACTTTCTTAGTTCGGTTCCTGTGTAGAGCGGCAAAAATCGCACCAATTTCTCATTTCTTTGCGACTCTTTCGGATGGAGCATAAACGACTAAAGCGACATCTAACGGGAGTTTGAGGAAAAAAATGACTAATTTGCCACCTTAACTCATTATTCACACAACGCATGTAAGTAAGTGTAAAAAGGTAAGCATAGACGTAATTGGTCATTTCAATTATTATTATATAACTAATTTTTTTTATTGCAAAGTTAAATGGTGTAGTTTTACAAAAAATAATATTACTTGTAAAAGCTCTTGTCCAAAAGTCCACACACATCAACAGCCATTATTGAAGAAGAAAATGCTATTGATAGCGGATGATTTTTGTTCTTATATGTTTGATATCTTTTATTTTCTAATAAAAAATTGAGATTTTTTTTTAATTCCTACTGTACTTCCTACTTTGAGATCTGCATCGAAATTATCCAGCTAAAAAAAAAGCGAATAATTTTGACATTCGTATATTCGTTCCAAAGATTCCATGACTATACAAGAAAATGCATCTATAAGTAGATAATATTTTTATAAGAATGATTCTTTTCCAATATTTGAATTCCCATGTGAATATTGGCATCTACAAAATTTCCAAAAATATTAAACAGAATGTACACGTAAGAATAATAATAAGTCAAAGGACGTAGTGGGGAGAGAGAGGGTGATCGGGGTTCTGTGTTTTACCGCCCGGTCCCGAGAATCCGAAATTTTACATCATTCTACATTTATAATTATTGTTTCTAGTTTATAATTTACGACAAAAATATGATCGTTGTACTGTAGGAAACACAATAAATGGGGCAATAATTTTACAAGAGAACATTTTGATTTAGGGATTAGATTTAGAGAATTAAGTAATTACTTTTCATAAAGGTAAAAAGAGTTTAAAGTTGCCACAAGATGGGAAACTCAATGCGCTTTTGCAAAAATTGTTCATTTATTTTTAACCAAAGGGCTACAGAGGATGTTTTGAAAAAATATCAGAAAAATCAAACCATGTATCAAGTAATTCACTATATCGAAAACTCGAAAATTTGTAGTAACTTTTTGCACACGACGATTTCTTGACGAATTCATATTTAATGTACTTAGGGCACTAGCTTTTATTCCTGAAAATTCTAGGTTTGTAAATCGAAAGGCCCAGAGATACATTTAAGCTAGACTGGCACTCTACTAAAAATGTTTTTGAATAAGCAGAAAATGCATCGGCTTGGAGTCAAGTTGACGAAAAACCTTAAAATTAAAGAATTGGAGAAATATTTTTTCTTTGTTCTAATAAAAATATTTTCGCACTCTGCTAATTTACCTATATTTGTGGTAGTAACTCTTGTTTGCGTTTGGCCTAAAGTGTCTGGGAATTCATTTCTAGCTTGAATCTAAAAGAAACCAAAGAGTTCAAAACATAACTATTGTTAAGGATATACTTACAGAAATCTGATATTTTGCATTTTTCTTCAAATCCTTTATAGTATAACATTGAAACTTAGGCCATAATGCACAAGTTTTGTCTGATACAGAAAAAAATCTGTCTGGTTCAACATTTGACGGATTTGTATTTTTTACCTCTAAACAATACGATTTTAAAATTCCGGTCGGAGGATATGGCGCTTGCCATCGAAGTGAAATAGAATCTTCATTTTTTGAGTAAACTTGTAAATTTTGTACACGACCCGGAACTTCTGCTTCTGTCTTCAAATATTTACTATTAATAGATGTGCAAAATGTCTGACGACATAATGATATGTTTATAGTGTAATTTGTGAAAGGAGTTAGATTTTTGAGCTGATAGGTACTTTCCGAAAAGTTGTCAAATCTCGATGTTTTTTTACCCCAACTTTCTACAGGTATTGCTGATATTTTAATGCTTAATGGACCACGGAGTTGGGCACAATTTATTGCTGAAAATTTTAAACTAATCGCGCCAGGTACGTAAGAATTCTGAAGTTTCAGTGTTGAAGTTTCCTCTGCAGAAATGGTATCTAAAAACATGGCTATTGTTATTAATGATGGAACTTTAAAATAAAACAAAAATACCTGAGGGAAGTGTATTTATTTCAATACTTTCAGGATCACCTTTAAATTTGTTGATTTGTACAGCCACTGAAACCTTGTACTTTGCATATGGAATTAAGTCGGTCAGAGTAATTCCAGTATTAATTTCATTTATGGACTTTGTATTAGAAACGATGGTGATGTGATTATCATTACATGCAAGGTAAGAAATTACCTTGTATGTGATAGTATAATGTTCAAATGCTCCCTCGATATTTCCTGGCTGCCACTTCAACGATATACTAGACTTGGTAACATTACTAGCTGACAAACTTAAAACTCTTTCTGGAACTAAGAGACAAAATATTTAGATGCAGATGTTCTTTCTTATATCTTTAATCGATTAGTGTAGGATCTAATGTGAGTACCGGGCAAAATAGTACCCTTTTTAAAGTGATGTACACTTACAATGAATAATCTTGATTGTTAATAGATCTCGCATCTATTTGTTAAACTTAATTTTTTTATTGTGGAATTCCCCAAATGGGATTTCATCAACACAATTTACATGGAAGTAAGCTCGGGCTATGATTTGTCCTCGGATCACACTCCAATAATTGCAACGGGAATTAAATTTGCTACTCATAAATGAAGTATCCAAGAAATCCACAACACGGGGACCAACTGGGAAGTACAACGTAGATAAATCTGCCAAAATTCTCAAAAACTATAGTGGAGTTGAAAATGCGGTGCTATCTTGAAATAGTCAGCCATATAAAATACTCCATCAATAAAAAAATTGGTAAAATCAAACTAGTACCCAAAAACAAGAGCGCCGTGGACCCAAGCAAAAAAAAAGCGAAGCTCAAAAACTTACGACAAGATTGTTTTAAGTTATATGTTGCCAACCTAAATCGATATGACAACTCAACCGGAAGACCAATAAAAAAAAAACAAACAAAAACCGCAAAATCTTTCAAGTATCAAAAATTTTAGCTTAAAAGAACTTCACAGAGGAATAAGCTTTCTTCGAAAGGCTTTAGGAAATCGATGGCATTACACCAAATATGCTGCGGAAACTAACTAAGAAATGAATAATGCTGATTACCTATAGTTTCAATGCTAATTTAAGATTAAAAATCTGGCTGCCATAATGTCCAATTAACCTACTATCTGCGTTATCCGAACGCAATCGAAAGGCTATTGTTTCAGTGAATAAAATAATGTATACAGCGTTATCATAAAGTTCCGCACAAAATTCATAATTTAGTTGTGTAATATTTTTGCGAAAAACGCTCGAAGAGGTCGATTTTTGTTTTCAAATTGTCATCTTTTGACATATTTTTTTATGATGACGTCATCTGTTTTTGAACTATGACATCGTCATAAATTTTTTTAAATGGCAACCCCCAATTTTTTGTTGTGCAAACTATTCAACTCTTGTTGAATAGAGAATTGAAAAGTGTATTTTTAGCCTTGACAATTGTAAACTACGTTCTACCACATTTTAGACAGCCATGGTATTTTTTACACATTGAAGTTGTCACCCACCTACCGCCTTTAAGCGGTAAAATAGTCCAAAATTTTCTTCTTTAAGAAACGCGCAAAAAAAGATCCTTTATGATAAATATTGCTCGTATATTTTGAAAGAAGATACCGCACTTAACTGTCTTTGAATAAGTTTCTAAGATATAATAATGACCAATTTAAAGACACTCGAAGGCGCACCATCTCGTGGTATAAATAGTAAGCGTCTCAGTTGCCTATTTACCTTGTCAATTTACAATGTCACTCAATCTAAAAATGTTAATTTATTGCGATTACTACTCTCATAAAATACAATATTATGGCAAAATGGGTGAAGTCATTGAACTAAAAGTAAAACACGTCAAGAATAAGATAATGAAAAAGTTAAGGTAAGTCAACAAAACACTCGAAAAACATAACCTCTCTCATATTTTTAGGAATTGTGCCCCATTTATGCTACTTATGCATTCCTACAACTCCCGTATCCTTTTGGGCAAAATCCGCATCCGTCACACTACCCTGCACCTATCTTTATGTCAATAATGTGAATGTAACTTCGGTGCAACGATAATTTTTGTTAAATGGGGGCGCCGAGTGGAAAACTTTGTCATCGGCTAAAAAGTTGTATACATTATGTGTGTAGTAGGTATTTTACATCACTCAGTTTTATTAAAACACTCCGCTTCGCGTCGTGTTTCAATATTAAAACTTCGTGATGTAAAATTTCATATTCTGATAGAGCTTTGTTTACTGATTGTCGTAATTGTGGTATAATAAAAAAAAATGATGCGGATTCTTCCGAAAGATAATTAAAAAAAAACTTGTGACACATACGCGGTGTCACGACGCAGCAATCTCTGCTGGTATGAACAGAACTGAGTCACATCGTTAGTATCACAGACCATGTGTAATTTTTTAGAAAGATTTGAATAAAGTAACATCGTTCCTGATTTTCGATTGAGAGTGTGCTCTTTGCGGTGGTTGAATTTCGTATTATGCGGGCATGGGTCTCGCTAGTCAGGTAAGGTTTATGACCCTGGGTTTCCCCAAATGGCCGGCACCAATAGATATAATTAAAGTGCGATCAATAATTGCGCTTATCAAAAACAATCATGCATTTTATAATAATAATTGTCAAGGGTAGTATCATTTTATTTCTGATAAATTGCAGGCAACTATACAAACTTTGGCAGCTAAGCTAAGACAGCCGTTTTTTATACCATGACCACCTCTGATAGAGACAATTATTTTTGATTGCACTGTATTGGTTTGCGTTAGTCACACGTGTTGAACATATATCTCTGAACTGGATTTGGTTCACTTCGGCGATTTTCCTTTACTTTCAAATAAAGTTCTGTTCTGAATTATCAGTCTTATATGTCTTATATATTCGATGGGCCATAAAAAATGTATTTTTTTTTACGAAGGGACATTTTTTTTTCGGCTTCTAAATTTCACGTTAAGTCAGAATAACGCATTAGATATAGCCGTTAAGAACCACAGAATGTGTCACAGAAAAAATTAGATCCTACTGATGTGAGACACAAACCCAGTGTCACGGCGCAAGAATGGCAAATTTTGTGAGACACACATGTAGTGTCACGTGGCAGCTAATCAACAATCTTTTAAAAATCATGTAACCCTTTGAAAACATCAAATTTAATTCGAAATTACGTCAACGTCATAATTTTTTATATTCTTTAAGGTTAAGAACCCCTCTTGTAATTCATCAATTGTATCATTAATCTCTTGTTAAATTAGGGCTAATGATGGCAGAAGTGTTCTGCCGAAACATGTTCCATTAGTAATTTTACAGTTATTAAAGTTTGTGGAGTTCGACTTAGATATATTTAAATTTTAATTTAAATTTACTCCACCTGGATTTAAGAACATTCTTCTGGTTTATTTAATTTAGTGTTTATTCCCCGCCTTGAAAGAGTGAGGTTATGTCTGTTTCTTGTTTATGTAGTAGTGTGCATTGGATTAATTAATTGTATTTTAACATTAGTTCGTTGTATAGTTTGGGCTCTTAAACAGCTAAAGATAAAATGGAGGATGAGTTTGTTAAGTTCCTGTATAATATAGAACACCTTAGAAAAGTTAGACAAAAGTAAGTAAACAAACATACACTGTCTACTAAGTACTTAAATGATTGTTTTTTTTAAAGTTTTTTACAATGAGTATGGAGTTACCCAGCATTGTAGGTCTAATTCTCCGCCACTTAATTTTCCATTCTTTAATTATTCATTGTGATTGTGTATATAGAGATAAGAAATAAAATGTTGATATTAAGCCTAAGTTATTGTAAAACAACCTTTCTCTACACTTTCGATTATTTCTGTGGTCCAATTACACTATTTAATTGGTCTGACACTCCTTCAGTAATAACACTCCCTGGGGGTCTACCACTGACATCGATGAGTGAGTGAGGTGGTGTCTTTAGCTGTTTAAGGGCACAAACTATACAGCGAACGAATGTTAAAATACGGTTAAAATCCGTTAAAATGCAATTAATCCAATGCACACTACTACATAAACAATAAACAGACAAAACCTTACTCTTTCTTAACCAAGGCGGGCCTAAATTAATTATTTATTCCTTTTTTAACTCAATATTAGAGGTTTAGTTTATTTACAACACTCTCAAGACTTTATTTGAATTTAGATATTGAATTTTTCAACTCACGCGAAATGTCAAATTTCATGAGTCATCGATTTTTAAGCTAAATTTGCGTTTGCTTGTTTCCGATGAGAAATGTCAATAAAATGACGTCACTTTTGTGAGTGTCATTACGGCTTGATAATCTTGTAAAGAGTGTGGGAGACTTCGTTGTTACTTGAGAGACGTTCAAATTTAGTCCATCTACGGTTTAGGGCCTTTAGACTAATATAAGTTATAAGTTCCGTATTAAGTTTATCTACAATAATCAAGTATGGTAATGTAGACAACCAATTATACCATGTCACTCACTCACCGGTTTCAATGGTAGACCCCCTGTTCGAGCGTTTTTCACAAAAACAATACATAACTAAATTATGAATTTTGTGCGGAACTTTATGATCACTCTGTATGTACTAGACAAAGGACACTCGACCCAAAACTATCAATTAAGCATTTCAACAAAGATTTTACTGTATATCTGTATTCTTCAACGTGAGTCAGGCGCTTGAGAAAGTCAGCAGGTTCAAGCCGCAATTCTTTCAAAAGATTAATATGAGAAAATTCATTGCGTTTTTGGAGCCATTCTTTAGTCCATCTTGATCATCGACTTTTTTTCTTGGAATTTTCTTTTTAATAGCACAAATACACGCCACTGTCATACCGTAAGTGTCTTTTTTACCGACTTCAAAAAAGGAGGAGGTTCTATGTTCGGCTGTATGTATGTTTTTTTTTTCCTTTTATGTATGTTCACCGATATCTCCGTTAATTGTGGACCGATTTTGAAAATTCTTCTTTTATTTGAAAGGGTATACTCCAGAGGTGGTCCCATTGTCACCAAGTCCGGATCTGATAAAGGGCTCCCATGGAAATCGAGAAAAATTGTCAAATTTTTCCTTTTATGTATGTTCAGCGATTTCTTCGTCAATTGTGGATCGATTTGGAAATTCTTCTTTTATTTGAAAGGGTATACTCCGAAGGTAGTCCCATTGACAGCAAGTCCGGATCTGATGAGGGGATCCCATGGAAATCGAGGGAAATTCTCAAATTTTTCCTTTTATGTTCGTTCACCGATATCTCCGTTAATTGTGGACCGATTTTGAAAATTCTTCTTTTATTTGAAAGGGTGTACTCCAGAAGTGCTCCCATTGTCACCAAGTCCGGATCTGATAAAGGGCTCCCATGGAAATCGAGAAAAATTGTCAAATTTTTCCTTTTATGTATGTTCAGCGATTTCTTCGTCAATTGTGGATCGATTTTGAAAATTCTTCTTTTATTTGAAAGGGTATACTCCGAAGGTAGTCCCATTGACAGCAAGTCTGGATCTGATGAGGGGATCCCATGGAAATCGAGGGAAATTCTCAAATTTTTCCTTTTATGTTCGTTCACCGATTTCTTCGTCAATTGTGGATCGATTTCATAAATTCTTCTTTTATTTGAAAGGGTATATTCCGGAGGTAGTCCCATTGTCAGCAAGTCCGGACCTGATGAGGTGATCGCATGGGAATCGGGCGAAATCCTCACATTTTATAATTATTATGAACTCTCTCGAATGTAGTCGTTCAATAATTATGCAGGTCTTTGCGTCTGAGAGTCATCATTGCCTTAGATTTTTCAGGTAGTAATTAATTCATCATTGTTTCAGTATTTCTGGTTTTAATTTTTTATAGTTTGCATCTTTCATCTTTTTTTCTTAATTTTCAACCAGCCTTACTAGGTCTACCCATCACTTAAAATTGTAAAATAATTAGCTTTTTTAAAAAAAGAAACCGACTTCATAAAGCGAGAAATAACTCATTACATGTATTATTACATGTGCTACCTACTGATCTGGTTGAAGTCGGTGCCAAGCCAAAAAAATAGGTAGTAGATAGATAGGCTGTCCGCTCCCGTCACATTGCAAGTCCCACCGCGCGCGCGCCGGAATGCGTGAGCGTGGGTGGGGGGCTCGCTCTGAGCAAAACATCCCAAACGGGCAGACACGTGCGGGGCAGACGTCGTTGACGGCCTGATATTGAATTTTTGATGCGCTATAATGTTGTTGATATATTTGTATAATGACAATAGGTTACAAATTTGTTAACCTCTTTGGCTTGGCACCGATTTCAAACAGATCAGTAGGTAGCACATGTAATAATACATGTACTGAGTTATTTCTCGCTTTTTGAAGTCGGTTTCTTTTTTTTAAAAAGCTAATTATTGGTTAACATCTCAATGCACAACTGACGCGCTACTAACGTGTGTATGTACGCTGAGAGGCTACATCGGAGAATCGTGTGCGGGTTTAACAGCTGTGCAATCTTCCCTCTGTGTGAGTGGGCCCTTTAAGATTGAATTGCCTTGAAGTGGGTCTGGATCCAGATTACCATAGATGCAAGAGATCGTTAAGAAAGAAAAACTGAAATTGCCTTGAAGCTGAGATAAGTTTATTGGATCATAGAGAAATAATCAAAACTATCACAGAAAAAAAAGTATTACATAATTATTATACTATATAAAACGATAACAAACTCATCTCGGCGTTTAAGTATGGAAATATTGGAGTATGAGGACGGACCAATAAATAATTCAAGCCTAGCCAATCAAAAATTTTGCGGATGATAACAAATTCACCATTGTGCGAACACTGTCATTAAAGATCTAGTAAATGCATTTTCACTTATGCAGCACTTATGAGTATTTGTGGCGCTATAAACTTTCACGCCGAATCAGTACTTGCAGTAAAATGTATTGTAAGAATAAAAGTTTCACAACATTTTCTGTATTTTGCTTTAAATTAAATTGGGGCAATAAATCCGAAAAAGAAGGCTGTCACATTGTCAAAGTTTGAAGTTGAAGATTTGGTTGAGACTGTATTGGTGAGTCAAAGATTTAACTTTTATTGTAAATTCGATTTTATAATAATATAAGATGCATAACTCAATTACATAATTAAATTGTATTAAGCAGTCAATAAAAAAAGTTACGATGCCTGAAGTAGTAAAATTTCGGTTGGAATATTTGGAGATTCTACCCGAATTTACCAGAAATCAATTTCTTTCAAGTGATTTCCAAACTATGATGCTTCTGAAATCAATAAGAAATAAAAACAAAGGCTTTGCTAATCTAAAAGGTGTTTTATTAGCGACATCGGGGTTCAACTATCTATTTGACCATCTTTTACATTTGCAAAAAAATTCAGCCGCACTTTTCACTGGACTTCGAATGATATAATAATAATCTGCATTTATGAGAAATTTATTGAACTATTAAAAATTCCATTTTCGTCTTAAAGTGAATTAAATTTTCGAAATAAACACGAAACAAAAGAACTTCCTACGTTCTATAATAATTATTACTCTATTTAACAATAAATATCAGGAAGCGATCTATCTACCCATTCTGAAGCACATCACCTTCTCTTGTAACTTTATCATCGTAATGAATGCCATATCAAAAATGAACAAAATTTCAACTGTTCATTACTATGTTCAACATTTTCGGGGTCTGATTGCAAAATATATAATATTGAACAAATGTGTACTATTGTTAATTAATATACCCACTTGGAGTTCTGTCCAAACATAGAGTTTTCGGTTCGGGACCCATAGTTTGACATGCTGCCTGATGTTTTGAAACGATAATTCTAGAATCTTTAATTGTCGTTAAAAACGCAGCATATCCAATATGATAGCGTTTACCTTCATTTTTACATTGTTCGATGTTGCTGACTTCCCAATAAGGTGTTGTTTCTGAATTTTCAACAATAGTCGTTATTTCTACTTGTACAGGATCTGAGATGTCCCTTTTATTAAGTTTAATTTCTCTCCAAACTTCAGTCTGCAAAAGTACTAGAACTACATTTATATTTAAAGTAACATTACCTTCTTTGATGTAACTAGTTTTGGCACCAAAACTTCTTTCGTGTCGTCTAAGAAGTGTTTTAGTTCAAACCGCATTGTGCATTTTGAACACATTCTTATAAACATTGAGAGGCAAACAGCGTTATCAATAGGAGTCAGTGGTTTTTCTAGTACCTTGGATGTTGCAGTTTCATGTCGAAAATAATCTACTATTTATAAAAGAAAAGAAAGGTTTTTAAATCGGTTTCATATGTATAAAGTGTATTTTTTACTTTCATGAAGTTTCCATAGTCCTGGCACTTGTTTGCTATGTATCATCATATGCTTTACGTTAAATGGTGTTTCATCATAGAATGTTATTATATTTTCTGCATGTGCATTCCTTAAACTCACTTTGCCTTTATTTTTTATTAATTGAAAGTGATTCCACATTTTGTCGGTCATATATTTGCCAGTTGTCTTACTTTCCTGCAAAGTTAGTATACAATAATATTAAATAAAAAAAAACAGCAATTGCCAAGTTAAGAAAGTTTTACAAATACAAAATTAACAACATTAAAAGCTCTAAAAGATAAAATATCAAAACTCCATGGACCTCGGTTTAGAGTCGTCCATTAATTGCGTGAGGCTGTCCCTCCCTCGCCTAACAACCCTCGCTAGATTAATGGAGGACCCCTATAAGCTCCACAAAGTGTATTTATATATATTTATATATAGCTCCAACCTACCTTGTCATGGCACGTATTATAATATTGTAATATAAACTTAACAATAATTATTATTACAATTTTTCAAATTTGCAAAACAATTAACATTTCATAAAATATAATCAATTCTTTAAGATATTATTAGCATTTGTTTTCATCCTCTTATTTCGTTTTATCAATACATAATTATTGGGCGGGCGTGTGAGTTGCGTGCCCGTGACTAAAGACACCATTGTGCAATAGTTATGGAATAGTGCTTATAGTTTAGTTTATAAATACTTAAACGATCAAACGAACTTACCTGTGAAGTTCGATCGTAATTATATGAGGCATCCATTCCGAAGATATCATCACTGAGATAATAACAACATAGTACGGTCCTGTGCTACTTCGGTCACAATGTTTAAAGCGCATTCCCCCTTCCCTGCTGTCCTGGCCATTCGAGTCATTATTTGAAAGTATATGAGTTTTATTTGCGACTGGGGTTGCGGGAAGGGTGGGATGTGATTTCTTCGGAATGGATGCCTCATATAATTACGATCGAACTTCACAGGTAAGTTCGTTTGATCGTTTAATTATATTTCGGCATCCATTCCTTCAGATATCACTGAGATAATAACAACGTAGATGTTTAAAGCTTACTTGCCAAATAAAACGGTCCACTGAAAAGGTTCTTGGCCATGGTTTTAAAAAACCGGGAACCAAGAAAAGTAATAAAATAAATTAAATTAAAATATACTCTCGCCGTTCAGGCGAAGACGAACTTCAAAATGGTGGTTGCATAATGACGGTTCGAGCAGAGGGCGATGATAAAATCGAACAAATGTTGTAGAGCTCTCGAACCGGTCCACCCTGGATCAAATATTGACTGATGTACCCAGGCGACGAGCTGCCGAGGTGCTTGTATAACGGGCCGTGTCGAGTGAGGGTTGAACAGACCTATATAGACACCAGATTGAAGGAGAGATGGCTTTGCTCAACGGCTCAGAGTCTGTTTCGTGACTTCCTTGTAGGGTTTCCTATTTTGTATATAAAAGTCCTCGTTCTGATTTTAATTACTTCATATCAATTAGCAACTAAGCCACTAACAAGTCTTGGGTTTTCTGGAAAAAAATATTGGATTCAAGACTAGTTGATTTGGTCCCAAAGCGACGACTAATTGATTCGAAGTGAGAATATGAACACCTTCGTCATGGCTAGCGAAGCCTGAGAGACGTATCAGGGAAATTGTTTCTAGTCGATGACCAATAGTCAGCAACAACAAGCTAACAAGCTTCCTGGGTAAATATGGCAAGGTGTAAGTCGATGTGTCTTACCAGAGCCGGAGCACCTGTTGTGGGTCCCAGGTTGTTGCATATCGAAAACCTTGCGAATGGTGAAATGCTTTGGGGGGAGTAAAAGTGTCAATTGGAAGACGAACTGTATTGTGAGTGTTACGGGAGCTAGAGACGCGAGCATGGTCTCTATGACTTTCTAGGGGATGCCACAGCGGCGGAAGGCTTTGTTGAGACACTTGTGGCCCCCAGGAAAATTTGTCGCCACAGTGGATTAAAATTGGTGAAAAGGACAAGTCGGGTTGTGTTCACCTGGAGGGAACACGATTGGAGTGCTAACAGAGACCTGGGTGAAAAAAGGGGGTACCAGGGTTGAGAGATCCAATAGGCGACAATAGGAATGCCCTCCTTCTGCTTGGTCGTGGAGAAATTTTTGTATCTTTCATAAAGTAATACAAAAGGAAAAAATGGGTAAAAATAAAAATCGGCCCAGTCATATTTAAAGGCGTTGACGCCAAAGACGCCAGGACCTCTAAAGCATGAAGTTATTTAACGCTTTTTTTTGCACTAAGATGCGAACGAGTTGACGCTTGGTGCTACAAACTTTCCTGTGGATTGGACAATGGATTCACGATCGTGTTTTTTTTTTTTTAAGTAAAACTTGTTTACGGAGACTTGACTTGGGAAGCAAGCTGGTGAATCCCTTAAGAGAGGGTTACGAAAAGTGCGATTGGGCGAAGCAAACGATTTTACATTAATTAATTCATACATTTTTTTTTCTTTAACGGGATTCGAATCCGCGTCTTTTAGGTTGTGGATCCAGCCTGCTCACCTGCTCACGACAGAGCCATTGGCCTGAGTCAATTTTGCCTGCAATTGCGCTACTTCTTAATCGCTACACATGATTGCCGACATTTCGCTGACGACAAACTGAAACATGCTTTATCCAATACTGCAGACGGAATTGATTCAAGATTGAGCTGTGGAACACCACGAGCGGTGTTTGAGACTTGATGTCAGCAAAACATTGAAGCCCTAAGCTTGTAAATCCAAAATATTTATGTAAAAGCGATCGCTCAATGTCCACCACGAATAAGGGCGTTTCGTGTTCCCAGCACCCCAAAGACATACGAAAAATCGTTAGGACAAATTTCCTATTTTTGGCACTAAAAACCTTATGTAGGTTCTGATGCCACCAACGGAGATCTGTCTTTCATCGTTATGACGAAACATGATGATTTTTTCATAGTTTAGAACAAAACCTAGAGACTACTAAATCGACAGTTCGAGAAAAACCTTCCTGGAGCAATCGCCATAATCCGCCCCGAAGCTCAGGAAATCGTCCAGCTAGATAAAATTCCCTCGGATCGAAGTGTTTTAACTATGAGTTTTTCAACTTGGTAAAAACTAAAAGGGCCGAGGCCTGTACAAAAGGGTAACAGGTGAACTGATAACGTTGGCCCTCGTGTTGGAAACGTAAAAATTTTGCTCACTGGGACGGATTGAAATTAAAAAGTAGGCGTTCTTGAGGTCAATGGAAGCTCTAAACAGCTCTCAGAAATGAGACGCAGTACAGTGCGAATATCGTCCATCTCAAAGTGTACGGTTTGAATGAACTTATTATTTTTATTATTAGTATTTTTTTTAAATTGACCAGAAGGAGCTCCCCGTCATTCCGACCTTCACGGGGTTCCTTGCTGGTCAGGTCCTATTCGTACATCATAGCCACTCCTCAAAACCATGAGGTTATTATTATTATTATTATTATTTTATTAAGGATGAAACGTTTTTTGCCTGATGATTTTTGGCGAGAAATGAGCTGGAAATCAATTGACCTAGCGCAGGAAAACAGGGATTATGGCCCCATTGCTCTTAATTCCTCGACGCATTTGTGCATATGGGGAGCGTCCCAGGTCAAAAGCTGCGGCCGAGCCGGGGCGTGTTGTGTTGAAATTATTACAAATTGTATCTAGCTCAAGCTGACAGAACCTGTGGTGATTTGTTGCCACGCAGAGTGAAAAGATTTTAAGCGCCCCGCCAGGCTTACCTAGCGTCTCTGATGATAGCGCCGTTTCTCACGCCGATCTTCTCTCTACCCCTAGGTCTTGTTATGGTACGACAGTAGGGTTGTGCCCCCCACTTCTTTCTTTTGCAAAACCTCTATTTGTCTAGGGGAGATTTTCTTCCCTAAGGCTTTGGAAGAGTTTCTTATTTCTCTATTATTAGTGAAATACCTTTTTCTAAGACGGACAGTGGTGCGCCGAGCTGTTTCTAGGAACCCATAAAGTGAGCCACGCGATGTGTGTAGGCGGCCGACATAATGGCTGCCACTTCCGGGTTGACGATCGGCAGCATCAGCCTATCGCAATTGAGCGGTAGCCGGTAGCGAGGAAAAACAGGAGACCACACCCTGTTAAAGAATCGGGTGTCAGATAGCCGGAAGTGCTTTTGCACCTTTGACTAGGTGCAGGGCTGTTCTGGTTCGCCTCCTAGAATTCTTAGTATGTCATCCCCCAACTCAATGGAGACGAGATCGTCCTCGACGGCAGGCTGGGCGTCTCCTGCTGGCGGAGAGTCGGTGGGGTGGCGAGGAAGCGACGCGACGCCTCGCGGGCCGCCATCATCGCTTCTGCACACTGTCGGTTTTCTCTGTCGCCGATCTATGTGCCGCCGCCCCCGAGATGAACGTTGTCTCGAGTGTTGACCTCGCAATGCTACAGCTTGGAGATCGAGTGCGAACCGTGGAATCACGCCCATATAATGTTGGCGATGCCATCTGCGCCGTCCTTCTTTAACTTCTGAATTTCTCGATGAAAATGCCGCGACGAAACTTCAGAATGACGACCTGCTGGTCATTATCCTATGCTACTTTGAAAATTAGCTAATATAGTACACATCCTAAGTTAGCGTGTATAAGAAATTGATATAAATAAGGAGAATTTATTATACAAACCAGACCAGCTGTGGTGCGATGTGACTCACAGAAGTACAAAACCAACAATGACTCGAATGGCCAGGACAGCAGGGAAGGGGGAATGCGCTTTAAACATTGTGACCGAAGTAGCACAGGACCGTACTACGTTGTTATTATCTCAGTGATATCTGAAGGAATGGATGCCGAAATATAATGCACGTTTACTGTAGAACCTAGTCTAGTCTAGCGTCTACACATTATTTGTTCTATTATCTAATAAAATGATTTTTAAAACGTCAAAGGTGAATTTAATTGGAGACGGGATACTAATACTTTGTCATCACAAATTCCTTTTCTAAAAAAGTATATATTTCTATATTATAAATTAAGTGCACGAAACTTTTAGACAAATTGCAAATTCATTTAAATAAGTTTCATTACAAATTTTTAGTGTTCATTTTTGTTTCTGTCATATATTAGAGATAGCGGTGTATACCGATTCCATACAAAATGAATTTTCCTCATATTTTTTTTTTCGTGAATTTTTCCGATGTTTTAGTTTATCGAAATCAGTCAATCCGTTCTCGATATCAACAAAAAAATTGTATCTGGAGTCCACGCGCGACAGAAGTGAAACTTTTGAGTCGATTCGACAAATCCAACAAATCAAAGACTATAAAAATCGGTCAATCCATTCTTGAGTTATAAATGGTGTAGCTAACCCGACTTTGTTTTATATCTTAGATATAAGTATTATTATTTAATCTGTTTGGTCAACTGTATTTACAACAGTGTGTCATCGGCATCAGCAAGCAATTGTGAAGAGTGAAGTAACGATAATTTCATAAAAAATTTATTGAAAGTCTTCTGAATTTAATTCCAGGTATAAATTATTATTTTTGTCCAGGAAATTCCTGAAACAAATGTGAGAGGTGCGCGCCTATCAAATAATTCATATCGAAAAGTCTATTAAATTTTATGATACAACAATGGGATACAAACAATCTCATCAATGAGGAATAATGTAAAATAATGTACAAGGGGATGTTACCTTACTGTGACCGAGTACCCTTCTTACACTTTGAAATAAATTATGAGCAAAAATATTATAATTATTATACTACTCTATAGATAATAATGTATCTACTTACAAGTTCTATCAAAACTTTAGGTTCAACAATGCTATCTCCCTCAAAAGCTGGTATAGTGTTGTATGCACATTTTCGAACCAGTGTTTTAGTTCCATTAAATCCCATTAAAATAAACCAGTAACAATTAGATGTCGTTACGGTTTTTCCATCACATAAAAATATATGAGCCTCTTTCTTAGTACGGACGGAGAAAGAAATAATAAAATCGGACATCAAAGTTTCTGCTACAGTTGTGAATATCAGGGGTGAATGTTGTTCTGAAACCACTTCGGTGCGATGTGTCATAAATTCTAGATTTTAGCAGACACAATTATTGGGATAGTTACTAAATATGTAATGTTATACCTTCCCAACGACGATCTAATATTATATCCTTCGAAATGCTTTTCCGACGTTTCCAACCATGTGGTTCTAAGTCTATATATTCTAATCTCCAAGCATCTAATTCTAAAAAAAAATAAATGAAAATACTAGGTATTTTATTAATTGTAATTAAAAATAATTGTCATCATTTGGTTACTTTAACATCTAGGGGAGACGGAGGCACCTTACTTTGTTGATTCTTGAACGCAGCTTTGTATTAGTCTATGCTACAACTCGATTTTAATGTTGGCAACACTGGGTATGTAAAACCGACTAATTACCTCTCATCACTGTAGTGTCGTCGAAGTTTAAAATCAAAATAAATGAATTATTATTATCAATCACGTCAGTAAACGTTTACCATAAAAATGTTTTGTATAATTATCCAGTACTTATTAGTTTTTGATCGACATGGTAGTTTTTGCTTGCCAGTTGATTCATATATATTTTTTTATTATACCTGCATCAGAATCGCCGTTTAAGAGGACTCCGTACGTTGAAAATAGTGTCGATTTTGTGGCTTACTGGATTTGCTGTACAGGCGTTATTTTTCAACATTTTTTAATTATTATTTTTTTATTTGAAACTACAGGCCAACCTCTACAATTCGGTCAGACTAAATTGTAAAAAAACTTTCATGTTCTATGTTTAAAAAAAAATGTAAATGTGTGAATAACACACATTTTCAAGTGCATGAAACTCGATTATAGGTAGACTTATAAAAAAAAAGAGTCTGACCAAATCGTAGTACAACTCTTCCACAAAATTCCTGTAAAATTTCATCACCTTAAGATGAACAATGTAACTGCTACATTAAATCCAGTAATACCCTGCAAACATATTTTTTAACGTTTTGTACGACATCATTCATCCCTCCTTCGCACCCAACTTACTTCTCCTCCACTCGTGAATCGACAACCTTCGCCACGATACGATATTTTCCGAATGAATGCCGGCAAAGTTTCAGCAAAAACAGCTATTCTCACAATAATTATTCTCAATACTTGCACAAGTATGGCACGCCGTTTTACTACATATTTAATCACCGAAAAAAATATATCATAATATGTACATATTAAAGAAACGAATTTTAAATACTTTATTTACATGTGGAACATAATTGAACTAGAATGAATTACTTTTATGTTAATACATAAATTTTATTCAAACTAATTATTATGCACTGACATAATTAAATAATAGTGAATTAAAATTATGAGTTTGGCTAAATTTTAAAACTCAACTATTATTGTCCCATTATAAAGAAAAATATCAGTATTATAATTATGTAGGAATATAATTTTAATTAGCAATTTTTATTATGCTGTGATATAAATAAAATTGAAAGATATTTATTTTTATTTTCAACAAGAATTTTAGCTAATTTTTTATTCAATAAAATTCCGAATTCTAACTGAAATTGAAATAAATTATGTGGGTACTTAAAAATAATCATTGAATTAAAATTATGAACATTATAGAAATCCAGAATTAAGTTTATGTACATAATAAAAATGTCTCGATTAAAATTATGTATGTAATATAAATTCAGAATTAAAATTATGTACATAATGAAAAATTCGAATTAAAATGATGTACATAATAGAAATTCAGGATTGAAATTATGGACATAATGAAAATTCAGAATTAAAATCATGTACATGTAACAAAGTCATGCGTAAAGCCTGCATTCGTTCCTATGCGAAATGTTA